>CM054144.1:53860040-53905040 GCA_028751875.1 Rapana venosa
AAGAAAGGAATTCATGTCAGCATTTGGTGGGTTACAGAAACATGAACATGCCCAGCATAATCCCACAGTCAGAATATACCTACCTTCATAGTAGGCAAAAACCATCACATAGACAGAATCTCACCATTGGAAAACCTCGGAGCTCTAGCCGAGGAATGGAAACGAAAACTGACATTTCAGGGAAGGCTCAAACCTGCATCCCCAATCACTTCAGACCATGTTTGATGCTCTGAGTAACTACTAGGCAGTCCCACCTCTATCACACAGTCCCACCTCTATCACACAGGCTACACACAGTCCCACCTCTATAACACAGTCCCACCTCTATCACACAGTCCCACCTCTATCACACAGGCTACACACAGTCCCACCTCTATCACACAGTCCCACCTCTATCACACAGGCTACACACAGTCCCACCTCTATCACACAAGCTACACACAGTCCCACCCCCCCCCCCCCCCTCTATCATCCACAGTCCCACCTCTATCGCACAGTCCACACCCCCTCTATCACACAGGCTACACACAGTCCCACCTCTATCACACAGTCCCACCTCTATCACACAGGCTACACACAGTCCCACCTCTATTACACAGTCCCACCTCTATCACACAGGCTACACACAGTCCCACCTCTATCACACAGGCTACACACAGTCCCACCTCTATCACACAGGCTACACACAGTCCCACCTCTATCACACAGGCTATAGTCCTTATTGCTGAATAACACTCAGTATTCTATCCCTTCTGTGTCTTTCACACCTTCCATGTCTGTCTGTCTTTCTGTCAAGAGATCTGTCTGCCAACTGTCATTGTGTATCTGTCCAACTCTCTTGAAAAACAAAGAGTGCGTCTTTTTGTGTCATATTTCTTTCAAGTCTTCCTTATCTGTCTTTCTGTCATCTGTCTGTGTCTATTTCCCTGTCTTGAAAAAAAGGTCACTCTTCTATTCTCATATTCTTTTACATCTTCCATATCTGTCTGTCTGTCTCTGCGTTTGTGTCTGTCTCCTTCTCTAGAAAAACAAGTGTAACTTCTAGCTTCATGATTCTTTCAAATGTTCCACATCTGTTTGTCTCTGTCGTCTACCTGTCTGTGTCTGTCTCCTTCTCTTGAAAAGTCTAGCTCTTGTTTCTTTTAAATCCTCCAAACCTTTCTGTCTGTCTCTCTGTCTGTCTGTCTCTCTGACTGTCTCTTTGTCTGTCTGTCTGTCTGTCTGTATCTCTGTCTGTCTGTCTACCTGTTTGTCCCCATCTGTCTGTCTCAAGCTGTCTGTCTGTTTGTCCCCATCTGTCTGTCTCAAGCTGTCTGTCTGTCTCTCTGTCAGTCTGTCTCTGTCTGTCTGTCTGTGGCAGTTTCTTAATGTTGAAAAAAAGAATCTCCTAGTCTTCCAGTTCTTCTGCCACACAGACTGACATTCTTTCTTGTGGGGAGGAAAAAGTCAGTTTCCAAGGTCTGCATGCCGTGTACTGAGAAAAACTGACCATAGTTCTGGAGGTTGAGGCAGTCGCCGGGCCGCATGTAGCTCCTGACCACAAAGAGCATGCCCAGCATCACCACAGGCGTGGTCAGTATGGTGGACAGCAGCACCCAGCTCACAAAGAGGATGTAGACAAACACCAGCAGCTGAAACAGCACGTCAACCACACCGTTCTGTAGTGCTTACAGCGTGATTTGGGGTCACCTCTCTCTTTATACACATTATGGATGGGTATGATGAAAGTTAACACACAGGTTTATGTATGCATGCATGTAAGCATATATTACATTATGTGAGCGCATGCAAGCGTGCGCGTGCGCATGCACGCACACACGCGCGCACGCACGGACATAGACACACACAAAGAGAGTATGTCTTTTTCTCTCGCTTGCTTTCTCTCTCTGCCTACTGGTTTATTTTTCTGCGTGTGTGTGTGTGTGTGTGTGTGTGTGTGTGTGTGTTTGTGTGTGTGTGTGACACACGCACATGACACACACACACACACCACGCAGCACACACACACACACAACATTCCATACATGCATTCCAACCAACAATCAGTTAGCAGGAAGAGGATGGATGTATCATACATTACAATAAAACACTCCCCCTCCCACTCCCTCGCCCCCCCCCCCCCCCCCAACCTCCCATAACCTCTACATCCCCCTCCCGACCCCACCCCTTCCCCAATATCTCCCCCATCCTCCCTATCCTCCCAACCCCTCCTCCAAACCTCCTAAGGCCCAAACTAGCAACCTCCAGAGAGTGGAATGTGCACTTAAGTGGCACTTTCCCCAGTGACGTGTGCGAGTCGCTGGCAGCTCAAATTAGAGCAGTAATGACCAGCACGTGATGCAGGAAATTGCACAGGTAAAGAGCAGGTAGGCACTGTTACCTCCGGGTTTCAGATGGGTTTTGTTGTTGTTGGTGGAGTTTGTTTGGGCTTGTTGTTGTTGTTGGGCTGTCTTTTTTATAACTGTCTCTGACTTAGACGAGTTGCACAATGAGCACATCGCACCTGGTGCTCTGTTGTGCTGGTTTGTTTCTTTTTGTTTGTTTGCTTTTTGTTTGATGGTTTGCTTGTTTGTTGTTGTTTTTATTGTTGTTGTTTTTTAAAGTATGTTGTGTGTGTGTGTTTCTCTAGCAGGTTTTGGTTGTGTTTGGTATTTTTTCTCTTTTCGTTTTGTTTCAGGTTTTGCTTGTTTTTTTTCCCCTTCATATTTTGGTGGGTTTTTTTTGTTTCTGATGTTTGTGAGTGGTCTTTTTATTTTTTATTTGATAGGATTGGTAATGGTCTCTCCTAACAAATTCCCATTTTCCCCTTCCACTATGAGAGCGAGAGGGAGCGATCGAGCGAGTGCGCGCGCGCGGGCGTGTGTGTGTGTGTGTGCGTGTGCGCGCGCGCGCGTGTGTGTGAGTGTGTGAGGGTGCATACACAGGTGCGTATCTGCATTCGTGTATGCATGTGTGCGTGTGTGTGCATGTGTATGTATGCGTATGTGCGTGCGTGAGGGAGGGAGAGAGGTAGGAGGGAGAGAGAGAGAGGGGGAGCGAGAGAGAGAGAGAGAGAAGAGAGAGAGAGAGAGAGAGAGAGAGAGAGAGAGAGAGAGAGAGAGAGAGAGAGAGAGAGAGAGAGAGAGAGCGAGAGAGAGAGAAAAGCAGACAGACAGACTGACTGAGCGACAGAGATAGACAGACTGAAAGACAGACAGACAGACAAACGCAACAAAAGATAGACCAAACGCATTCATAGAAGGAAGACAAACAGCATAAAGACGCTATATAAATTCCATATATTATTATTATTATTATCTTCATTCAAAACAAAAAACAAAACAAAACAAAACAGAAACAATCTAGTTTTACTCACAAAGATGTTGAGTCCGCGAGCGCAGGTGGTTTTGGAGGCGGAGTTGAAGAGGCGGCGACAGGTGGGTTCAGAGGACAGGTGAGCCACCACCAGGAAACAGGTTCCCAGCACAAACATGCCCACCACCACCCCCGTCACCGTCAGCTCCATAAACCACAGGCTGCAACACCAACATCAACATTAACATCCACATCCGTATATAATATAACATCTTCATCAACATCCATATCAATAATAACATATTCATCAACATCAATATCAATTTCAATCATAGCATTTCCATCAACATCGATGTCAATAATAACATCTTCATCGACATCACCATCATCATCGATGTCAATATTAACACCTTCATCAACATCACCATCATCATTGATGCCAATAATAACATCTTCATCAACATCACCATCAATATCAATAATACAATAGCCATCATCATGTGTCAATGATAACATCTCCATCAACATCACCATCATCATCCAAGTCAATAATCACATCTCCCTCAATATCAATGTCAGTATTAATGTCTACATCACACTATCGGAATCTCTGGCGGTGTCAGCATCAGTATCATCACCAACATCAGCAGCCTATTAGCTCCAATTATTCTACCATCAGCATCAATATTACCATCATTAATTTTTGGCATTAAGATTGCTATCAGCATCACCATCTATCCACGTAGTGTCATCATTATCATTTAGCAGCAGTGGCAACAGCAGCACCACCACCACCACCATTCTCATCATCACTGTAGCTGCTGCTGCCATTACCACCACCATTACACCTGTAGCAATGGCAGCAGCAGAAGCAGCAGCAGCACCACCACCACCACACCACCACCACCACTGAATGCAATAATGCAAGATACAGCGCAGTACAGTATCACAAGTACCAATGATACAGCATTTACAGCAGTGCACAGCACAATAACATGGGATTTACTACAAAACCCAGTACAATAGTATGACATTTGGTATAGTATGCAGTACAATAAAATGGCATTTAGTACAGCACACACTACGTCAAGGAAGGTGGCAGGATGGTTAAGACGTTTGCCTGCCAACAAGTAAACCGTGAGGTTCTGGGTTCGATTCCCAGCCTCGCCCTTTCTTCCCAGTTTGACAAAAAAATCGAACTGAATGTTAAAGTCCTTCGGATGAGAATATAAACCGAGGCCCCGTGTTCGAACGCATGCAGAACATCTTGCGCACATGTTAAATTCTGTTCCGCTTTTCGGAAGAGTAGGCCATTGTGTGCTGCTGGAAACAGATGACAAAATTTACAAAACCGCATACACACGGGGACTGGATGTAAAAAAAGCACATGAGAGCTTATTCCATTATCCTCGATATAAAAGAATAAATAAAAAAAAATAAAAAAAATAAATTCTGGCATTGAATTTAGTATAGCACACAGTACAGTATTTATGGCATTTAGCTATGTACACAATATAGTGTATTATCACACAGTACAGTATAATAGCAAAGCACAGTACAGCATAGTAACACAATACAATAAACACAATACAACACAGTGCAGCACAACACAACATGGAGTATCTATCACAGCACAGTACAGTGCATATATCACTTCTCACACATACCATATCACACCACGCCAACCACATAACACCGCATCACACCAGACCACATGCATCCATCTACACCACACATTACCACATCACCACACAACACCTCCCCACCACACCACACCACACCACACCACACCTCATCCCCTCCCCTCCCACCACTTCATACTACACTGAAACCTTGCAGAGACTAAAAACACGACTGTCGGTAATCATAAACATGGGCATCCTATGCCGATGCTATCAGCCGTCATCGCCTGTGCTAATAATTAATTGTAAGTGGTGTGCTCTAGCCTACATGACTCAGTGAGTCAGCCTACAGCCGGAATCAGGTAGGGTTAGCCATTGTGTTGACCAGCCACAATGGCAGCCAGGATGAGGACCACTCATGCAGGGAATGGAAAGCGGGTTTGGACTGACACAAAGCCACTGCAGATAAGTGGACACTTCCAAATCTTCTGCTCCATCCAAACAAACAATGGGATGGAATTTGTCGTGTACATGTTCGCTGATGATGCTTTCGGATAAAAGTTTAGAGTACCGAGTATTTGTGGTGTGGTGTTTTGTTGTGTTGTAGTGTATTGTAGTGCCTCGCATAGTATTGGACTGTATTGTATTGTATCGTATTGAATCGTTTTGGTTTGTATTGTGTTTTATTGTGCTGTGTTGTAGTGTAGTGTATTTATTTTTAAAATTTTATTCTCTTATATCGAGGATAATGGAATAAGCACTTATGTAGGGGAGTGTAGTGCCTTGCATTGTGTTGAACTGTATTGTGTTGTGTTGTGCTGTGTTGTAGTGTACAGTAGTGTAGTGTAGTGTAGTGTAGTGTAGTGTAGTAGTGTGGTATAGAGCAGTGCATGGCATTGTCATGTATTGAACTGTATAGTATTGCAATACATTGTATTGTACTGCACTGCATTGTGATGTATTGCATTGTATTGTGTGATAATTAATACTTTCAGTCACAGCAAATTTTTCTGCATGAAATTCGGGCAGCTTTTCCATGGAAGAGTAGTACATGGCCATACGAGCTGTGCCACCCATTTTTAGAAAAAATCAGGTCTGCATGCAGATTTGATTCCCCATGAGAATGCCTTTTAACAACATACTTTTGCTAGGGGCAATTCTCTTATTACCATGGGTTCTTTTACATCCACTGAATGCATTTCGCACACGGAACATCAGCTTATCCTCTCACAGCACCCAACCCACCACTCAAAGTCCATAGAGGATGGGTGAAATTTTCCGATACAAACGGGGGACCGAACCTACACTTCTCGCTTTCTAGGCTGGAGTGTTACCTCTCGACTACCGCTCCACACACACTTGTGATGAACCAGAATGTAAGGGATGGTGATGCTGTTTTCTGTGAGATGTTTCAAAAGAGAAGTCGTGTGCACATGATGTTCGTAGAGAGAGAAGTCGTGTGCACATGATGTTCGTAGAGAGAGAAGTCGTGTGCACATGATGTTCGTAGAGAGAGAAGTCGTGTGCACATGATGTTCGTAGAGAGAGAAGTCGTGTGCACATGATGTTCGTAGAGAAGAAGCTGTGTGCACATGATGTTCGTAGAGAGAGAAGCTGTGTGCACATGATGTTCGTAGAGAGAGAAGCTGTGTGCACATGATGTTCGTAGAGAGAGAAGCTGTGTGCACATGATGTTCATAGAGAGAGAAGCTGTGTGCACATGATGTTCATAGAGAGAGAAGCTGTGTGCACATGATGTTCATAGAGAGAGAAGCTGTGTGCACATGATGTTCAAGAGAATGTGCAATAGTAGAGAGAGAAGCTGTGTGCACATGATGTTCTAGAGAGAGAAGCTGTGTGCACATGATGTTCATAGAGAGAGAAGCTGTGTGCACATGATGTTCATAGAGAGAGAAGCTGTGTGCACATGATGTTCATAGAGAGAGAAGCTGTGTGCACATGATGTTCGTAGAGAGAGAAGCTGTGTGCACATGATGTTCGTAGAGAGAGAAGCTGTGTGCACATGATGTTCATAGAGAGAGAAGCTGTGTGCACATGATGTTCATAGAGAGAGAAGCTGTGTGCACATGATGTTCGTAGAGAGAGAAGCTGTGTGCACATGATGTTCATAGAGAGAGAAGCTGTGTGCACAGTGTACATGATGTTCGGATGGCATCGTGTGCAAGAATGAGATTCTGGGAGAAGACAGGAGAGAGGGAAGATAAACACGCCAACATCGTGCAGCAGATGCTTTGTCATAATTAGGGGACCTGATCACTCGCACAAACAAACGCGTGGACACACAGATAGATACAGACAGGTAAACAGACAAGACAAGACCGACAGGCAGACAAGACAGACAGACGCATGCAGACACACACACACACACACACAAACTCTTATTGTGTCTTCCGGGTGCCTCATCACTCCCCCCCCCCCCCCCCCCCCCCCCCCCCGAACACGCAAGCTGAGGCTTCCTGGTGCCTCACACACACACACACACACACAACACGCGCGCGCGCGCGCGCGCACGCACGCACGCACGCACGCACGCGCACGCACGCACGGACGCACCAGCGCGTGCAAGAGCTCATCCATGCTCTCCTGTGTTCATCTACTTAGGAAAAGCATTTGCCATCAAAGTGCTGATCACACACACAGATAAGACACACACATGTTCCTCCTCTTCTACCCCTCTCACCTACGTCCTACCCCCCCCCCCCCCCCCCCCCGCCCCCCCATATAGACATAACTATATCACACACACTAAACAGCACCCTATGGCCATCACCACTCATATACTACCCCCACTCACCACCCTCCTATCCACACACACACACAACAACACACACACAACACACACACACACACTACACACAACACACACACGACAACACACACACCACACACCCACCGAAACAAGATAGAACAACACACCTGGTTTCAGCAGAAGCTGCGTCTTCCGGTGGCAACCACCCTCCTTCCCTCCCCCCCACCCCTCACACACATACACAGACACACATACACACAGACACACACACATACACACACATACACAGACACACATACACAGACACACATACACAGACACAGACACAGACACAGACACCACACCACACACTGAGCAAAGGGCATGTGATCACATGCTGTCACCCTGCAGAAGTCCGATCTTCCGGGTGCCGACCACCCACCATCTCTTCCTCTCTCTCCCTCACACACTAACCAGAAGAGAGAGAGAGAGAGAGAGAGAGAGAGAGAGGAGAAGAAGAGAGAGAGACATGCATACATACACACATGCATACATACATATATACATATATACATACATACACACATGTATACATATATATATATGTACATACACACATACATACATACATACATGTATACATACATATAGAGATTTATCTGCCTTTGCGCCTGTCGGCAGCACTGTGTGGGGCTCTGTGTTTGAGTGCTGGATGTGTGTGTTTTTCTGCTTCCTTTCCAGAAATTTTTACATCTTCTTGTTCATGTTTTCACCCTGAGTTATTTGGTCAGAACATTTTTCCTTGTTATTATCTACTTTTTGAGATATTTCGATTTATAATTTTCATCTTTGTTTAAATTTGTTCAAAATTGCGATTAAACTTATGAATTGTTTACCTGACTGTGCTGGTCTTTGTGACCCATTTTAATCTAAACCCTGCTGCCGTTCAACAAATTGCACGTGATTCACGAACTGAAAACCACCCCTTTCAATCAAGTCTAGTGTGTGTTGTTCAACTACCATGGTAGTGAGAGCCCCAGACATTAGAGCTATGCTCGCACCTGAATTTTGTCAAAAACAATACACCTTGCTCCTGATATTAAGCAGCTTATAACACACTTGGGGCATTCATCGCCGCAAAACCAGAGGGGGAAACCCCGGGCAGGCCGACGTCATCGCCAGTGGTGGGCTTCCCTCTCCTGTGTCTCCCCCCTCACCTCTGACGTCACTTCTGTTACCCCTGACAACGCTTCTTCCCCATGCTGCCGTCCACCCGCCCCTTCAGCTGTTCACTGTTCTGTTGTTTGTGACTCGAATAATGTTTTTTGTTCTGATGATGATGATGTATATCATGATGTGTTTCAAACACCGAATCCCCTGATTAGCACAGTTCTTTCACCATCTTCTACTCCTGATTCACCATCAAAACTCTTGTCTTTTTCTTCCGCTAGCCGCATCTCCACCATCGCCTTCGTCCTCTTCCTCTGATGCTTGTCCAAACTCACCACTTTCATCTTCAACCTCTCCACCTTCTTCAGTCTCCTTCAAGTTTGTTTGTTCAATGTGCAGTCTGTCGTCCAAATGGAAAAGCCGACTACATCTCTGATTTCATCTCTGAAAAAAAAACATTGATTTAACCTTCCTCACCGAAACTTGGCTTAAACCACAGGGCCATAAACCCAAAAATAAAACAGCTGACTCCTCCGGGATATAAAACTATTTTCTTTCCCCCGACTCTCTCGGGGAGGTGGGATTGCCATCATTCTCAAAGAACATTGGAACCGTCTCTTTCTTTCAGTCACAACCTTCAATTCTCTCATGAATCTTTTGAAGTTTGCGAAATCATCCTAAAACCTACCTGGCCACCTATTACTATCTGCTGCCTTTACGGTCCACCTCCCACCGTAAAAACAACCTAACATCCTCTTTTTCACCAAGAATTGCAGTCTCTCCTCGACCACTACAGCCTCTCTCCCCACTAAACTGTAATTCTTGGTGACTTCAACTTCCATTTCGACAACCATCTTCTCCAGATGCAAACGTCTTTCTCTTTCTCTGTCCAACCATTCCTCTCTCAACTGGTAAACGAAGCAACGCACAGATCTGGTCATATTTTAACTGGGTGATTACTAATGCTTCTTTTAATCTTTTCACATCTGTTTTTTGTCACCGACGAACTGCATTCTGATCATTCCGCCATTCTTTCCATCTAACATCACAAAACCTGTCAGAAAGAAGAAATATGTTACTCGTCGCAATCTTAAGGCCTTAGACATTCATACCTTCTCTTCACAAGCTTCCGAACGTTTTTCACAAACCTCTGACCACACTGACCTCTCTGATCACTATAACACTATTCTCCGCCAACTGCTTGATGAGCATGCGCCTCCTACTGACCATCTCCTCCCTGACAGACCCTGTGCGCCATGGTATACCCAAAACATCTTGATAGCGAAGCGCAAACGCCGGCAACTAGAACGGCAGTGGCGGAAGTCAAAAACCGAAATCAACAAACAGCTTTACGGAAAACAAATAAACAAAGTCAAACTCTGAATCCATTCAGCAAAGACAGACTACTACTCTTCCCAAGTTCTCTGTGCTACATCCATAAAATCTCTTTTTTCCCTCACCTCAAATCTCATTGGATCTGCATAAACAACTCCTTTGCCTAACACCCACAGCCTGTCTGAACTTCCATCCACATTTTCTGCCTTCTTTTCAGACAAAGTTCGAAAAATACGCTCTAGACTGGAATCAACTCAATTCTAAACCTGCGCCTCCTGATCCCCAGTTTCACTGCACCTCCTCTCTTTCCCTTCCATCCCACAAGTGAAAAAGAAATCATGACAATTCTGAAGGAAATGACTATAAAATCATGCGACCTTGATCCCATACCTGCTCCTGTTTTCTCACAATGCCTTCACAACTTTTACTTATTATCACAAATAATAAACTCATCTCTTGTGTCAGGAAATTTTCCATCAGCTCTTAAAACAGCAATAGTCCAACCCCCTCTACTGAAAAAGCCACGACCTCGATCCCAACATCTGAAGAATTATAGGCCTTCTCAAACTTACCCTTTGTTTTCTAAAGTACTAGAAAAAGTCGTTCTCAAACAGCTCAACAGTCACCTTCAATTTCCCAAAGATCTCCTTCCCACTTTTCAATCTGCCTATCGCCCCAACCACAGCACCGAAACCACCCTAGTCCACACTTTAGATACACTTCTACTTGCTTCTGATGCAGGAAAAACCTCCCTCCTCACTCTTCTTGGGCTTATCTGCAGCCTTTGATACCAAAAGATCACTCAATTCTTCTTTTCTCGCCTCCAAAATACGTTTGGTATTAACGGCACAGCCCTCACCTGGTTTACTTCATACCTCACAGACAGGTTCCAGAAAGTTATTGTAAACAAAATTCAATCAAAACCTGTCAAAAAGAATGTGGAGTCCCGCAGGGATCAGTCCTGGGCCCTGTTCTCTTTACTCTCTACACTGTTCCACTCTCACATATAATAAACAACCACCATATTGATCATCATTTCTATGCCGATGATACTCAGCTTCAGTTCGAAAACTTGCCTTCCCTCCTGACAAATATGTCCTACTGCCTTCAAGACATTCAAACTGGATGACTCGAACAAGTTACAACTTAATGCCGATAAAACCGAAGCCATGCTCATAGGACCCAACATAAACTTTCCTCTATCGCAAAACTTCAATAGAATTCGGCAATACGTCAGTTCCTTTGTCCAACTCGTGAAGTATTTAGGAGTAGTTCTTGACAACACACTCTCCTATGAAAAAATTCATCACCCAGACCTGCCAGTCTTGCTACTACAATACGGCGCATAAGCGCGTTCGCAAGTACTGTCCACTGATGCAACTTCCAAGCTTGTCACATCTCTCATTCTTTCACGTTTAGACTACTGTAATTCTCTTTTGGCTGGCCTACCAGCATCATCTATCCACTCTCTTCAACGCATACAAAACTCTGCAGCTCGAATGGTCCTAAGAAAGAAAAAATCTGAACACATCACTCCTCTTCTGCGATCTCTTCACTGGCTGCCTGTCTCACAAAGACTGGAGTATAAAATCAATACCCTCTGTTTCAAATGTCTCCACAAATCTGCACCCTCTATCTCTGTAACTGTCTTCATCTGTACACTCCATCCCGTTCCCTTCGTTCAGCCGCAGATACTTGTGCTTCGAACACCCAGATTCAAACAAACCACTGTTGGCCGTCGCTCCTTCTCTGTTTCTGGTCCATCCACCTGGAATGACCTCCCTCTTTCACTTCGCCAAAAGCCTTCACTTGATACCTTCAAACCAGCCTAAAAACACACTTATTTCCTACCGAGACTTTTTCCCCCCCCAAATATCTGTCCCTAATTTTCAACAGCATCTTTCACCTTCTAAGTGTTGTTCCGAGTGTGTTGTGTGTGAGTGGTGTGTGTGTGTGTGTGTGTGTGTGTGTGTGTGTGTGTGTGTGCGTGCGTGTGTGTGCGTGCATGCGTGCATACGTGCGCGCGCATGGTTTTTGAAATTTGTTGTTCATTATGTTTAAGGAGAGTTGCATGCCTGTAAATGATTGAGTGCAAGCGCTTCGATTTTTTTTTTTTTACAAGATTCAGCGCTATATAAATTCCATATATTATTATTATTATATACATACATACATACGTACATATACATACATACATACATTTATACATACATACATACATACATACATACATACATACATACATGCATAAATACATACATACACACACATATACACACATACATACATACATAGATACATACATACATACACACATACACACACATACATGCATACATACATAGATACATACATACATATATACATACATACATATTTATATACAAGAAACATACACATACATACATACATACACACACATACACACACACACACACACACACACACACACACACACACACACACACACACACACACACACACACACACAGACTGACACACAGGATACAGACAAGAGAGAAGAGAAAAGCAGAGCAGAGCACAGGACAGGGCAGGGCAGGACAGGCAAGGACAGGACAGGACAGGGCAGGACAGGACAGCACAGGACAGGACAGCACAGGACAGGACAGCAGAGGACAGGATAGAGCAGGAAAGGACAGGACAGCGCAGGACAGGGCAGGACAGGGCAGGACAGGGCAGGACAGGTGGACTCACATGCTGTCCTCCTGCAGCAGCTGGCGGGTTCTCCTGGCGCCCACCAGCAGACTGCCGGCCAGAGTCCCCAGCCCCAGCACCAGCAGAATCCACGACACCAGAGACCCACAGGGCACGTGGCCCAGACACCGCACACACCGCTCACAGCACGAGTCCTCTCCGCCACCTGTACACACACACACACACACAGAGGGAGTGATTGACAGTGTGATTGAGTGATCGATTGATTGACTGATTGGTTGGTTGGATGATTGACTGATAGCGAGATCTACGCAGCCCTATAACCCAGACCCTGCACACACTGCTTACAGCACGCATGCAGAACATCTTGCGCACACGTTAAATCCTGTTCCGCTTTTCGGAAGAGAAGGCCATTGTGTGCCGGTGGAAACAGATGATAAAATTCACAAAACCGCATACACACGGGGACTACAAAGTCATGTAAAAAAGCACATGAGTGCTTATTCCATTATCCTCGATATAAAAGAATAAATAAATAAATAAATAAATATCCCCTCCGCCACCTGTCCACACGCCGTGAATGCTTGATCGACTGATTCATCGATTGATTGACGGATTGACTGGTTGGTTGGTTAGTTGATTGATTGATAGCGAGATCTAGTTAGCCCTACCCTGCAATCACCGCTCACAGCACGCGCTCCCTCCTCCACCTGTCCAAACAGTGAGTGATTGACAGAGTGACTGATCGATTGATTGATCGATTGATGGGTTGGCTGGTGGATGGATTGACTGTTGAGTTAGTTGGTCGGTGAAGAGACAGCGGGGTGTACACAACACTAATTGTTATGGTTCAAACACTACGCACTCCCATTCGCTTACTGCATGACTGTTACCTACCTCCTCCATTACCCGTCAGACACAGTGATTGATTGATAGGATAATTGATTGATCGATTGACTGATTGGTGAATTGATACACTTGTCCAGAACAGGAGGAGGAGGAGGAGATTGAGGAGGAGGAGGAGGAGGAGGAAAAGAAAAAGAAAAAGAAGAAGAAGAAGAAGAAGAAGAAGAGCAGCAGCAGTAGTAGTTGGAGGAGGAAGAGGAGTGCTGCTGCTATTACAACTATAACTGCCACTACTTTTCTTCTTACTGCTACTGCCACAACTGGCCATGCATACACCCAAAGCCACTCCAAGAGTTCTGGGATTCATCACAGTCTGCACGCAAGATCAAGCCAAATGGTTTACGATTAAGTGACACTTATAGCTTCCCCTTGTAAAAACAGCGCAGCGTGTGTGCTATTTTCAGAAACACACATGTGAGCTGAAGTAAGCATCGTTTGTCTGGATAGGGGCCCTGTCAAGAGTTTATAATTGCACATGCATGCATTTGCTTCAGAGCGAAGTGCTCTTATCTCCATCGCCCTCAAGTCTTCTTTGAAGCACATGGCTGGCCCACAGCACACACTGATGGAGGCTGGCTGTTCTGCTCGCATTTGCACTTGAAGTGATGCAGGCTGTTCAGGTGAAACATCTTCATTTTACGTCTGATCATATTAAAAAGCAGGTCCGTTGCATGAAGAGAGCAGAATGGAAAGATCGGCTGAGTGCATTTATAAGTTGTACAATCCACAGCCTCCACAAGCAACTTGAGCAACAGACACGCCTCTCCCCTCCCTAACAAAAAGGAAATAAAATGTTCTGAACAATATCACATACACATTATCTGACAAACGTCAGGATAACGTCAGTTTCACTCACACAAGCACAAACCGTTGTACAAGCTTTAAGTGCAAAATTCACACACACACACACACACACACACACACACACACACACACACACACACACACACACACACACACACACACACACACACAAATATGCTCACAACTGCACCTGAGTACACAAACACACACACAGTGGGTAAAACTGTCCCAAATGCACACTTTGACATACGGTCTTTCCAAAACATAACCCCCCCCCCCCCCCCCCCCCAGGAACAAAACGCATCATAATAACCACTTCCCCATCACCTCCTTTTCTGCCCTGTTTGTTCCATCACCTAAAGTTGTTGCTCTGTGGACAGACCAGACAAAGCTGTTTGGCCAGGAGCAACAGTTCTGTGGTCTGACTTGTTTGACATATTGCATCCACACAGCCGTTTTCTTGGCGGTGCCGGCTGTTTGACCTATGGACGCGGTGTGCCACAGGCTCCTAGGGGAGGGAACTCCGCATCAGCTGATCGTGTCAGGTGAAAAAGGAACGCTCTGGGAGGTTTTGCCACAGGGGCACAACACGGTGTGGTGTGTGTGACTTCACCAACAGAACTGCTCTAGCTCTCCTCAGCATTCCTAGCCGAGCACGTAGTTGTCCGTCCACATCAGGGTACCCCCCCCCCCCAAACAACCAGGAGACACATTGTTTGAACAGAGGCAAGAGCAGAGGAGTCGGAACCATTCCACTAGCACGTGAGACCTGTTCGAAGAAAGGCAAGGACAGACAGAAGGGATGATGATAGGAACGTCTGGATGCTGAAATGGATGGGCTGCTAGCAGAACTACGCAGCAAACATCGCTAGTCATCGTCTTCAGGAGACAACTGCCTGCTCGGTTTATCCACCCAGAGCCCGTAGTGAGAATATTTCTGATCCTTGTTTAAAAAATGTGACAGATATAATATTCAGCTGATTTTTTATATATCTTTTTAAACACCGACTGCGCTAGACAAAAAAAATCAACATAACCAATAGTCTCTCTCTCTGTATGTGGAGAGAGAGAGAGAGAGAGAGAGAGAGAGAGAGAGAGAGAGAGAGAGAGAGAGAGAGAGAGAGAGAGAGAGAGAGAGAGGAGTGAGTGAGTGAGTGAGTGAGTGAGAACTCACTCATCCCTTGGTCGGGACGACCGTTGGGGTACCCGCACGGACGCTGCAAGTGGACCGCCAAATGGTTCTGTCCTGGGCTGTTTTCAGGAGGTTTGGTACAGTGAGGCCGGTCCACTCCTTGATGTTGGATATCCAGCTTTTGCGTGGTCGTCCCTGCCTCCTTGCTCCTTCCACCATTCCCTGCAGGACTGTCTTTGACAGGCTGTTATGCCTTGTTGTGTGGCCAAACCACTTCAGTTTCCTCCGTTTGACTGTATCTAGCAATGGTTCTTGTTTGCCAGCCAGTGCCTCGATCTGCTGCCAGACGTAGTCATTGGTTTTGCGGTCTCTGTAGGTGATGTTCAGATCCGCCTGAGGCACTTCATCTCAAAGGCTTGAATGCGACGTTCTAAATCGGCAGTAAGTGTCCATGCTTCACAGCTGTACAAGGCAATGGATGTGACGAGTGCCTTGTAGAGTCTGACCTTAGTGTGGTTCTGATGTTGTGGTTTCTCCACACTTTCGCCAGCTTAGTCATGGAGGAGAGTGCCACAGCAAGTCTGATCTTCACCTCTTGTGTGCTCGTGCCTTCTTTGGTGATGACTGCTCCAAGGTACTTGAAAGTTTCCACCTCCTCTAGTGTCTCGCCACTCATCTTGATGCTGGTGGGAGTGGTCGGTGTGGTACTGTTCACTAGGATCTTGCTCTTTTCCGTGCTGATCTCCATACCGTGGGCATTGGCTGATGTTTCCAGTCTGGTGGTGAGATCCTGGAGTTCTTCTTCACTGCGGCCCATGAGATCAATATCGTCTGCGAATCGAAGATTGCAGACTGGCCTTCCTCCTATTGTGATTGTGGTCTTGAAGTCAAGGAGGGCCTCCTGCATGATGTTCTCCAGGAACACGTTGAAAAGAACGGGGGATAGCGGGCAGCCTTGTCGAGTGAGAAAGAGACAGACAATCAGACAGAGAGAGAGAGGGAAATGGGTCAAGGGCAGTGATCATGCCGAAGCACAGGGACTTGAATTGAACCCAGTATTTTGTTCACAGAAACTGTTCTTTCAATCACCGAGGAGCTGCCCCCAGCACAAAACGTTGGAGCAATGATCCTGCAGCAAGTCAGAACAATTCATCATCACTTTGCCAGGCGCCTACACATCCCTTCCCAACCCACTTGAAAGCTCCCGGCATCCAAAACC
Organism: Rapana venosa; assembly: GCA_028751875.1. Classification (NCBI taxonomy): domain Eukaryota; kingdom Metazoa; phylum Mollusca; class Gastropoda; order Neogastropoda; family Muricidae; genus Rapana; species Rapana venosa. The sequence continues at coordinate 53,876,948 of CM054144.1, forward strand.
AATATCACTGCGAAATCAATCATATTAGCCAGCGTAATCTTGTGCCTAGAGGAAACGATCTATACTTCTGATATTTTTCTCCTTCAATAAACAGAATAACAGAAAAGCCATCCTTCTTTAATAAACAAACAGAGCCCAGCAACAAAACAAAAACAACAAAAACAAACAGCAACAACCCGACAGCAATAACAACAAAAACAAAAACAAAAGACACAACAACAATGATGATCTGTCCCATCCCCTTCCCTCATAAAAATCTGGAAAAAAATCCAAACAAAAAATGTCACCTCATCCTTAATGCAAAAAACAAAAATCCAAAACACACATCCCCCCCCCAAAAAAAAATCCCCCGAAAAAATCCCCAACCCAAACAACAAAAATACCAACAAAACCAAAACAAACCCCAAACAAACTAAAGGAACCGACAAAACAAACATACACACAGACACAAACAAGGAAATAAAGGCAATAAAACCACCAACCCAAACCAAGCAAGCTAGCAAGAGACCAAATTCAGAACTGACATACATCCTTTCTCCTGTCGAAAAAACAAAAACAGGGGCAGGAAACTCAAGAACTCCCCCCACCCCCTCTCCCCCAGAATAACAATCATGGCAATCAGCATCTTCTTTCACCTGGAACAGATTTGAAATACAAACCACCACATTGGTTTGGTTTTCTCATCAAGATGGAAAAAAGCAAAACATTCGTAACAAACACAAAACTTGTTTTCGGTTGTAAATAACGAAACCATATCAATCAAGTGCTGCTGGATCAAGGACTGCCAAAACGTGCTCCTCAATGAACACACACACAACACACACACACACACACACACACACACACACACAACACACACACACACACACACACACACACACACCCCCATCCCCAGTAATTGTTTTGACTAAGTATATTTTGTTTACTGTTCGATGTTTCGTTTGGAAAAAAAAGTTTGACATTTCAGAGCTAATTTGCTGAAATACTTGATGCTCCAACTATAATGAAATCATTACATGTAGGATGATTATTAAATGTAATGTTTCTTTTCTTCTTATATTTTGTGAAGGGCTCAGTGCCGCCATTCTCATTGGGATTGCCATTCCACCCCCCTGCTGGTTCTGTATCACTTTCTACATCCACGGGAAGCTGTCAATGCCACAACGCCATTAGCCTATTAGGCCAGTCATCTTAAGAGGCCCCGCACTGCCACTGGTTCCTATTCAGAACCACAAAATTATGTCTCTAATAACTCAGTGAGACTGATAAGGCAACTCATTCATTCTGATTCTATATAGATAGACCAATACAGTTGACAAAAGGGAACTTATTAAATGAAAAGAACACTGTGTGCAGAACAAGCACACAATTCAGACGGTCCTTCTTTAGTTGGTGACCTGTTGGCGGCCTGATACTTCAGCTCCATGTGGATTGGCAGCTTTGCCCGGCATTGTGAGGGAATGTGGTCCGTGTCTCGATATATGGCGAGGACAAGACGAGTGGCGTTGCACAAGGGGCGCTGCGTAGCTAACCTGGAAACAAGGGCACAGAACTCGAGCCAGAAAAAAAAGCCTACACTACACTTCGTCCCATCATCATATTTCCCTTAACGACAAAAATCTCATCTCTTCATAGCAGGCTGAGAAATGGCCTCATAAATAAGACTGCTATACTGATCACAAGATCGGAGGGAAGTGTCCCAACAGGAAAAGCTGTTTCCTAGATCGATACTCATTTTCTTTCGCTGGAACAGGACTCTGGGGAGAAGGGGAGGAGGGTGGGGTGGGGGTGGGGTGGGGGAGCTTGACGGGAACGTACTGGGCCACCTCACTTTTCTCCCTTTGGTGAGGCACCAAGCACCACCACAGTCTGCTCATCGGTATCCGGCCACGAAACAAGCAAGAGCGGAAAACAATGGCGCCTTATGTCTGACCTGACCCCCCCCCCCCCCCCCCCCCCCAAACGTGAATCCTCCCCCCCTCCCCCATCCCTTCCATTTTCTGTCTTTCCAAAGCAGTTTTCCTTCAGCATGGCCGCTGTGTCTTGAGCTTCTGTCACAGGATGAAGGGGACCAGGTCCAGGCAGCCACCCTCATCTCCGCTTCCTCCCCCCTCCTCCTCCTCCTCAGTTCCCCAGAGATGCTGGGGATGGCAAGGTTCTTGGATGCTCCCCCCCCCCCCCCCCCCCCCCCCCCCACAAAAAAAAAAATCCTATTCCACGCGCCCCTTCATTCTATCAACTTTGTGAGAGTCAGCAACAATTCCATTTTCTTTTTTCACGGTGAATTAGGCAATGAACTCACTGTTCAGTAAAAAAAGAAAAAATCCACAGAAAACCACTGTGCTATAAAAGACAAGAGGTAATCTGCCATACATGGAGAAAGGCAGGTTACCACTATGGCAGATGGAATCAGACAGATTGCTGCTGTATAGTTTTAGCTCTGTCTCTGTCTGTCTGTCTGTCTGTCTGTCTGTCTGTCTCTCCAGAAATCAATATACCATTGATTTCCCGTTTTCACGTCAGGAACCTAACTGAATTCAAGTGTGTTAAAGTAATTTTCTAGAGCAGAATGTTCTAGAGTAAAATAAACTATGGATATGCAAGAAAATTGAATCTTAAACAGTAGATAACACTGATAGGTATATCACTTCTGGTCTGAACATAAGGAAACAGTCCTAACCGTGGCTAGGCTGTACTGACTAAGATAAACATACCACTAAGGTAAATTAAACATACTTTTACTGGGATACAAGTGATTGGAAAACTTTCTCCACAAACTCCCGATCATATTATAACAGTGATAATAGATTTGCTCAGAAATCTTTCATCTGATACAATATGCAATATAAAGGGCACAATGAACACGTTCACACACACACACACACAAACACACACACCACACACACACACACACACACACACACACAACACACACACCAAAAGTAACTTTCAGTTAGCGTCCAGTTAGTTGCTGTGTAATGATGTATGTACTCTTGTGCCCAATCTCATCAGCCTGCTCTTAGCCAAAACGTTAACACCTGACAGTGTTGTCAGTACAAGGCCGTCATGCTCGCAGCAGATCAATATGTCTGTCACACTCTCTTTGCAGTGGGGTGGGGGTGGGGGTGGGGGGGGATGGTGGTGGTGGGCACTTTGGGTTTTTTTCGTTGTGGTTTGTTTTGTTTCCACTTAGCCAGCTTGCTCTTGTTGGTTTTTTTCTTCTCTTCTCCTCTTAAATGCTGATTGGACCCCTGTAGAAGTTGGGTGGGGGGGGGTGGGGGGGGGGGGGGGGGGGGGGGGGGGGGGCTGTTGATGGCTCTTTGGGTGAGTCACAGAGGGAGAAAAAAACTGAATTTTAAAGAAGACAGTGTGACAGTAGTCTGGTGGGGGGGTTGGGGGGGGGGGGGGGGGGGGGGGGGGGGGGCGGAGAGAGGGGAGAGAAGAGAGGGAGAGACGTGGAGGGGAGTGGGGGGGGGGGGGGGAGGAGAGAGAGAGAGAGAGAGAGAGAGGAGAGAGAGAGAGGCAGAGACAGAGAGGGAGAGGGGGAGGAGACAGGAGCAGGAGGAGGAGAGGGGAGGAGGGGGGGGGGGAGTGGAGGGACGGGGGGACGGGGGGGGGGGGGGGGGGGGGGGGGGGGGGGGGGGCTGGTGCCATGGAGTAATGATACTAGCTGCACTGCATAATTATGACGTCTTTGAAAGGTTGGCATAAAAGCAGGATGTCAAAAACAATTTCTGTCAATCATCCCTCCCGCCTATTTTGCTTTTCCACAGAAATCTAATCATTTCACAGCAGTTTAATAATTATTGCCACGTAAAGAAAATATGACAAACCGATAACTTACACGATAATAAAGACTAATCCCTACACAAAAAGCAGTTTTCTTCAATCGATGCTAGCTTGATTTTGTTAAAATAGGATACAAAGCAGAGACCCCCCCAAAAAACAAACAAAAAGTCCAACCAAACCAAACAAAACACCCCCTCCCCCCAAACAAACAAAACCGTCCTGGGCCCTCCTTATCTGCCTCCTGTTGCTAGATCATCAAGAGGACCACATTTAGTTATATTAACACCACCTGCTTAGAAAACAGTTTAAAAAAAACAAAAAAACAGCCGAAAAAGAACCACCAAAAACCCGTCGAAAACAAACCCACCAAAACAACAACAACAAAAACAAATGAAAAAAAACAAACAAACACCAACAATAACAACAACAAAACCCCACCACCACCACCACCATCCCCAGTACCAGTGGCACATTGTCTCTAACCCAGCCCGAACAGATATCTTTCCCACTCCTTCTCATATCTCTGGTCCTGTCCAAATCTGTCGTATCTTCTGTGTGACTGCTGTGTCCTCATTCTCTGTCACACCGGGACACTGAACAGGTCTAACTAAGCCAGACAACACAACCACTCTTACCCGTCCTCCCCCCTCCCCCCCTCCCTCTCCCTATCGTTCCTTAGGGATGCTGTAGATGTCATGGCTCCTGTATGCCCCCCCCCCCTCCCCGCCCCTCCCTCCCATCTCATTCCACGCGCCTCTTCGTTTTAACAGGTTTAGTGCCAAGGTTAGCAGCAGCTCTATTTTCTTCTTTCATAGCCAATTAAGCTGTAAGCTCACTGGTCAGTTACTTTTTTTTTTCTTCAAAAAGGGGGCAACAAAGTATTATACACAGAGGTCTGTAGGGTATGGGTATGGATGCCACCCAGAATATAGAATGTTGATGAGCAGTTTCAGGTTCAGTTTTGTTGTTTGTTTGTTGGGTTTTGTTTTGTTTTTGTCTGCTCGTTAGTTACTTTGTTTGAATGTTTTCAGAGATATATGACTGTGGCTGCAGTGAACACTGTGTGTTGTTAGCCAGTGATTCTACACACACTAACAGAAACTTTCCTCTAAAAGATCCGTTAGTGTCTGTTTATCTGTACTGTGCACTGTCTTCATCCTTATGTCATCCCCTTTGCCGGGGGGATCGGAAGGCACATGAGAGAGAGAGTTCCCTCTGAAAGATCCCTTATAAATGTCTGTTTATTTGTGCTCTCTCTTCATCACCGTTGTGTGTGTGTGTGTGTGTGTGTGTGTGTGTGTGTGTGTGTTGTGTGTGTGTGTGGAGAGAGAAGAGAGAGTGAGAGAGAGAGAGAGAGAGAGAGAGAGGGGGGGACTTCCCCTGAAAGCTCCGTGAGTGTTTATATGTGCTGTCTCTCTCTCTCTCTCTCTCTCTCTCTCTCTTTCTCTCCCCTCCTCTCTCCTCCTCCTCCTCCTCCTCCTCCCCACTGATCAGCCTTTGCCTATCTCATTAACGCCCTGTCGTCCTGAGAGTTTGGCTATGGCCAGGTCATCATTCTCAGAATAGATAACAACAGTGTCTGTTACTACAGTGTTCATCCTCTGTCTGTGTATGCATGCGCGTGCGTACGCATGCACACACATATATGCACATGTGCATGAACGTGCGTGCGTGCTTGTGGGCGTGTGCAGCGTACATGCATGCTTGTGGTGTGTGTGTGTGTTTTTTGGGGGGCAGGCAACTGTAATTGAAACCAGACAGTTAAAGTTGAGGAAGTGAGGAGGATCTCAGATGTTATGACTCATCTTGGACATGGAATCAAAACACGTGGACCATGCTGTAGGCCATGGAATCGAGAAGGGACGGGTGGGGGGCTGTGGCGGTGGTGAGGGCGGGTGGGGGGGGGGGGGGGGGGGGGGGGGGGAGAGAGAGAGAGGAGAGAGAGACAGAGACAGAGAATAGAGAGACAGAGACACAGAGGCATGCAGACAGACAGACAGAGAGGCAGACAGACAGAGAGTGAGACAGACAGAGAGGCAGACAGACAGACAGAGAGACAGAGAGAAGCAGACAGAAACATTGGAAGGGGGGGAGGGCGGGGGGATCGGAAGGCACATGATTATTCTGGCTTGTGAAGCAAAAGGAAAAAAAAAGTGTTCCGAGGTCTCATATTTGAGCACGTGTACAACAGGTCCCAGCCTTGAGACAGGCACGCCATAATTATGCCATGCAGGCTGCACACCGGTATTAAAAAATCACTCTTTTCCTTCTGTTTTTCTATGTGACTCTTATATTCATACCGCACGTACTAGAAATAAAAACCACTTTTTGTGAAAGACTAGCCTCTTACTCAAAACTCATGTGATTTTGAACAAATTTGGTAGGTTTGAAATTTTTTAATTTTTCAGCAAACACTGTAACACGTCAGTCCTTTGTCGTCTGCTAGCTTCCTTACCGCAATATGCATGCGCAGGGTCAACGCTGTAGGAATACAGGAAAACCTCATTTGATGGCCATTTCCAACTTTCTTGTGACTACCTGGTATTGCTCTTTGTCCTCAATCCCCAAAACAAGAGCAGTCCATTTTTTCATGCTTAAAAAATCTGTGAAAATCACCAACATTTTTTCCCACTCGCACTCTACACAAGATACTACGTGACCCCCAAATTAATACCGGTGTGCGGCCAAAAGCCGAACACAGAGCAGGTGGGCGCCAGAGGGGAAGACTTCAAACACGTGCCAGAGACAAAGCCTTTTAGTCTGTGAAGAAGAAGGAATCTGAATATATATATAACTGAGACAAAAGAGTGAGGAAAAACAATGAGGAAAAACAAGTGCAGGTAACCAATTACTGATCATAAACTAATTTTGGTCCTAGATTCGAGGAAAAAAAAAATCACCACAAGATAAAACTTTGAAGGCAGCATTAGGGAATATTTGAGTAAGGACCATGCCTTCGGCCTGACCTGACTCGAGTTTCGGCTCCTGGTTGAGCACTCTTCAGAGGTCCCGGCACTCTTTGAAACCTCACTCTTCCTTTGTGGTAGGTAACAGCAAGACACCCTCCAGAATTTATAAGTGTCTATTGCCAGCCTATTAATAAACAGATAATTTTGTGGCCTACCACCGCTGCCAGCGAAAGATGAAAACAGAAAGAGAAGAAAACTATGCAAAAACTAATAGTGGTTAAAAAATGTTCTTTAAAAATGCGTATGAAAATAAGTGGCTAATGAATCTTTGTGCCTTATGTTCTTTGGGGATCCTTTTTTCTATCTAAAGGATGCAAGGGAGATCATACAGTCTGTGTCCAGCCAATGGGTCAATTTTAGCTGGATAGCAATGTTAACCCGAACATTGTCAGACACATTTGAGTGTTGACACAGGCAGAAGAGGTAAGCCTATGCAAGGTAAAGCGAGGCGAGGCGAGCGAGCAAGTCCAGTCAAAGGAAGGCAAGTCCAGTCCAGTCAAGTCAAGGGAAGGCAAGGCAAGGCAAAGCAAGGCAAGTCACGGCCAAGCGAGGCGAGGCAAGTGAAGGCAAGTCAAGTGAAGGCAAGGCAAGGCAAAGCAAGACAAGGCAAGGCAAGGCAACATAGTTTATTTCAGGAATAATAGATAACCACTGGCGTTCTTTCTCTCTCTTTTTTAAAAATTGTTTACATCCCGTTCCCGCCCTTATTATGATATCATAACATCAACAACTTTAAACCTATCACCCTTAAACATATGGGACGAGAGCGAAGGCATGTGGAACACGTGTAAAAGTATCAACTTGAAGACATATACATGTATAAGGGAAAAAGGAATTTGTATTAGCGATAAACAATTTATACATGTTCCACTGGCCCCCCTCCCCTCCCCTACCGAGCTCTTCAGACATATTGTGATGGTAAAGAAAGCCCGGAAAACACTGGGAGGATGACAGCACAACCACAGGACCTGTTCATTATCTAATTATTCCATATGTACAACCATCAAAACACAATCATGTGGAAGATGGGTTTGTTTTGGGGTTGTTGTTGATGTTGTGTGTGTTTTTTTTTTTTTTTGGGGGGGGGGGGGGGGGGGTTTTTGGTTGAATACAATGCTAGACAAAAATGCAAAACTTCCTTTACGATAAAACAAACAAACCAAAAACACGCCACATGAAGGTGGAGTGACAAAAAAAGGAAAACAAATCCCCTAAAAAACAACAACAACAAAACAGCTCCCACACAAACAACAACAACAACAAGACAAACAAAAAACCAACAAACCATCCTAAGAAGAAAACACAACAACAACAAAAAAACGACAAAAAAACAAGCAAGCAACCAACCAAACAAAATATGAAAAAACCCCACACACGTACACACCACAACCACCACCAAAACAATATAAAAAAAACCCTCAACAAAACAAACAGCGACAAAGACACACCACCACCACCACCTCCACCCAAAACCCAAAGTCAGTTACCGCCAAAAGGATTTACTCTCTTTTTTTCTTTGTACACAGAAGTTGCAGAAAGTGGCCAGGGATGCCACTGATACTGACAGAGCCTCTGGCACTCCCCCAGGGCAGGGGCAGTAAGTAACTCCGGTAACCAGCACAGACGCGAATAGCAGGCCTACATAGATACACACAGTCTGGGTCAGTCAGCAGCCAGCCCAGTGACCATTCAGCACACACAGACACACTAACCAAGACACCATTTTTCCATTAATGCACACCCTACACCAAGTTAACCCTAGGTGTGCAAGCACTGACACACGCATGGTTGCGTGCGTGCGTGCACATACACAGACACACAGAGGACAGACACACACACAGACACAAACACACACACAAACACAGACACACACACAGACACACATACACAGACCCCACACACACACATACACACACACAGACACCGAGAGTAGTAATCTTGTTAGACACACTTTCAGCTGGTGGCAAGGTAGGTAGGTAGGGGTCAACAACTGAAAACACTGTGCCAATCTTCTCCTCCTCCCTCCCCCCCCCCCCCCCCCCCCAACCACCCTTCTTCCCTCTCCCACCCCCACCTTCCCCATCCACCTTGTCCTTCAGACCTCTTCCCCCAAATTCTCCCCAGCCCACTCCCCACCTCTGTTTCCAGAAAGGACATCAATTCCAAGACATTGGCGCGACTATATTGATTGCAAGACCTCGAAGCCTTTCGGCTTTTTTCCTTCCCTCCCCTTTCCCTTGGTCTGAGAAAGTGATGAGTGAGAATGAGAGGAGGAGAAAAGAGAGACATAGGAAGGACAAGGCCAGAGAAAGAGAGAGAGAGAGGGGGGGGGGGGGGGGGGGAGGGGGAGGAGAGAGAGAGAGAGACAAAGACAGAGACAGAGAGACAGAGAGAAAGGCACAGACAAAGAGACAAAGAGAGACAGAGAGCGAGCAAGAGAGCGAGACAGACAGACACAGACACAGGCAGACACAAAGGTAGACAGACATATGTACACAGATATACAGAGAAGTAGAGACAGAGAGGGAAAGCGAAAGAATGAATGAAGTGAGAGAATGGATGAACTTTAAAACGCGGAGATAAGACTTTAGACCAAGCCTAGTCTTACAGCAGCCTGAGCAAGGCAAGGCAAGGCAGGGCAAGGCAAGGCAGGGCAAGGCAAGGCAAGGGAGGGCAAGGCAAGGCAGGGCAAGGCAAGGCAAGGGAGGGCAAGGCAAGGCAAGGCAGGGCAGGGCAGGGCAAGGCAAGGAAGGGCAAGGCAAGGAAGGGCAAGGCAATGGAGGGCAAGGAAGGGGAGGGCAAGGCAAGGCAAGGAAGGGAAGGGCAAGGCAAGGAAGGGCAGGGCAAGGCAAGGAAGGGTAAGGCAAGGAAGGGCAAGGCAAGGCAAGGAAGGGCAAGGCAAGGAAGGGCAAGGCAAGGCAGGGCAAGGCAAGGGTGGGCAAGGCACGGGAGGGCAAGGCAAGGAAGGGCAAGGCAAGGCAAGGGGGGCAAGGCAAGGCAAGGCAAGGGAGGGCAAGGCAAGGGAGGGCAAGGCAAGGGAGGGCAAGGCAAGGAGGGCAAGGCAAGGCAGGGCAAGGCAAGGCAAGGCAGGGAAGGGCAAGGCAAGGCAAGGCAAGGCAGGGAAGGGCAAGGCAAGGAAGGGCAAGGCAAGGCAACGCATTAAATTAAAAAAAAAATTCGGTGTTAATGAGAGAGAGAGATCAAATCAAATCAAATTCTTTTATTTCGAGGATAATGAATAAGCAGCCATGCTACTTTTTTACATCCAATCCCCGCCCTCAGGGATATATCACATACTAAGATAAACGCAATACCCATACATCCACACTAATTTTTATTTTATTTTACTAAAAGCAATTTTAAAAAACGCACAAAATAAAAACAACCCTAGAAAAACCCAATAACCACCCCCCCCACCCCCCCCCCCCCCCCCCCCCCCCCCCCCCCCCCCCCCACACACACACCAAAGCAAAACAAAAACAACAAACCAGAGAGAGAGAGAGAGAGAGAGAGAGCTAGAGAGAGAGAGAGAGACAGACAGACAGACAGAAAAATGGAAGGGTTTATCTGGCAAGGGTGACTGCCGGTCGATGATAGCTGGAACACGGGGAGAGAGCCACTAGGAGGCAAAGTTTCTCTCACTTCTGACGACCCTTATAAAAACCCAAACAAATCAGGATATAACACCTATCGACCCGCTCCTCTCCTCTCCCCCCTTCTCCTATCCTCCCTTCTCCCCTTGGTCTATGAAGCAAGCAGTCTACTCTCCTATCTCCCCCAGTGTTGTTCAGCCATCACTGAGGCAAACAAACTAGTTATTCATTAGAATTAATTGAAAGGTTAACAGTTATCTGACGGGGAATGAGCGGCCTGGACTGCTGTTGACATAAAAGGGGACGAAATTAGCACCCCCTTTTGGAAGAAGCAAAATAATACGGTGTTGTTGTGCGCAATCTCAGGACAGTAGTCTCCCCTTACCAAAGAGCGGAGCCACTGCGCATTAGTTATCAATGGACGAAAGTTACCCGTCTTTTTTTGCTTGTTTATTTGTTTTTGAAGGACCACACTATAGCGTTACCGTGTATCTACCTAAACTGTGCAATAATTCTAAAACACTAAATCTTTCGGCCAGCGTGCCTTTTCATATTCAGCCCCTTCTGTCTGGAATGCTTTGCCTCAGGATCTCCGTCATTCTTCTTCTCTTTCTTCATTCAAATCCAGTTTGAAAATCTATCTGTTTAAAACTTCTTACTAAAGTTTCACTGTGTGTGTGTGTGTGTGTGTGTGCATTTTTTGCTATAATGTAAAGCCCTTTGTGCAACCCCTATAAAGAGAAAGCAAAGTGATTATGAAATGTCCATTATTAATTAGAATTGTCGTTTCTTTTAAAAGGGATATATTTAGTGTTGGGCAAACAGCCACTGGATGAAAGTCAGGGTGTTTTTTTAAAATATATTTTATTTAAAGCTCTAATCACACTGTTGTTATTCCTTCCTTCCTTCTTTCTTTCTTTCTTTCTTTCTTTCTCTTCCTCAGCCACAGCTCCGAGGTTCACCAATGGTGAGATTTTGGCGAATGCCCGGCCCTCCCCCGCATCAATGCGTTCCAAGGAATGTTGAGCATCTCATCTTTTGGAAAGAACTTTATCATTGCATAGATGCTGGTTAATCAGTTTTCATGTTTAGAAAGAAGACATATGGCTGAAAAATGTGGATCCCTGACCGATATATTAATCTATTTTGAAAAACGAACCAAACCAAACCAAAGAAAGAAAGATAGAAAGAAAAAATTTGATGTGCCTGGAAGTACAAAGTGGTAATCAGTGGGCATGATTGTGTAGTTTGGAAAAATTCCTGGTGTCTTAGAGCACCACCACTAAACAACCAAAAAACAACCCTATCATTAAAAAAGAAAATTTCTAATATCAAACGTATCTATTCCATTTGGAAAGAATATACCTAATGCCAATACATATCTATTCATTTTGAAAGGAAAATATCTAGGGTAAGATATAACCATTCCTTTAGGAAAAAAGTGAACCTGATATCATTCTCTTTTGCCTGAATGACTGTATTTAAAGTACCTCGTCATACAAGCGACCATACTCTGACTTCAGAAGATTCTTTCTCCTTTAATACAGAGTGCATGTTGCTATGTTGAAAGCTTGTCATGGCTGAAAACAATCTCAACATAACACTTCAACATTCAAAAGACTGACACCTTCTGAAGTTGGAGTATGCCTGCCTATAAGCCAAGGCCCTTGACAACAGTCTGACACGCACAATGAGGGTTGCCTAACGCGAGTCACTTGAAACAGTCTTACACGCAACGTTCTCATCCCATGTGCACTTACACCCTCCCCGTGATGTTCAGGTGTGATGTGTTGTTGTCTTCAGTTGAACGTCTGTTCACTCTCAGTGATATTAGACGAGGGACGTGGTTTAATGTAGTGGAGAGCAGAGACGACAGTGTCTGTTTTCTGCACTGCAGCTGGTGCAAAGCACTGACGTACACCATGGCGATGTGATGGGGTGTGATGAGAGAGCCAGAGTGTATATTCTGGGTGATCCCCAAGGTGTTAAGCTGGGGAACGTACAACAACAACAACAAACTGAAAAGATTCAGACTCTTCAAATAGATTCTGAAGGGATTTTCTTTTAGTAACTTATCACAAAAGACTGAACAAACACTGCAAAGAGATGATAACAGCTGCAGAGAAGGAACAGAAAGAAGACTGCCAGAGGCATTATCGTAATTGCCAGTCAAGGAATTGCTCGGTCTGTTTTGTGAGCGGGGCGAAAAGGCTTCGAAAAGGATCAATTACAAAAACAGAAACCCACACCAGAAATAGAACTCACTCCTTGCACAGCCACACAGGCAAGATTGTGTTTCACTTCAGTCATGTCAGTGCTGGCACATAGTTACGTGTGCGTGTTCTCCCCCCTCCCCTCCCTCCGTCTCCCTTTCTCTCCCTCGCTTTCTGTGCGAGTGCACACACGCGCTCGTGTTTGTATATATGCACACGCACACGCACGCACTTAATGCTTTATTCTTTTCCTCCTTAATGCTTTATTCTTTTCCTCCAAAATCAAATCCTGACCTAATTTACGCGAATTCGATTATTTCCAACAAAGTGTGTTTAAGCTTCCCAATCTCCCCGCCCTTTCTTCCCATCTGTAAGCTGTTCCCGTGTTTTGTTCCCTCTCCAATTTTCATTTGGTTCACTTTATCTATTTATTCTTTTATATCTTCTGTGTGTGTATGTCATATATTTTGGGGCCTCTCTGAGTGCGTCTGTCGGTCTGTCTCCTGGTCCCTCTCTGTCTCCCCCCCCCCCCCCCCCCCCCCCCCCCCCTTCTCTCTCCTACCTCCACTATCTCACATTTTATTTTGGCTGGCTGTCTTCCACGTTTCTGGAATGCTGTGTGTGTGTGTGTGTGTGTGTGTGTGTGTGTGTGTGTGTGTGTGTGTGTGTGTGTGTATGGTGTGTGTGTGTGTGTGTGTGTGTGTGGTGCGTGCGTGCGCGCGCGCGCGCGCGCGTCCCCTCCCTCTTTCTTTATCTCTCTGGTTTTGCTTTTGTTTTTTTTTGGTTTTGTTTGTTTGTTTTGCTGTTGTTTGTTGTTGTTGTATTTGTTGTTGTGCGCGCGTGTGTGTTCGTGTGTGTAGTATTGGTCGGTTGTTTTATATTAACGCATGAGCAAACTCATACAAATAGTGTTTCAACTCCATACACTTGCATCAACCAGCTAAACATGCCGACCAACCAGCCAACCAGCCAACCAACCAACCAGCCAACCAACCAACCACCTCTTGCAGAAGAAGCCAAACCTTCACGAGTACTCACAAACTCACAAGTCCACGACAAAAATGAACCGATAAAACGAAACTTGATCAAGGAGAGAAATAACCATGGAAATGGTTTCTGCCCTTGTTACATGGCATAATTTCTGTAACAAGGGAAAACACACATTTTAAGAAATTCCTTTTGTTCAAAAGATGACGGGAGTTCTTTTACGTCAGAAAATATTTATTATCTTTTGAAGCCTGTGACTGATGAGTTTATTTTAAGTCTGAAAAGAAGAAATAGTTTCGAGAACATAACACAACGAAATGAAAGGGTGTTTTTGGTTGTTTTTTTGTTTTGTATTTGCCCTTTATGGGATGATTAAAGCATCTTGATTTGGCAACCACTTATTTGACTTCCACGAACACAAACAAACACACACACAGATAGACTGACAACCAAATCGAGAAGAGTATTCACTTTATAGTTATTTTGGTGTTAGTATATGAACGGGAAAGGACAACATGACGTCGTGGTACAAAGTAAGGTTTCAGGTCTTATTTTTGGAGCAAGAGTGGTCAGAAAAAAAGGAAAAAAAACAGAAATATGTTGGCATAAACTAATCCATAATGTCGTTTCCACAGTTTTACAACCGAACCAGTGACGTTGCACAATCATCAACTATGTAATCAAATAGTCGTATAAACCGTTCAAATCAAAAGCTACCTCCCATGTGGAGATGTCTAGCACCTGTTAGTATCAATAACATTTTCACCTTCTTGAAATTCTGTGCTAGGAATTTCCTCTTTTCTATCCCTCTCTTTGATTCCACCCTGTTCATTTTCTTCCTGTCTTCTTATCTATTTTCTGCCTTCTTGGTACATTCTCCTCTCCCCCCCCCCCCCCCCCCCACCCCCCCCAAAAACAAAAAGAGACAATTCCTCTCTCCAGCAGAAGTCGGATGCGCTACACCTGACTTGTCAGGCGCTTATCGGCAGCACAACGCATTGTCGTGCATATGGCAGACAACAACAGTTGCTTTCAGAGCGTCCGACGACCACGAAGGAGAAAAGCCAACTTACCACAATTCACCTGAAGAAAAAGCAGCAGAGACAGACAGATCGTTTAGACACAATACGTTTCCAGTGATTCACCAGTGCACGAACTCCAAAAGGTCTGTTAGAGGCACACACATCCCCCAGGCTTAAGGTAAAGTCTGTTCCCTGAATATTCACTATTCCCAAGCTGTGACTGGCTAAACTGGGAGATGTCACAGATTTCAGATTGGAATTTTAGCTCTAACGGGCGCTTTCTGCCTGCCTGTCTGTCTGTCTGTCTCTGTCTCTGTATCTGTCTGTCTGTCTGTCTGTCTCTCTTCTTTTGTATTGTGGCCTAAGGCCAATGAATGTACAGTTAAAGTCTGAAGTCTCTCTCTCTCTCTTTCTTTCTTTCTTTGTCTCTCTCTCTCTCTCTCTCTCTCTCTCTCTCTCTCTCTCTCTCTCTCTCTCTCTCTCTCTCTCTCTCTCTGTCTCACACACATATACACACACACACACTTGCGCACACGTTAAATCCTGTTCCGCTTTTCGTAAGAGTAGGCCATTGTGTGGCGGTGGGAACAGAGGACAGAATTGACAAATCCGCATACACACGGGGACTAGATGTAAAAAAAAGCACATAAGTGCTTATCCCATTATCCTCGATATAAAAGAATTAAAAAAAAAAACCCACACACACTCATGGAACACACTAAGGTGCTGGTGTGTTTGTTCTATAGGGGCTGTCTTTCCTTCGAGTTTGTTTACAGACTGGGTCATTTCCCCCTATTTCAGTCATGACGACTTGATCACCTTCCCTGATCTGCTTTGATTATCGTCCTCAGCCACTCGCTGTTGTGCTTGCCTGCTTCTTGTCAGTGTGTGTGTGTGTCTCTGTGTGTTTGTTTGTGTGTGTGTGTCTGTGTATTTGTTTGTGTGTGTTTGTGTATGTGTGTGTTTATTTTATTTATTTATTTATTTATTCTTTTATTTTTATTTATTTATTCTTTTATTTCGAGGATAATGGAATAAGCACGCATGTGCTTTTTTCATCCAGTCCCCGTGTGTATGCAGTTTTGTCAATTGTGTGTGTGTCTCTGTGTGTTTGTGTGTGTGTGTGTGTGTCTCTGTGTGTGTGTGTGTCTCTGTGTGTGTGTTTGTGTGTGTGTGTGTGTCGCTGTGTGTTTGTGTGTGTGTGTGTGTGTGTTCTGTGTGTTTGTGTGTGTGTGTCTCTGTGTGTTTGTTTGTGTGTGTTTGTGTGTGTGTGTGTCTGTGTGTGTTTGTGTGTGTTTGTGTGTGTGTTTGTGTATGTGTGTGTGTGTTTGTGTGTGTGTGTGTGGTGTTTGTGTGTCTCTGTGTGTTTGTGTGTCTCTGTGTGTGTTGTTTGTGTGTGTCTCTGTGTGTTTGTTTGTGTGTTTGTGTGTGTCTCTGTGTGTTTGTGTGTGTCTCTGTGTGTTTGGGTCTCTGTGTGTTTGTTTTGTGTGTGTCTCTGTGTGTTTGTTTGTGTGTGTGTTTGTGTATGTGTGTGTTGAGGATGGGGGTGCATGTCTTTGTGTGTGTGTGTTTGTGTGTGTGTTTGTGTGTGTGTGTGTGTGTGTTTGTGTGTATATATGTATGTCCGTGCGTGCGTTGTGCAAGTGTGTGTATATGTGCGTGTATGTGTGTGTCTACGCGCGCACTTGTGCATGTGCGCGTGTGTGCACGTGGTGTGTAATTATATGGTTCACTGAAGGAATAACAACAACATGGACAGGCGGACAGCAGGATGTCTGTCACAAGAGCGCCTGTCTTTCTAGCAAGTGTTCAGGCTTTTGCAGTCTAGCTATTTCACAACGTGGTCAACCATCAATACGTCACAAATTTGACGGTCTGTCTTTATATAACTTTACAAACATTTGCTATTAAAAATCTTACATTTCATGATGATATTCTTCCCGAAAGCCACACAAATCAAAGCCGTGTGAAATATACATCCCTCGTACAGTTACTTACAATGTATAACAAATTTTTACTTACTTCATGAATATCTACATTCCCGTGCAGAAATAAAACTTACAACCTAAAATATCCGTATCATGCATGTTGTGTATTTTTCTTCTTGCATGCACTGCTATTCTACATCCTTCCTCAATGGGCAAAGAATCATTATTAGAGCCAAATTTATTTCAAGAAATATCTCTCTCTCTCTCTCAAACACACACGCGCGCACGCGCGGATACAAGTCCCCTTCCTGGACAGCACAAAAAGCCGTTCCTGCAGAAAAGACATCACAAGCCGCTTGGGCACTGAGTGCCTGTCCTTCGTGAGGCGGCGCTGTTCAGCAGCCTGCAATCCTATTAGCGGCGGCATGCAGCAGCCCATCCCTGCCTACTGCTTGCCTCCCTTCTTTCTTCCGCCAGCTGCGGCATGCGTGGGCTGGATCTTCTCAACAGACAGCCAGTGACCACCTTGTGAAGGACCCCGAAAAAATGAGCTGAAGACGATCATAATACCCTGGGGTGAGGTAAAGCGGCCAGTGTCAGCCAGACCTGCCGGAATTTGCCCAGCAGAGAAAAAAAATCAGATCTCACACAAAGTCTGCTGCTGATGTCCAGTCCCCACGATGACCGTGCTGGTCAGTGGACTGGATGTATGAGACAGTGAAGTCAGTCAGGCACACTGGACATAGGGAATGAAGACTGGTGATGGTTCGGAGGGAAAGGAGAGAAAGAGATGATGTCAGGTGTGCCCGGTACCGCAGCTGTCAGACACCCTGTCGTCTTTAAGGCCTGGTATATGCTTTATCATGCCATTACTATGAAAACTACGTTGAGAGTTTAACGTCGTCACACATCCTCTTTTCCTGACCTGATTAAAGGAGATACTGAATCATCCTGATTAAAGGAGATACTGAATCATCCTGATTAAAGGAGATACTGAATCATCCCAGGACAGCAGGAGGAGGAATATTTCTTATAATCATCGTGCTGTACAACTAGAACCAAAAGGCAATATCATGGATTATAGTGTATTGTCGTTTTAATGAGGGGACCGGGAACTGAACGCGCAATATTTACAATCCGAATGCGCCACGCTCTAGCAGCCAGACTAACAAGGTTCCAGGGCTAGACTCCCAAGCCACGACTGCCACATCTATACAACAACAACACAACTGAGAACAAGCAACAGCAAACATCCGAGAAATCCCAACACCCCGCACTGGCAGACAGGGGAACACAATGAATTGTCTGGCAAGGAGGCAGCCGCTGCTTGGTATCAGGCATGTCATTTTTGGCCACTTTTCTGCAGCGATAAGCACAGGGGCTGCCGACAACAGCCTGGCACAGTTCCCAGCTATTTTCAGGAGCTTACGTCGCCATTAATTCTCCCCAACCCCCTGCTGTCACTTGCTCAGACGGAAGACTTATTGCACAACCAGCCATCTTCTCCCACCGACGTTGGATAAAACAACCCTCAATCTGTCTTGATACATCATAGAAAAATAGTTTGTTGGTTATATTACAATTCCAGCGGGGTTATCCAATTTAGGGAATGTATCAATTAACCACCACTAGCAAGCAGCTCTCTCTCGTCTTAAAAAAGAGCCAGGAATGTCATGTGTCTGTGGCCCATGTGGCAACCGGAAATCTTTCCCATTATACGCAAAGCCACCGGGAACCTACTTCAAGCATGTTGACAGCAGCCATTGTTCATAATATAGTGCTGTTAAAAGCCGTGAATCTTTTTTTTTTTAACGCATGTCAGTAGCTGGGACTCTTTTTCATACATGTATGCGAATAACTGGGAAAATTAGGGATTTTTCGGACTCCGGCCGGCTCCTACCCAGAGTGAGTGTGCTGTGGGCTCAGTGGGAAGACTGGGACCACACAGTCAAGCTTTATCCACTTAACGGATGCGAGTTTGAGAGTGTTGCTCAAATTACCTGACCAACACTGCAGGTGTCTGTATCTCTCGGGCCCAGTTGACGCCGGGATATATGATAGCAAGCGTAGAGTACAACCCTGTCAAGTAGTCTCAAAGCATATGCACTTCCACAACAGCATAATTACGTCATCCTCATTGTCATTGATCATCATGCAATTAAAAAAAAATTGCCTCTGATTCGGTGGTCCCAGTTTCTCTGGTCTCATGGTGACCTCAGATTCGGTTTGCCCATACACTCCTGTGCCTGTGGTGAGTTTGTGTCAGGGCCTTTGGGGTTGAAGGTTCGCGGGGGACGGTCGTTGGAGTTGCCACCTCGGGTGGGTGACTCACTCAGTCTGGCTCCGCGACTGAGCTAATACTGTCGTTAGTAGGGGGCTTAGTAGGTGGTGTCCTGCGTATGTTAGCTCAGAACAGGCACCACTGAACACCGCCAAAGTGACCCAGCAGCAGTGCAGGGCCCCTCTGGCTGGTGGCCCCACGGCAGCCTGATAGTGATTGGCTCCCTGTGGACCTCCGAATCTGAGGATGAGACATAACAAATCTGGGTATGGTTGTGGCGGGGAGATTGGAATGAGCGGCATGGGAACAGCAGGACGGGGGACGTCACAGAAGATGAGGCAGAAAAGAAAATAACTGGGAAAATTTTTCGCTTCGCGTGGAATATAATTATATATATGAACTTAAGTTCGTTTTCTTCACATATGTTGATATCTGTGTATCTCTCCCACATACACTTAAATCACAGAGAGAGATAGAGAGAGAGAGAGAGAGAGAGAGAGAGAGAGAGAGAGAGAGAGAGAGAGAGAGAGAGAGAGAGAGATAGAAGAGAGAGAGAGAGAGAGAGAGAGAGAGAGAGAGAGAGAGAGAGAGAGAGAGAGAGAGAGAGAGAGAGAGAGAGAGAGAGAGAGAGAGAGATTCATGAAATCTATGCAACTATTGTTTACAGCTGTTTCTCTCACAGGTATGAAGGAAGGAAAATCACCCAATACATTTTCTTCGAAAGCTACACGCTTAGAACAAAGACTAAATATATTCCTATAGCTGCTTTTCCTGTCTCACTTAGTAACATATGAGTTGTGTTTTAACTATCAACGAGGTGACAGCCCTGACAATGATGGCCTCTGTGGTCAGCGGGATTATAGATTATATTTCATTAATAAATTAGAATTGATTAAATCATACAGAATCAATCAGCATACAAACTTTTGACGATGACTTAACAAGTGTCCATTATACCTCATAAAACTTTTTTAACAGTGACTTTAATTCAAGGATGTAACAAAACTAATTAGTTATAAAAATTGATGTGTGACCTGTAAAAATAGAAATATCTCGATCAATTTCAGAGCGGTGGAAGTTGTTGTTCATGAATGTGTAAAACAATCCAAAACCATTTCCTTTTCTCGCAAAAGTAACACAACTTTGATTTTTAACTCCGCGCGCGCGCGCGGTGTGTGCGTGTGCGTGCGTGTATGTGTGTACATTTGAATTTGTTACCACTGTTAATTGTTATTGGTTGTATGTGTAAGAATAGGTTGAATGCAAGCGCTTTGATTTGTTTTTACAAGATATAGCGCTATATAAATTCCATCATCGTCGTCGTCGTCGTCATCGTCATCATCATCATCACGCCAAAGTCGGATGCGCTGGGCCTGACTTGTCAGGCGCTTAACGGCAGCACAACGCATTTTCGCTCATATGACAGACAACAATAATTAGTTTGCTGTTTGAGCGTTCGATGAAGAAGAAGAAGAATCATCATTATCATCATCATAATTTTTTCAAAGTTAAAAAAAAATATATATATTTTTTCACCCTGTCACATAGACACGCAAAAGATTCACAATTCGTTCACAGATGCAGTCAACTACGAGGAATTTCTCTTTCCCATTCAGCGATCTTGTAGGACTCGACTCTAGCCTATTCACCAAGAAACCTTTCTGGTTCACTGTACCTTTAACCCCCTCTACGTTACTGCTTACTGCCTTTCTCTCTTCCCTCTGAGACACCCATTCACCTGGCTGTACTGAACACAGTCTGGCCACGAACTCCTCCCATTTCCCACTCCTGCTAGCTGTGGTTTCTCCTCTATCTTTTTTTTACAATTCATTCCATTTCATCTCTCTCTCTCTCTGTCTGTCTGTCTGTCTGTCTGTCTGTCTGTCTCACTCTCTGTCTGTCTCACTCTCTCTCAGTAAAGGCCTAACACCTGAAAAGTACTTAGCAATGATGGGTTTTTATTTCATCCACGAGCACAAATATCCCCACCCACCCACACACGAACGCGCGTGCGCACGCACGAACACACACACAGACACACATGCAAACGCACGCGCGCGCGCACACAGACACCCCCCCACCTGGTATCACTTAAAGTGGAAAGACGTCAAATTGGACACACACAAACACACGCACAAGCACAAACACACACACACACACACACACACACACAGGACTTGGGCAGCAAATGAAGCGCGTTCCAGAGGCCTGCTTGTCCACAACCATGCTGTTTTCCTGCCCGACACACAGTCTGCTGGTCCCATCCCTGATGACTGACGAAACAGCCTCAACCCCGCGCTTCTTAGGCTACACACCGGTATTAAAAAATCACTCTTTTCCTTCTGTTTTTCTATGTAACTCTTATATTCATACCGCACGCACTAAGGCATCCACAGAAATAAAAACCACTTTTTGTGAAAGACTAGCCTCTGACTCAAAACTCATGTGATTTTGAACAAATTTGGTAGGTTTGAAATTTTTTTTATTTTTCAGCAAACACTGTACCCCCTCAGTCCTTTGTTGTCTGCTAGCTTCCTTACCGCAATATGCATGCGCGGGGTCAACGCTGTAGGAATACAGGCAAACCTCGTTTGATGGTTATTTCCAACTTTCTCGTGACTACCTGGTATTGCTCTATGTCCTCAATCCAAAAACCAAGTGCACAGTGCATCATTTCATGCTTTAAAAAATCTGTGAAAATCACCAACAGTTTTTTCCACTCGCACTCTATACAAGATACTACTTGACCCCCAAATTAATACCGGTGTGTAGCCTGTATATTAGCTGACTGAGGATAGTCACCCACACATGATTCAAGTGTGCCCCAGCAGACAGACAAATACATAAATACAACACACACACACACTATATATATATATATATATATATATTATATATATATATATATATATATATATATATATATATATATAATATAGAGAGAGAGAGAGAGAGAGAGAGAGAGAGAGAGAGAGGTTTACCTCTTCTGGTAGACATAACAGCTAAGGGAGAAGATAATCATGCAGCAATGCCCGTTACCACTTTCCCTTCTCCCTCAACTCCTACATCAGTCATTGGTTCTCTTGGGCAAGTTTAGTCTGGTGGAGCCCATCCGTCTCTATGTACAGACTGCATGCTGGGTATGTTTGTGTTTCCTTACCCGCCGAACTGACATAAGTTACGGGATCTTTAACGTGCATATGTGATCTTCTGCATGCGTAGCGCAGGAAATTAAGGCACTGGCAGGGTTGCACAGCACGTTCACCCAGAAGACAGTAAAAAAAGAATCCCCATCTTTAATTCAGCAGACGCCGCTGCCGCGATTTGAACCCCTGACTTGAAGGACGCAGAGGACAGGAGTCAACGCTGTGATGAATGTAGCTGGGGAATGTGTAGGGGACGGGACAGGAGTCAACGCTGTGGTGAATGTAGCTGGGGAATGTGTAGGGGACGGGACAGGAGTCAACGCTGTGATGAATGTAGCTGGGGAATGTGTAGGGGACGGGACAGCTCAGTGCTCGGAGCACTCGCTTTCCCCCAGCCAAGGTCAAGCAGCATCGAGCGTGGTTACCACTTGGATGGGTGACCGTTTGCGCGCCATGGCTTCACTACAGTCCACCAGTTCTTCCAGCTGTAAATGGCTATCTGCCTCTTTAGGGTCAGGGAGGGTAAAGCAGCGAGGGAGAGGAGATGGGCGCCGCCCTCAATATGCTGGCCCTAGAGAAGTGAGGTCTCTGATGCCTCAGCTTTACCTTTACTTATAATGTGTATCCTCACAGGAACGTAACAAAGCAACAAACTGAAACGCATACCCACTTTGCTGAACATTACCTTAGCCACTCAAAGCAACAACAATACAAACAAAAGGTACTGTCTCAATAATTCTGGAAGTGTGCCACGGGGCAGTATGAAGAAGGACAGCCATGCAAGTGTGTGCTAAATCCCTAATCTCCAATGACCTTTGCGATAAAACTGATCTTTTAGTCTCAGCTATTTCCAGCCTCACAAAAACAGCGGTGTGTTTACTTGGCAAACTTAGCATCGTGCCTCTTGTTTCCTCTCCTGTCTTCTTTGGCAACGGAGAGACGAGGAGGAAAAACAAAAAGAAAGAAGAAAGAGAGAAAGGAAAAACAACATCCAGACAAAGAGCTAGTCAGACTTCGCAGAACGATGCTTATTCAGCTGATTTAGGCCTACGTCGCCATTGTGGTGTTACTAGTAGTGTACAAACTCTAATGCTATGCATTCAATGCTGTATTGTATTGTCTTGTTTTGTATTGATTTGTTTTGTGTTTATATTTGTTTATATACCCACCTTAAGTCACGGCAGATTTCTCTGCAAGAAATTCAGGTTGCTCTCCTCGGGGAGAGCGCGTCTCCACAAGAGCAGCGCCGCCCATTAATACTACATACATTTTTCTTTTCCTGTCTGTATGTGTATCTGTTTTCCTGTCAGTGTCTTTTCCTGTTGAATTTTTCCACGGACGACTTTCTTGTTGCCGTGGGTTCTCTTCCATGCGCTAAACGCACATGGGACCTCGGTTTATTGTCTCATCAGAAACACTAGCTCCCAGACCACCACTCACAGTCTAGTGGGTGGAGGGGGGAAGTTTCGGGCACAAAAGCAAAGAAGAATGCAAGAACGAAGAAGAAGACAAGGCCCCCCCCCCCCCCAAAAAAAAAAAAAAAAAGAAAAAAAAAAGAAGACGACGAAGAAGTTAGTGCTTCACACACTCACACAACCTCCTCACCTGTCGCATGCTTTGGGTTTCACTTGATCTTCCTGTCTGTCACTGCTGCTCTTCCTCCTCTTCTTTCTCCTCTGTTTTGCCCCTCTTCTCAACTACCATGCTACCCAGCCGAAAACCCGGTGCAAAGTTTGCAATGCAAAAAAGTCAAGGTCAAGGCTATTCAAACTTTGCCTTGAAAACAAGCGGAAATAAGCGTCGAATCTTTGAGGCAAGCTGCACATTGTTGCACATTGCTGCACACCTTTCCCATTACCAAGAGCAGGTCAGTTTTCTTTTTTCCTTTTTTAAAATAAAACAATTCTTTGCTTGCTTTCTTTTTCTTTGCATTCTCTCTCTCTCTCTCTCTCTCTCTCTCTCTCTCTCTCTCTCTCTCTCTCTCTCTCTCTCTCTCTCTCTCTCTCTCTCTCTCTCTCTCTCTCTCTCTAAACTGATGACTGTGGAAAGAGAGTTGTTACATCATTTACTTTCATTGCAATAACTGATGTACAGATAAGTCGTTTCTAATTTTGTCCCACACTTTAAAAAAATAATGGGGCTGATTGCTTCGTTTGGTCGTTGAAATATATGGGTGTTCGAGTGTGGATGGTGGTAGTGTGAATGTATCTTTATGTGTGAGGGAAATTTTGATGTGTGTAGACATGAAATTAGTCAATTTGTATTGACTGGCTGGTTTAGTACAAAATTGAATATTAATGTGAGTAGTTGATTGCAAGTATAACTAAGTGATTGAGTTTTTGTCAGCTTCATTGTGTATAATTATGCTATGCATTTCTTCATGTTTGTTTGCCTTTTGTTTTGTCCTTGGTTTTTATGTTGTTGTTGTTGTTTTTTGGGTTGTTTTTTTTGAGGACCTGGTGTAAAGAAGCCCCTGGCTTATCCAATTATCCTCATTAAAACATTCGAGTTCGAGTTCTCTCTCTCTCTCTCCCTCTCCCTCTCTCTCACCCCACCCCCTCTCTCTCCCTCCCTCTCTCTCCCTCTCTCTTTCTTTTTGTTTTTCCTCTCGACAAACATTGCAACAACAAAAAAGTGCCATGAATGGAGAGGTCTCTTTTCCCTTGACACGCCAAACCTTCGCATGCCAAATTCCCATTATTCTCTCTCTCTCTCCCTCTCTCTCTCTCCCCCCCCCCCCCTCTCTCTCCCTCTCTGTTTTGTGTGTGTGTGCAGTGCTACTGTTTTAGGACAATATTCAAAGCCCCCCTTCCACCTCCGACCCCCCATCTCCCCCCCCCCCCCCCCCCTTCGCTACAAAAGGGGATGTAAACTTTGCATGATTTTGTGTAGTTCATGTGCCTGCTAAAACAAAATTTAAAAAAATGAGATTAAGACAATCAAACAAAAGAAGGCAAAAACAACAACAAACAAACAAAACAAAAACCCCATAATTTTATACAACCGATATTCAGACAAGTTTGCAAACATAATTAAAACTTTCACTTCTTTGTGTAAAAAACAAACAAAAAACCACACACACAACCCCCCTCCCCCTCCCAACATACACACACACACACAACATCGGTTTAGGAAAGACCGCCTGAATAACAGTGTATTTCACATCAATGAATCTATAAAATGACGAAAACAACAACAACAACAACAAGAAAAAAGATTGAGCGTGCATTATAGTTCTTGTTCAGTGCCGAAAGGTTATGGCAATTACCATGGTTTAATGAGTCCATCTAATCTAGGCCCAAAGCTGAAGGGTCGTGCCAATAATAGCACCTGTAGCAGCTATCTATCCTATATCAAGTAACTAACAAGCTGAAGGGTCGTGCCAATAATAGCACCTGTGGCAGCTATCTATACTATATAAATTAACTAAAAGCTGAAGGGTCGTGCCAATAATAGCACCTGTAGCAGCTATCTATACTATATAAAGTAACTAACAAGCTGAAGGGTCGTGCCAATAATAGCACCTGTAGCAGCTATCTATCCTATATAAAGTAACTAAAAGCTGAAGGGTCGTGCCAATAATAGCACCTGTAGCAGCTATCTATCCTATATCAAGTAACTAAAAGCTGAAGGGTCGTGCCAATAATAGCACCTGTGGCAGCTATCTATACTATATAAAGTAACTAAAAGCTGAAGGGTCGTGCCAATAATAGCACCTGTGGCAGCTATCTATACTATATAAAGTAACTAAAAGCTGAAGGATCGTGCCAATAATAGCACCTGTAGCAGCTATCTATACTATATCAAGTAACTAACAAGCTGAAGGATCGTGCCAATAATAGCACCTGTAGCAGCTATCTATACTATATCAAGTAACTAACAAGCTGAAGGATCGTGCCAATAATAGCACCTGTAGCAGCTATCTATACTATATCAAGTAACTAAAAGCTGAAGGGTCGTGCCAATAATAGCACCTGTAGCAGCTATCTATCCTATATCAAGTAACTAAAAGCTGAAGGGTCGTGCCAATAATAGCACCTGTAGCAGCTATCTATCCTATATAAAATAACTAAAAGCTGAATGTCGTGCCAATAATAGCACCTGTAGCAGCTATCTATCCTATATAAAATAACTAAAAGCTGAATGTCGTGCCAATAATAGCACCTGTAGCAGCTATCTATCCTATATAAAGTAACTAAAAGCTGAAGGGTCGTGCCAATAATAGCACCTGTAGCAGCTATCTATCCTATATAAAGTAACTAAAAGCTGAAGGGTCGTGCCAATAATAGCACCTGTAGCAGCTATCTATCCTATATAAAGTAACTAAAAGCTGAAGGGTCGTGCCAATAATAGCACCTGTAGCAGCTATCTATCCTATATAAAGTAACTAAAAGCTGAAGGGTCGTGCCAATAATAGCACCTGTAGCAGCTGTAGATCTTTGATGTAAAGTAACTAACTGCAGGTTTCTCTGCCGATAATTGAAGAGGTCATGCTTTCCCATGCAGGAAAGCGAGTGTCATCATAGTCACCAGACTTACCCAACAACAAACACATATACAGACACACATTCACACATACAAGCAACGCGCCACAACACACACACACACCCACACACACACACACATACACATACACGCATACACACACACGCATACACACACACACCACGCATACAATTTTAAACACACACAAAGTCATGTCATATTTTTGCTGCAGTTTTCCCCAAAGACAACTTCTCTCTAGCAGGATCTTGCTTTATCTTATAAAAAAAAGATTAGCACCCACTCACTTTTATTCAGATTTGGGGAGGGGGGGTGGGTTGTTTTTGGATGCGATCTGAACCCGAAACTTCTCGTTATTAGATGAATGCATAACCACTAGAGCACAGGTGAGTATTGAAGAGATGGAGAGACAGCAATGATGAGCCACTTTCTCTTTGTGTTATCTCTGATGCCACACATCTGCTGATGGAAACACGATAGATAGCTGCCTAACACACACACACACACACACACACACACACACACACACACACACACACACACACACCACACACACACACACACACACACACACACACACAGAGTACACCTCTATAGATTGCTTCCATCACGATAGAGAGCTGCCTAACACACACACACACACACACACACACACACACACACACACACACACACACACACACACACACACACACACACACACAACAGTACACCTCTATAGATCGCTTCCATCACGATAAATAGCTGTGTAACACACAAATGGGAAGTCGGGATAGCCTAGTGGTTAGAACATTGCACTCGCAATCTGACGACCCGGGTTCGAATCTCATTCAAGGGGATATTTTCCCCTGGAGTTAACATCAGTGCAGACTCCACTCTCCCCAAAAGTCCTTCGGATGAGACTATAAACCGAGGCCCCGTGTGCGAATGCACGCAGAACATCTTGCGCACACGTTAAATCCTGTTCCGATTTTCGTAAGAGTAGGCCATTGTGTGCTGGTGGGAACAGGTGACAGAATTTACAAAACCGCACAAGTGCTTATTCCATTATCCTCGATATAAAAGAATTAGATAAGACAGTACACCTCTGTAGACCGCTTCCAACAGGGTAGATAGCTTCCTAACAGACACACAGAAGGCTACTACACCTGACCTCTATGGATCGCTTCCATCTTTCTCGGCATGTTTTGCCTGCAGGTCTGGGTGTACTGGTTATGTAAGCTGATTGTCCTTCTTGATGGATCTTCATCATTGTCCAAATTATGTCCTCTTGTTTTTGGAAAAAGGTGAGTGTGTATATGTAGGTGGGTGGAGGAGAGGGTGGGATAGGGGCAGTGTGTGTGTGTTTTGAGTTTTTGCTTGAGTGTGTGTTTGTGTGTGCGTGCGCACGCGCGAGCGTGTGTGTGCACTCGCGCTCACATGAACATGTCTAACATCTTAAGCACATAATTTAAAAATAGAAACACACCTAAATTTCTGGCATTAAAAATATGCTATGACATGACCTACAGTACGGATCACGCAAACATTGTCTAGCATGCAGTCTGCAAAATGGGAAAGGATGGGCTCCGCCGAAGCTCAGCTTGCTAGAGACCCACTACACTGCCTGAAAATTTTAGTGCAGTGCCTTCCTTCCCCAAGGACTCAAAGGGCTGATGCAGT
>CM054144.1:53912540-53930040 GCA_028751875.1 Rapana venosa
CGGCTTCCCCCATCTCTCCTCAGCTCCCAGTAAAAGCAAATACACCCCCCTCACCTGCTCATTTTAACAATGTGAACTGAACACAACTACGCCCCCCCCCCCCTCCCCCCACCCCTTCAGTATTTGTTCTCTGTGTGCCTGTCTGTGTGTCTATGTGTGTGTGTGTGTGTGTGTGTGTGTGTGTGTGTGTGTGTGTGTGTCTCTCTCTCTCTCTCTCTCTCTCTCTCTCTCTCTCCTCTCCTCTCTCTCTCTCTCTCTTCTCTAATACATTCCTTTGAAATATTACAGAACACCTTTGTTTCATCGGTTAGTTTTGCTTTTGACTTCGTCAAACTAAACTGTCATGCAGTGTCTTGCAATGTTTCTTTATAAATCTTTCAAAAGACGAAGTTGTTTAATTGGGTAAAGAAAACAGCTGAGACCCACATTATGTTTGATTATGATCATGTTGTGTGTATATGTGTGATAGGGTGGGTATAATGAATTAGTATGTTGCACAGGGTGATCTGTAATTACCCCCTTCCATTGGGGCTATGGCCTTAATGGAATAAATCTTCCTTATCTTCTTAATCTCTCTCTCTCTCTCTCTCTCTCTCTCTCTCTCTCTCTATCTCTCTCTCTCTCTCTCTCTCTCTCTCTCTCTCTCTCTCTCTCTCAGCCTAGTGGTTAGAACATTGCGCTCGCAATCTGACGACCCGGGTTCGATTCCCGTTCAAGGGGATATTTTCCCCTGGAGTTAACATCAGTGCAGACTCCTCTCTCCCCAAAAGTCCTTCGGATGAGATAATAAACCGAGACCCCGTGTGCGAACGCACGCAGAACATTTTGCGCACACGTTAAATCCTGTTCCGCTTTTCGTAAGAGTAGGCCATTGTGTGCCGGTGGGAACAGATGACAGAATTTACAAAACCGCATACACACGAGGACTGGATGTAAAAAAGCACATAAGTGCTTATTCCATTATCCTCGATATAAAAAAATAAAATAAATAGATAAAATAAAATAAAATCTCCCTCTCTCCCTCCCTCCCTCCCTTGCTCTTGTCGGCGTTTAAAAAGATAGAAAATTTTCAATGAAAAAATGAATTCTTCGGTCTAAGGTGCAACTACAACTAAGCCACGATCGTGTGTAGTTTTACCGAGGTGCTATCAAAACCAACTGCAGTCTGAGGCCTCAGTGGAATGCTCCAGCAAACTGCAGTGACCTTTGTTCGAGTTTGCCCACAGGGAGAGCAGATTTGATTGAAGACGCAACCAGTGTTATTCTGCGTTAGTATGGCCGTGAACTACACACAAAGGACAGTCTTCGTTAACACTGCCAAGGTATTGCTTTGCTCTTTACAAAGAATAACCACCACCACCCTCCAAAATAAGAAAAAGAAAGAAAAAAAGAAACCCTCCCGACCCCCCCCCCCCCCCAAAAAAAAAAAAAAAAAACATATCAAAAAGATCCCACTCCCAAAATCCAAACCAACCGACCAACCAACTAACCAGTCCACCAAAACATCATCATTATCAACAACTTGGCCCAGGCCAAAAGTTGTGTCAGTTATTGATGTCAGCCAATTGCCAAGGCCTACACTAAAATGTTGTTATGTTGTAAAATGTTGTGTTGAGATTGCCCTCAGTCATGACAAGCTCTTAACATAACAACCTGCACTCTCCTTTGTTAAAGGAGAAAAAAATCCTCTGAAGTCAGAGTATGGCTTCCTGTATGGCGAGGTACTTAAAAAGAGTCATACACGCGAACTTCTCATCCGGTGTACTTCCTATCTCACAGTGATTCCCAGGTGGGATGAGTGAGTCAGAGTGCATGTTTTGGGTGACCCCCAGGGTGTAAAGCTGGGGAACGCACAACAACATCAACAACAACAACCACCACTATCAAAACAACAACAACAGAAACCAACAAAAAGAACCAGTTATCATCAAAAGTCCAACATGATGGCTAGTACCTTGTCCAGTCAGCCTTCAATGTTTACCATCATTACCATATATAACAATTATAACCCTTGTTTCAACAAGCCTGAGGCAATGACCTGGTTACTCCAGTCAGTGTGGTGTAACATCTTTTTCTTCAGTCTTGAGATGGCAGACCTCTAAGAGGTCAAATTTGTTTTGGTAGCAGGATAAAATGATCTTCAGTCTGTATCCTAGCTTGACACAGGGGTTCTACAGGGATCTGTTCTGCCCCAGGGTTGTATCCGTTATTTGCTGAAGGTTATTGTGGTGGTTGTGGTTATACAATAACATTTTTTTGGGGTGCTTCCTTATTTTTCTCACTAAAATACTAAGCAGCTCGGCAACCCCCCTTCATGTATGGGCCAATGGCCGTTTTGTGAATAAATCTTTCGAGTTCGAGTTCGAGTTCTCTCTCTCTCTTCTTCTCTCTCTCTCCTCTCTCTCTCTCTCTCTCTCTCTCTCTCTCTCTCTCTCTCCTGGTTTATGGTATATTTTGTCTTTGTTTGACGTAATCGTTTTAGTCATCAGTTTGCTTGCTCTTTCATCAGTCTTGTTTCTTTGTTGCTCTTCTCAAATGTTTGCTTCTTACTCATCCCCTTGGCTATAATATTATGCATGTAAACCGCTGAGGCCAAGAGAAGATGTCCACTTTCTATATTCTTTTTTTTTATAGTTATTCTTTTATTTCGAGGAAAATGGAATAAGCACTCAGGGTTTTTTTTTTAAAATCCAGTCTCCGTGTGTATACAGTTAAACAAATTTTGTATCCCGAACCCACCGCACACAATGGCCTACTCTTCCGAAAAGCTGAACGGCTTCTAACGTGTGTGCAAGATGTTCTGCGTGCGTTCGCACACGGGACCTCGGTTTACAGTATCATACGGACTTTTGGGAGGAGTGGAGTCGGCACTGATGTTAACTCCAGAAGAAAAATCCTCTTGAACGGGAATCGAACCCGGGTCAGCAGATCACGAGTGCATCACGCTAACCACCAGGCTATCCCGTCCCCTTCCAGTGTGTGTGTGTGTGTGTGTGTGTTTTGTGTGCTATGATGTCTGTATTGTGTTGTGTGTGTTGTGTTGTTTGTGTTGTGTTGTTTGTGTTGTGATGTGTGTGCGTGTTGTGATGTGTGTGTGTGCTATGATGTGTGTGTTGTGTTTTGTGTGTTGCGTTGTGTGTGTGTGTGTGTGTGTGTGTGTGTGTGTTGTGTTGTTATGAGTTGTGTGTGTTCGTATGTGTGTGTGTGTGTGTGTGTGTGTGTGTGTTGCGCGCGCACACGCTCGCGCGAGCGCGTGCGCGTTGTCGTTGTTGTTTATGCTTATCTCGTACGCGTGTCTTCATCTGCGCAAGAATACGACCTCATTAAAGATCCAACTAGTGCAAGGTGTATTCACATTATTTCTGCAGTCTCTGTATTTCTCATTACCTTTTCCCACCTTTTTTGTTTTTGGCTGGTGTGTGTGTGTGTTTTTGTGTGTGTGTGTGTGTGTGTGTGTGTGTGTGTGTGTGTGTGTTTTGTTGTTGTTTTTGGGGGGTTATTTGTTTTGTTTGTTGTTGTTGTTGTTTATTTTTTTGGGGGGAGGGGGGTTTGCGTGCTGACCTTTCCATAGTTTCTCCATTGCTAGTTTACATGCACGTAGTTAATTAACAAACAAACAAACAAGCAAAAAATCCGATAACACTTGCGTATGTATTTATAAGGAAGTTGTCCTTTGTGTCGGTCTTG
Organism: Rapana venosa; assembly: GCA_028751875.1. Classification (NCBI taxonomy): domain Eukaryota; kingdom Metazoa; phylum Mollusca; class Gastropoda; order Neogastropoda; family Muricidae; genus Rapana; species Rapana venosa. Next base: position 53,916,228 of record CM054144.1, read on the forward strand.
TATACAAATCTCGTTCCTGTGTAACTGAGCATTGCTGTAGAGCTCTAGCTGCCTGGAGCTGAACTTCTGATTGTACTTTAGTCTATTTGGGGAGAAACGAACTTTACCTTTCCTGTTTACTGTTATCTGATGCTTGACTTCTGAGTGTCTGTCTGTCCTCTCCCTCTCTCCTCTTGTTTATTGCTATGTGATACTTATCTGTCAGTTTGTGTCCCTCCCACCCCCCACCCCCCTCTCTCTGTTTCTCCCTCTTTCTCTGTGTCTCTGACTCTCTTTGTTCATCTCTTTCTTTTGTCTCTCTCTGCCTCTGTCTGTCTCTCTTTCTGTCTCTGTCTCTCTCTCCCGTGATTTTGCTCAAAGTAAAAGAAGCACTGCAGAGCAAAGCCTCCAGGGTAAGGTAGACTGGGGATGGGGGATGTGGAGGGGAGGGGAGTTATAGATGGAAGGATGCTCTGTGTGGGTGCGAAAGGAATGGGTGGATGTATGGGAGGGGAGTGATGTTGTTAGGAGTTGGGAGGGGGGGGGGGGGGGGGGGGGTGAGATGGGAGGGACATGTTGTGGGTGGGGGTGGTGGAGGGGGTGGATGGGGAGGGCGAGGTTGAGTCAGGTGCCAGGTATTTGACATTGTGTAAGTTCTCTGGCAGTTGTCAGGAGGAGGCCGCTGCTGTTGCTGGATGGATGATACTGCATGCTCTGCTCTGCTCTGCTGCTGGCTGTCTGTCTGTCTGTAGGCCTACTGCTGGCTGTCTGTCTGTAGGCCTACTGCTGGCTGTCTGTACTGCTGGCTGTCTGTCTGTACTGCTGGCTGTCTGTACTGCTGGCTGTCTGTCTGTACTGCTGGCTGTCTGTACTGCTGTCTGTCTGTAGGCCTACTGCTGGCTGTCTGTACTGCTGTCTGTCTGTCTGTAGGCCTACTGCTGGCTGTCTGTACTGCTGTCTGTCTGTCTGTAGGCCTACTGCTGGCTGTCTGTACTGCTGTCTGTCTGTCTGTAGGCCTACTGCTGGCTGTCTGTACTGCTGTCTGTCTGTCTGTAGGCCTACTGCTGGCTGTCTGTACTGCTGTCTGTCTGTCTGTACTGCTGTCTGGCTGTACTGCTGGCTGGCTGTACTGCTGTCTGTCTGTACTGCTGTCTGTACTGCTGGCTGTCTGTACTGCTGTCTGGCTGTACTGCTGGCTGTCTGTACTGCTGTCTGTCTGTCTGTACTGCTGTCTGTACTGCTGGCTGTCTGTACTGCTGGCTGTCTGTACTGCTGGCTGGCTGTCTGTACTGCTGGCTGTCTGTCTGTACTGCTGTCTGTCTGTCTGTACTGCTGGCTGTCTGTCTGTACTGCTGTCTGTCTGTCTGTACTGCTGGCTGTCTGTCTGTACTGCTGGCTGTCTGTCTGTCTGTACTGCTGTCTGTCTGTACTGCTGGCTGTCTGTCTGTACTGCTGTCTGTCTGTCTGTCTGTCTGTACTGCTGGCTGTCTGTACTGCTGGCTGTCTGTACTGCTGGCTGTCTGTCTGTACTGCTGGGCCTTTACTTGGCTGCTCTGCTGCAGCTGTTTAGTAGCTGATGTTGGAGTACATAGTAGGCTAGAGCCCTGCTGCCTCCTACACGCTTGTGTAGTAGTAGTCTATTAGGGGGGGCGGGGGGGGGGGGGGTCGCCTCCTCCCCATCTTTCTTTCTTTCTTTTCTTCTGTCTGTCTGTCTGTCTCTTTCTGTCTTGTTCTTCTCTCTCTCTCTCTCTCTCTCTCTCTCTCTCTCTCTCTCTCTCTTCTCTCTCTCTCTCTCTCTCTCTCTCTCTCTCTGAAATGTGTTTTTCTTGTGTCTTGTGAGATAATTATAGTATCAATGTGCCTGTCAGTATTGTAATTGCCCTTCATGGGATGATTAAAGTGTTTTTGACTTGACTTGACTTGACTCTCTCTCTCTGTATGTCTCTGTGTCTGTCTGTCTGTCTGTCTGTCTCTCTTTCTCTCTATCTTTGACACTCTCTCTCTGTGTTTCTCTATGTATCTGTCTGTCTGTCGGTCGGTCGCTCTGTCTGTCTGTCTGTCTCCCCCCCCCCCTTTCCACCAGTCCCGTCTGTTGTGTGGTAAAGTGGTTATTATAAAGTGGACAGGCTTAATTAACGGAGATCAGAACTCCTCGCTGGGTCTAGAAATGAAACTTCCTGAGGTCAAAGAAACCCCTCACCTTTTCTTCATCAAGTTAGCTGCAAACCGCTGCACAGACTGCACATGGCAAGACAAACGATTCCAAACCTGACCATTCCTGTCCTCTTTGGGAGCGAGCAAGTCAGGCAGAACAACAGAGTTTTCAGGACAATCTAGGGAGAATGCATTTTACGGGGACGGGATAGCTCAGTGGTCAGAGCACTCGCTTTCCCCCAGCCAAGTTAAGCAGCATCGAGCATGGTTACCAGTTGGATGGGTGACCGTTTGTGCGCCTTGGCTTCACTACAGTCCCCCAGTTCATCCAGCTGTAAATGGGTACCTGCTTCTTTAGGGACAGGGAAGGTAAAGCAGCGAGGGAGAGGACATGGACGCCGCCCTCAATATGCTGGCCCTAGAGAAGAGAGGTCTCTGACGCCTCGCTCCCCTACGACCTTATCGGTTATGCGACAACCTTTACTTTTATTTTACCTTTATTCATTTTACGGTCGCTAGTCTCGACTAAGTTTTATTCATGTGATATCTTTTTATTGTCATTAGTTTGGGGTCGTGTTTCCAAGAGTGTCTATATATCATTATATAACGATGTGCTAAGCCTTTATAAATAATTTCAAGCTACTGTTTGGCCGGGTTCGGCAGTCAAACGTTTTAATCCAATTAGCGACAGGAATCCATTTAAGGACACCACACCCGTTCCCGTGCTCTGTCCTCTCCCTCCCCCCCCCCCCCCCCCTCCTCCCCGCTGATCACTTCTCCATCATCCCGGTATTCGCCCTGCATGTTTGCAGGCTACTGATTGTGTGTGTGTGTGTGTGTGTGTGTGTGTGTGTGTGTGTGTGTGTGTATTTGTGTGTGTATGTGTGTTTGTGTGTGTATGTGTGTGCGCACGCGCTTGAATGCGCTTGAAATATCCACACACGCCCACATATGCACACACGCGTACATGTACGGAATGTGTGCGCGCATGCACGCAGACACACACACATCAGGAAACAAACAACCAGGAAGATGGGGAAACGCCTGCATTTAAACACTTCAGAACGAAACAAATAAACCTTGCACCATGTTAACAAACATTACAACATCAAAATGAGAGGAGGAGAGAAGACAGACAGAGAGAGAGAGGAGAAACAGAGAGACAGAGAAGGACAGGGAAACAGAGAGACAGAGAGAAACAAACAGACACACATACACACACAGCGACACAGACAGATCGATCGATCGATAGGTAGATAGACAGACAGACAGATAGGCAGATATGTACGTATATTAGATAGATAGATAGAAAGATAGATAGACTGAGACAACATTAACAGAAACATAAACAGACAGAGACAAACAGAGACAACAGAGACAGACAAAGAAACAGACAAACAAACAGATAAACGTGAATGGTAAAACAGGCAGCGAAAGTTCTCACACTCTGTGCAAAGCGCTTGTAGTGGACTCTTCTCCACACAGTGACAACACCCCCCCCCACCCACCCCCACACAGGAACTAGCTAGCCTCTGGCCCTAGCTCAGCCAGCCACTCTGTCATGGTCAGTGAGGACAGCAACACCAGTGCTCAGGCTGGCAAACGGTACGGTGACAGACAGGACTGGAATATTCTCACATAAAATCCACAAGCAAAGTAAAGACAAGACAAGACACAATCATCCTTGACGCACAGAAACCTTGAGACACAGCTAGAGAGAATGGGGGGGGGGGGGGGGGGGGGGGGGGGGGGGGGGGGGGGGGGGGGGGGGGGGGGGGGAGGGACACATGCCTGGACTGGGGCTTTGCGTGCTGCTGAGGACAGAGCAGGCCTGAAGGATGATGCCCATGCTTTACATGTTCCGTAAAGGACTAAGGTCTTCTTCATTAAAGGAAGGTCCACAGAGGTAGGTTCCTAGGCATGCCTTAACCACACAACACCGCATGCAACTTCACGCTATCAACAGAGTTTTCACATCATAATTACCTTTTTCTTCCTTTGTCATCATCACTGTAGTAGTAGTCTGCCCTTGTTCTTCGTCGATGACGTCATAGCCTTGAGGCGGCAGGACGTAAGCGGTGGCTGGCGGGGGGTGGGCGTTGTCTTCTCTGGGAGGCTCCACCACACCCATGGGCTGCAGCTCACCAGCATGAGGCGCCGTGGTCATGGCATAGCTCCTGGGAGCCTCTGTCGCTTCCCCGCGGGCATAACGGTCTTGCTCAGCTGCAGCAGCAGCAGCAGCCGCCGCCATGACGGACATGTCCACGGGGACGTCTGAGGTGTCGTTCCTGTACATGGTCCTCTCCTCCACCACAGCCGCTGTGTTGCCTTCCTCCCCAGCTTCAGACACCGGGCTCCTTTCAGGCTGAGCAGGGGAGACTTCGGCCTCTGGGGGGGATTCAGATTCTGCCGGGTAGGTACCCACCATGGCTGGCAGGGGCTGGGGTTCTGCCATGGTGGATTCCGGGTACATGTCGGGAGGCATGTGGTTCACCCCGGGTGGGGGGTAATCCATAACGGGCTCCGGTTCGTCTGACCAAGTGGGCGCGCCGATCTCCTGGTTAGGGGCAGGCTCGGGTTCAGGCTGATACGGCTGCTGCTGCTCCGTGGGGGACGGAGGCGGCTCTGTCTCGGAAGGCAAAGGTTCCATCGGAGCGGGAGGGTATCCTATTTCTGGGACTTCGTTTTCCACTTGCATGGAAGGAGGCTGGGCATAGGGGTCTGGCGTTTCCACATCATTTTGGGAAGAAAAGTCATCATCATCCTCATCATTATCATCATCTTGCGGTGAATGTTGAAAATTGTCTGAAGGAAAATTGTCCATACTGACAGGAGGCAGCGGATCCTCCTCTCGAGGCAAACTTTCTACATCAGAGCTGGACACCGACATGTCAGCAGGGGGCTGGGGGTCTACCTCTGGCACTGGAGGAGGCACAGGAGGAGGCACTGGAGGAGGCACAGGAGGAGGCACAAACGCCGGAGGCATGGGGTCCTCCAGGTCAGCTTCCTCCCCGGAAGGCGACAGTTCCTCCTCTGGCGCAGCGTGATCCAGGCTGGCTGGCGGCAGAACTCCAGGCACTGGGGGCGGGGGCTCCACTTCCAGGGCCACGGGCTCCAGACAGGGCTCTGCACAGTCCTCGTTCTTGAAGGTCAGGAGGTCGTCCGGCTGACCCTTGGCCTCTGGGGGGAGTGGGGGAGGTGGGGGTGGAGGCATAAGCGGAGGAGGAGGAGGAGGGGGAGGCTCTGAAGAATCGATGTGGTTGAGCCCTTGACCGTTCTCCAGGGGCATCACATTGTCCTCTGTAGCCATGACAACCACTTCTGCTTTCTGTCAACTTCTCCTGCTGGCGCTCTCAGTACCTGCACTGGCTGTTGGGGGGCAGACAGCAGCGCATTGCCAGACACTAGTTACTTCTTTCACCTTTTTCTCCAACCTCTTCTGCCTCAGCGTCCGTCTTCACGCATAAACAATACACAGGTCACACGATGATTGATGATCGCTATCAGCAGCAGACACAACAGCCTTCACCACTGATTCTGCTTTTGGATAACAAAGGCTAACCACAGCCGGTAACTATGTGAATTTCACTCCTCTTTTAACCACTCCACCGTTTGATCTTTTTTCCTGTTTCGTTTTGTTTGTCTGTGTTGGCAAATTTTTAATCAGTTCCTATCGGGTATTTTTCATTACGTTAACAGATTTTTGCAGGTAAATCACAATTCGCACACATCCAAGAAATCCTGTATCGTCAAGAAAACAGCAATCAACACCACACTGTGGAGATATGTATGCACACACCTTCACAATCTGGTTCTCTCAAGTACACGCGAACCACAAAAATGGTCTAATATGCTCACATCCACAAAATCCCGGATGGTCCAGTTTTTATCAGCAAAAATCCCTTTCTCGCATTATATACGCTCAAACTAAGCAACAATAATACATTGTATTACCCATAAACATTCCTAGAATCTTTCAGTAGGCAGCTCTATACATACAGGATACATTTTCCCCCCTGTCATCAGATTTTATTCCCACACTCGATATGTACATTTATACACCAATCCTAAGATAAATTGGGTGACCGTTTGCGCGCCTTGGCTTCAGTACAGTTCCCCCAGTTCACCCAGCTGTAAATGGGTACCTGCCCTCTTTAGGGTCAGGAAAGGTAAAGCAGCGAGGGAGAGGAGATGGGCGCCGCCCTCAATATGCTGGCCCTAGAGAAGTGGGGTCTCTGACGCCTCGCTCCCCTACGACCTTATAGGTTATGGGACTCCTTTACCTTTACCTAAGATAAATTAATTGATTGTTTGCTTATTGTTCAACCTTTAACGCATATTTGTTCCCTCAGTTTCCTTACAAACAACTCTGACGACAAGTGTTTGGTGCCGGTAGACTTACGCTTCGTGCATTACATGCTCTTCTATCTTTCCTGCGACATGATTATGGTAAAAGCAATTTCCGGAGCTTTTATTTCCCAGAGTGTAACATGATTACACCCCTTATACCTCTATCTCACTAGTTGTCGTTCCTGAGCTTCGCCATGACCTTGCATTCGGAGCAGTCATGGACCCGACGTGTATAACAGTGAAAGTCTAGCAAGTCATGAAACAGATACGATAATTAGCTATGTCGCTATTTAGGTCGCAACTATGATAACGGTAATAACTTGTGATGATGACTGCATGCAGACAACACTATTCACTATGGTCGGCCTCAAGACGCCAACAGTCGCCAGGGAAGCGTCTGTGACCTAGTATTTGCCGGATTTGTCTTCTTCTTCAACTATTGTTGCCTGTCATATCATGAGCCAAACTGCGTTGCGCTGCCGTTAAGCGCCTGCCAAGTCAGGCCCAGCGCATCCGACTTCGGCATACGAGAGAGCTATTATCTTTTAAATCTTTCTTGAAGAAAAAAAAAACATGGCAGGAGAATGAACCAAGAAGGCAGAAAATAGAAAAGAGGAATGTGACAGGAAGAAAACAAACAAGGCAGAATCAAAAAGAGGGATAGAAAAGAGGGAATTCCAAGCACAGAATTTCCAGAAAGCGGGGATGCAATTTATACTGATACGCCCCCGCATCGCCACGAGGAGATTTGCTGCCGATAACTTCTAAAAAGTCAGCCTTCAGTCACTACAATGTTGAAGCTTTGGTTTGACAGACACTATCAGCCAGAAATCAAAGCAAGTTTGCAATGGCAGCTTTACAGCGGAACTGACATTTTTCTTGACTGTGAGCAGAGAAGACCTTTTCTTTAAACTTCCAGAAATGTGTCCTGTGTGCTGTCGGTGGAAGACCTTGATGTTTTCATTACGGAGAGTGTTTGTCTCTGTTTTGTTGTTGCTGTTTCTTCGCTTGTTTTTAATATTTTACCGTTGAAAATACATATAATAATTATGTTGAGGTATCTTTAATTTCATTTCTATTTCAGCAGCTTACGGGAGAGAGAGAGAGAGAGAGAGAGAGGAGAGAGAGAGAGAGAGAGAGGAGAAGGAGAGAGAGAGAGAGATGAGAGAGAGAGAGAGTGCGTGCGTGCGTGCGTGCGTGCGCGTGTGTGTGTGTGAGTGAGACAGACAACTCCAGGCTTACATCTCTGATACTACACTGCACCCCCCCCCCCTCCCCACACACACACCTTCTAATCAATATCACAGTTGTATGGAAAGACTGAAAACGAGAATTAACTACTACTCCTACTCCTCCTCCTCCTACTATCACCACTACCACTGCCACAACTACTACCACTGCTGCTGCTGCTACCACCACCACCACTACTACTACTACTACTACTACTACTACTACTACTACGACTACTACTGCTACTACTACTACTACTACTACTACGACTTGCTCTCATGAATCAGGCAAAACTTTGCGATAAGATTCTAACTTAAAGGGAGATAAGATCAAAGAGAACCTGACTGATGTGGGTACGGCCCCCTCCCTCACTAACACCACAGGACGCCAAATCCATCAAACTCATCACACAGTGCGTGTGCTTGCCAGCACAACTCTCATACTACAACCAACCCACCCACCTTGCTTTGCCGCTAGGCTCTGTCAGACAGAGTGGGTTGAGTCTGTTCCCCCTGACCTGTGTGTGTGTGTGTGTGTGTGTGTATGTGCATTAGGACAACATTTCATTTCTCAATCCTTCACATCATCTCTCTCTCTCTCTCTTCCCCTCTCTCTCTCCTCCCTCCCTCCCATCATCTCAGTACTTCTTTTGGAACCCCCTTCTCCACATACAAGGGAAGGGAAAGGTTTCCAAATTTGATGCCATCTTGAAAAAGTTCTGCCTCAAATCGATTAGTAATGTCGTTACTACTATTCCTTCCACTCCAAATTCCCGACTCCCTGGTAAAAAAAAGTGGAAGAGGGTCGATTTGTTTGATGATGGAGACAGGAAGTTGAGAAAACCGGAAGGACAAGGGAGAGAAGACCGGGGCAGCGACTCTGATTCTTTCCCCTATAAAACAGCACTTTGCTTCCAGCTTTCCCTGGTTCTACTGACCCCCTGTGACTGGGATGCTTTCCTGAACAGCTCTTTGCTTCTTTCCAACTTCACACACACCACACACACACACACACACATACACACACACACACACACACACACACACAACCCCACACACACACACACACACACACACACACACACACACACACACACACACACACAGACATCACACACACACACACACAGATGGACTGGGCAGAGGACAGAAGGAAGAGAGGAGGCAGAACAGAGCAAGCAGGAGGTAGCTGGAGGGAGAGCATGGGGAGGAAAAGAGGTACACATCTGGGGGAGGTGAAGGAAAGGGGGAGAGGGGAGGGGGGGTAAGAATCAATACACCTTGCAGTCAGTGCAATCAATGACACCAGGAGGGTTGGCACACACAACTTTTCCTCTACTGCTGTCCTGTCCTTCATTACCGCATTCCACACACAACCCACATTCCCTTCTTTCCTCTCAAACCCCCCCCCCCCCCCCACCACCTCCTCCAATTTTCGTTTTTTCCCCTCCCCCTATCATCATCACAACTCCCCCTTCCTGTCACCCCCCCCCCCCCCCTCTCGGCAGTGACCAGAGATGACAGGGGGAGGCGCGGCACCAGTACAGCAGTTGTCAGGCAGGACTGAAGAGGAGGAGACAGGCACTAAGGTCTCCAGCATCAATCACCTTCCCTGCCCGGGTCTTCCTCCTCCCAGCTACAACTAGCAGCTGCACATCTTGGGAGGCTAAGGGTTCACTGCTGACTTGTTTCAGAGACAACAGGGCAGAAAGCTAGAAGCTGAAAGCCACGACTTGTTTGTTCTCTGATTTTCTCAACATATAAAAACAGTGGTATCTATATATAAAAAAAAAAAAACTAACAAAAACAAACTATCTTATTTTCATTCAACAGACAAAAATATTCGTTTTGTAATCGCTGCCATTAACTATCAACTCCATCTTGAGGTGTGGGGTTTTTTTTTTGAAAAATGGGGGGAAAAGTTCCATATCTTGTGCGGCAAACGATTTAACACACTTGTTTTCATTTCACAAAAAACACACACAACACCAATCTTTGCTTAGCAGTCTTGCAGTCCATGGCGGCAACTCCGAGTTCTGTCTCTGCGGGTCTGTGAGGTCGGCAAGAATGGAGGGGAGGCAGGGGAGCAGGAGGGACAGGCTGGCGTTTCTTTGATGAGAAATCAATACAGCATTTCTGAGGGCTGTTGGTTCATTGTCCACCATACACGCCAACTTCCTATCCACCACGTGCTTAGGGCCTCACAGCGATGCCCAGACAGGAGCAGTGAGACAGAGTGCATATTCTGGGTGACCCCCAGGGTCACTTAACGCTGGGGAACGCCCAACATCAACAACACATTTCAATTCCCCCATGAGGGAGGCTAGTGACAGAACCAACGGCAAGTGGCAATGTTTTAGTTCAGTATTCTTTGTTGTTGTTGTTGTTTAGTTGAAAGGCTCTTCACTCTACGGCACACAACGTGCTCAACAAACGTGAACGTCAACTTGGAACAGGGAGACGGGGGGGGGGAGGGGGAGGGGGGGCCTGTCTTGGGGAAAGAAGCTCGGCGAAAATCCACGTCAACACTATATTGGAAATCTGTTCTCCCCTTAATACACGCCCCCGCCCCCCGCCTCCACCCCAAAAAACAAAGTTTTTTTTCCATCACAATTGGCAGAAAGCCCTTATGGTTTCTAAATATGATGGCAAGACTCTTGCGAACAAAGTCTTATTCAATTTCTTTTCAAATGCGCACAAACATAACGCCAAAAAATAAATTCCTTTGTTCTTTTCTCGAAGAGGTAAATAACAGTTAACAGTACTGCATGTTATACCTATCTATCTATCTATCTATCTCTATCTATCTATCTATCTATTTATCTATCTATATATCTCTCTCTCTCTCGCTATCTCTCTCTCTCTCTCTCTCTCTATATATATATATATTGTGTGTGTGTGTGTGTGTGTGTGTGTGTGTGGGTGCGTGCGTGCGTGCGTGCGTGTATGTGTGTCTGATTTCAGAGATTGTTTATCCATACTGGAAATAAATCTAATACGTTTTACACCATCTAGTCGATTTTCTCAGATTAAAAAGCCATTCTGCAACGATGCTACGGAAACAGACACTTTCAAATCACTTCTCCCCCTTCCCCCATTCCAACCCCCCCCCCCCCCTAACCCCCACAAAAAAAACAAACAAACAAACAAAAACTCAACCCGCGAAAACGAGAAAACCGGAAAAAATTGACAGCAGCTCCTTAAATCGCGGAAACTTCTCCCAAGTATCGACTGACTAGGCCACTGCCGGACTATGTACATCTGTGTGTCTGTCTCTGTCTCTGTCTCTGTCTCACACACACACACACACACAACACACACACCACACACACACACACACACACACACAACACACTGGACACCAACTCAGTTTATCTCATGACAGAATATAAAAGCTAGACCACAAACAGATCCAGTTTAAAAACCTATGCACTGTGCTGAAATCTCCGATCTACGCAGAAGAAGAAGTGTTGCAACTTACGACAGTGTCCAAGTCCCCGCGACCACAACAAACACAAGTCAACCACTAGGCCTAGGCCTAACACCCTCTCAGAGCTCTGTGAACAAGTCGGTGTACGGTCTGCTACACAAGGCCAGTTCTCTTCCTCTACAGACAACCCACCCCTCGTACAGCACAGCAGCACCAGCAGCAGCAGTAGCTAGCCTAGCTAGCCTATCGCCCGCCCTCACGCGCCGAACAATCGACACACTCAGACCACTTGTGTCAATGGCAATCACTTGGCGGCTGTTGACGCTCATCATTGACATTGTTGTTGGTATGTTGGTCAGTTTAAAATACAATTGTAGACAGTTAAAAAAAGAAAAGTAAAAAAGAACAGAACAGAAAAAATAATGCCCGAAATCGCAAATGCAGCTAGTTTCATTTATGGGCAAAAAGGTGGTGTTTTCTTTAAATGCTGACAAACATAACATCAACACAACACAACACAACACAAGACACTGGCAAACATATTACGCACTATGGTGAACCTCGCAGCTCCAGCAAGGAACACAAAAAAAGACAGGAAAATGGCTGTCCATGATGCTGGCAGTTTATATATACAAAGCCAGTCCGAGCCCATTGGTGAAGTTGAGAAAACTAGATCTTCTGCGGAAATATAGCAATCATGTAAACTGGATACCTATTAGCAAATGCATCTACATTTTCTTGGTGTTTGTTGCAAAGAAAAAATGTTCAACCAAAGTCGAGTATCAGAAACTCTAATACACAGCGCTCCGAAAGTATGTTTGCAAGGATGAAGTTCTGACTGTATTACTTTCCACTGTTTCACAAAGTCAAAAGTTGTGTAGGTAAAACGAACTGTAGCACCTACACTGTCTGTAAAATCAACTGTGGCAAACTATTTCTTCCTTTTCTTTCGTTCCTCGGTTAGAGCTCCGGCCTTCACCAATGGCGAGATTTTTGAGTATGCGACCGTTTTTGCCCACCACCAAGGTAGCTGCATTCCGACTTCGGTGCTGTGATGGTAACACGTGACAGAAGGGTGCAGGCGTTTTTATATGCACGAAGGGCATACGCACACGGGGCCTCAAGTCTACAGTTTCACCCACAGGACTTTTGTGAGAGTGGAGTCAGTTCTGATGATAACACCTGGATGGAAAAATCCTCTCGGTGGCGGCTCGAACCCGGGCCGTCAGATCGCAGCGCAAGACTCTAACCACTATGCATGCTACCCCGCCCCCTGGCAAATATCATCATGGCCGTGCGGGGTTTTATGTGTGTGGCATTGGCAATATCATGACTTGTTCCCCAAGTGCACCACACCACCAGACACTATAATTATTGTCCCTCCACACAAAGATGTACTGACCGCCCCCCCCCCTCCTCCCCCCCCCCCCCCCCCCAAAAAAAAAAGAAAAAGAAAAGAGAACTACAGCTGGTGTGGCCATCTAACAAGATCCATTGGGGGAAGGGGGTGGGAGTGGAGGGGGGGGGGGGGGGGGGGAATGGCATTGTGGTTAAAGCACTGTGCTCGTGAATGGCGGCCCGGGATCGATCCCCCACGAAGGCCCTTTTTACCCTGCAGTTCACATCAGCACCGACTGCACTCCCCCCAAAGTCCTTCAGATGAGACTGTAGACCAAGGCCCAGTGCGCAGACATCTTGTGCACACGTGAAACATTTCCTTCCGCCTTTCAGAAGATGACAACATTTACTGAGGTCCCGTGTGCGAACGCACGCAGAACATCTTGCGCACACGTTAAAAGCCGTTCCGCTTTTCAGAAGAGTAGGTCATTGTGTGCGGTGGGAACGGATGACAAAATTTACAAAACTACATACAAACAGGACTGGATGAAGAAAAAGCGCACGAGTGCTTATTCCATTATCCTCGAAATAAAATAAAAGCATAATTTTAAAAAAAATTAATAAAAGCTACTTTCATAGAGGGTCAAATTGGTCACATACACAAAATCTCACCATTGGTGAACCTGGGAGCTCAAGTGGGGAACGAAAACAACAACAACAACAACAACAACAACAACAACAACAACAACAACAACAACAACAAGCCCAAGAATAAAAAAAAGATCGATGACCTGGCTACAACTTCTCCACAGAGGGAACCGAGGGAAACGAGGAAACAGAGAAAAATGGAGGACGGACACCATTGCAGAATGGACAAGGAAGCCATTAGCAGCGACCCAGGCTTTAGTAGGCCATCGACAGAAATGGAGGAATGTGGTGGAAAGCTCTTGTGTGCAGAGCCTCCATGTTCCCAAGTAGAGAGAAGGAGGAGGAGTAGGAGAAGAAGAAGAAGAAAAGAAAGAAAGAAGAAGAACAAGATCCTAGCCCATAAGTGGACTATCGTATTACTTATATTCCTGCTGTCAGATTTTCGGTTTGGCACGTCCTTAATGGCACACATTTCTGTCTGCAGTTCCACCTGGGTGTGCACTGTAATGAACACCACCAACAGCTGCTTTGCACTTCAGCATGTGTACACGTTATGTGTTCCATTGAGTGCTGCAAAACGCTTATACCATTATGTTCTGATAATTTTACCTTATGTTAAACACAGTACATGTACGCACTCAAATTAGCCAACTTCATCTGTCTGTCTGTCTGTCTGTCTGTCTGT
>CM054144.1:53932540-53937540 GCA_028751875.1 Rapana venosa
GCCTCACTTCCTGCAGAGACAAAGACAGTAGCCTAAAGAATGTGTGTATACATGAACTGTTACAGCTGACGTTCTGACAGCTGCTCTCTCTCTCTCTGCTCTCCAACAGTATAGTAGGTTCCTGCTCCTGCTAACTACTATGTTTGTGTTGGTTGCAGCGGGATCAAGTTTCAGACCAGCGCCTGCTAGCCATAAAGTTCTCGAGGGTGGGGGTGGAGGTGGGAGTCGGAGGTGGGGGAGGAAGGGAAGAGGGGTGGGGGGTGGGAGTGGGAGGAGAGAAACGGTTTGACATACTATATGTTGATAGAGAGAGAGAGCGAGAGTGAGAGAGACGAGAGGAGAGAGAGAGAGAGAGCTTAAAACTCATGTGTCATACTAGTTTGTACTCACTGCCACTTTAACTACCAGTTAGGGGTTGTTCTACTATGTAGTTCCTAGTATTCCTAAAAACGTTGTCCGTGTCAACGCGCGCGCGCACGCGCGTGTGTGTATGAGTTTTGTGTGTGTGTGTGTGTGTGTGTGTGTGTGTGTGTGAGAGAGAGAGAGAGAGAGAGAGAGAGAGAGAGAGAGAGAGAGAGAGAGAGTTGTGTGTGTGTGTGTGTATGTGTCTCCCCCTGTCTGTCTCTGTCTCTCCGTCTCCGTCTCTCTCTCGTGCACAAGTTTCAATCTCAACTTATATGTCCTCCTGTCTCTCTCCTTCACAACACACACACACACACACACAGGCGCGCGCACACACACACACACGCACATACGCAAACACGCACACGCACAAAACACACACGCACACACACATACACACGCGCGTGTGTGCAAATCTATTTTCTAATTGCTGTTACTGTGTGCGACCTTTCTCTTTTCAACGGGCATGTCGGGCTACTAGCCTCCACAGAGTTCTTCAGTGCTTTGTTTTTCTTCCCGTGAGTTCATCGGTGCTTCCTATAAAGGAGAGAGAGAGAGAGGAGAGAAGGAGAGAGGAGAGAGAGAGAGAGTGTGTGTGTGTGTGTGTGTGTGTGTGTGTGTGTGTGCGTGCGTGCGTGCGTGCGTGTGTGTGCGTGCGCGCGTGCGTGAGTGTGTGCATGTGTGTATGCACGCACGCATGAGCCGGTATTAACTGGGCTATCGCTCTGGAGCTACACAAATGCTGCTGCTGCTGCTGCTGCATGATAATGACCATGACCATGATCATGACGATCATCATCACCAGTATCATCCTCCTCCTCATCACCATGTCACCAGGATCATTATTGTCTTCGGGAATGGCTGTTCAGTGTGTGCATGTGGACATTGTTTGGAAACTCCGGCTTGCCTGTCTGCTCCACTTCTTGCCCTGCATGTCTGCATCAGCTAATGGCCTCAATTGGGTGCTTCCTTACTCCTGGAAGATGGAATATAGCAGTCACTGGTGACACATCACGCAAACAAACAAAACAAACAACAAGAAGAACTAACCAAAGAATAACATGCTATACATGCAAATCGCCCACCCCCTCCTGACTGTCTGTGTCTGTCTCTGTGTCTGTCTCTGTGTCTGTCTCAAGCATGTTTGACAGGAGGAGGCGGAAGAAGAAGAAGAGGAGAAAGCGGATGGTGTACATGAGGAAGAGAAGGAGTAAGAGACGAAGAATGAAAAGAAGAGAAGGCCGAGTTAAAAACAGGAGGAGGAAGGGGTGAAGAAGAAGAATGGAAAGAAGAGAAGGCCGAGTTAAAAACAGGAGGAGGAAGGGGTGAAGAAGAAGAATGGAAAGAATGCAAAGAAGAAGAATTGCAAATAATAATAATAATAATAAATAATAATAATAATAAATGGACCGTATATAGCGCTATACCTTGCGAAGACAAATCAAAGCGCTTGAAGAAGAAGAAGAATGCAAAGAAGAATGCAGAGGAGGAGGACGACGACGACAACGACGATGATGATGACAAGAAGGAGGAGAAGGAGACGAGTACTTGTCTGAAGTCAAGTCAAGTGAAGTGAAAAACACTTTAATCATCCCATGAAGGGCAATTACTAGCATTTTGTGCTCCCCCCCCAAATGGCAAGCATTGTGACAAATACTACACATGACCTGCCTTCCGTACATTCTGCAAGCTTACGTTAGCTCCTTTATCCAATACAGCCGGTTTGCCTCTGTCTCTGTTTGTCTGTCTGTCTGTCTGTCTGTCTCTGTGTTACTGTTTTATTTTTGTTGTTATAAACTGCATTAAAACAATTTTGCTCTGTGTTTAACGTCTTTCTAATGCTTATGTCATTAATCTGTCTACAACAATTTCCTTTGTTTGTAATATCTGTCTCATGTGATTGTGTTGTGTTTTGTGTGTGTGTGTGTGTGTGTGTGTGTGTGTGTGTGCGTGCGCGCGCGCGCGCGTGTGCGTGCGTGCGTGCGTGCATGCGTGTCTGTCTGTCTGTCTCTGTCTCTCTGTCTGTCTCTTTCTAGTGCGTCTCTAGCCGTGCATGTGAACGTGTATGCAAGCGCGCTAGCACACTATGTTTGTGCGCGTGCGCACGTGTGAGACAGAGACATAGATAGACTGAGACAGACAGAGAGACACAGAAGAGGATATGGTGGAAAAGGCTGAAACGAATGCATGTGTACATGAATATATTATATATATATATATATATATATATATATATATATATATATATATATATATATATATATATATATATGTACATACGTGTGACCGTGTGTTAAAATGTGTGTTGTGAGAGAGAGAGAGAGAGAGAGAGAGAGAGAGAGAGAGAGGAGAGAGAGAGAGAGAGGAGGAGAGAGAGAGAGAGAGAGAGGGGAGAGAGAGAGAGAGAGAGAGAGAGAGAGAGGAGAGAGAGAGAAGGAGAGAGAGAGAGAGAGAGAGAGAGAGAGAGGATAGACACAGATTGACACAGATTGACACAGAGGCAGACAAACAGAGTCACAGAGGCAGACAAACAGAGTCACAGAGAGATAAATGGGCAGGTTGTGGCACGGTCATAAAGAGTCTGTGGTTAATACACAGAGGGCCGGCCACTTCCAGCATCGGTTCCCAAACCTGCTACTATACTACGCTATGCTATCCTATGCTATCCTATGCTATGCTATGCTGTGCTGTGCTGTGCTATGCTATCCTATGCTGTGCTGTGCTATGCTATCCTATGCTATGCTACGCTATCCTATCCTATGCTACGCTATCCTATGCTATGCTATCCTATCCTATGCTATGCTATCCTATGCTACGCTATGCAATCCTATGCTACGCTATCCTATCCTATGCTATCCTATCCTATCCTATGCTATGCTATGCTATGCTATCCTATGCTATGCTATCCTATGCTATGCTATGCTATCCTATGCTATGCTATGCTATGCTATGCTATCCCTATGCTATCCTATGCTATGCTATCCTATGCTATGCTATGCTATCCTATGCTATGCTATGCTATCCTATATGCTATGTATGCCTATCCTATGCTACCTATGCTATGCCTATCCTATGCTATCTATCCTATGCTATCTATCTATGCTATGCTATCCTATGCTATGCTATCCTATGCTATCTATCGCTATGCTAACCTATGCTATCCTATGCTATGCTACCTATGCTATCATGCTATCCTATCCTATGCTATGCTTGCTATCTATCTATTAGCTATCTATGCTATCCTATGCTATGCTTACTATGCTATGCTATCCTATCTTGCTATGCTATGCTATCCTATGCTATGCTATGCTATCTATGCTATGCTATAGCTATGCTATGCTATCCTATGCTATGCTATACTATGCTATGTGCTATGCTATGCTATGCTACTATCTACTATGCTATGCTATCTATGCTATGCTATCCTATGCTATGCTATGCTATGCTATGCTATGCTATCCTATGCTATGCTATGCTATCCTATGCTATGCTATGCTATGCTATGCTATCCTATGCTATGCTATCCTATGCTATGCTATACTATGCTATGCTATGCTATCCTATGCTATGCTATACTATGCTATCCTAATGCTATGCTATGCTATGCTATCCTATGCTATGCTATGCTATCCTATGCTATGCTATACTATGCTATGCTATGCTATGCTATGCTATGCTATCCTATGCTAGGCTATACTATCCTATCCTATACTGTCCTATACTATACTATCCTATCCTATACAGCCACCTGGCTGTGGGCTATGCCATGTCTCCCCTCTGTTACGCACAGCCAGTCCTCAGTCAGGAGTGCTTTCTTTGCCCCTTAGACCCACACACGTCATCCTCTTTTCTTGTCTTGTCTTTTCACAGTCACCATCGCTTCTCATTTTAGTTTTTAAAAGATAATTTTAGTGTTTTCATCCCCCTCTCTCTTTGCTTTCCTTGATGAAAGCAGCCACTACCGTTAGTGTATACTTGGGCACACTCCACAAATGCTGGATGGGGACTGAATGTAAAATTGTGCTTATTAATTATCCTCGAAATAAAAAAAAGAAAAAGATAAAGAAAAACACATTTAAAAGAGTTTTACTTGTAAGGTGCAATTTAAACAAAAGCATTATACCATTTTTCGGGTGGGAAGCAATACAGCTACTGTTTATTACTGGGGGGTTTTCTGAGTGAAGGGAATGATGAAATAGCTGGAAGAATTGTTTCAACGACAGATTTCAGACTAGCACACTACAGAGAACAAAGGATGCACAGTGTGTGCTTGCTGGCAGGAAGAATGTCAATACTTTCAAGACTCCTATATCTCGTCAGGTTGAATTCAAATCATTCAGGATAATAAATTAGTATTCATATTCTTTTATATTCAGTCATCGTGTGCATGCAGTTTTTTTAAATTTTGGTCATCCGTTCCCACTGGCGCACAATGGCATACACTTTCAAAAGGCGGAGCGGGTTTTAACATGTGCGCAAGATGTTCTGCTTTTATTCGCACGCGGGACTTTGGTTTATAGTCTCCACCGAAGGACTTTCAGGGTGGTGGAGTCGACACTGATGTTAACTCCAGAACCCATGAACGATTTGAATTCAGT
>CM054144.1:53942540-53952540 GCA_028751875.1 Rapana venosa
CTGAGAAAACGACGAAGTGAATGGGCAGTCCTTACGCTTACATCGAGATGGACCGTATGAGCATGAGGTAGCTAGTGTACAGCTACATGGTGTTTACAGCTTACATGGTGTTTACAGCTTACATGGTGATTACAGCTTACAGGTGTTAACGGCATACATGGTGCTTACAGCTTACATGGTGTTTACAGCTTACAGTGTTTCAGCTTACAGGCTAGCTTACATGGTTTACAGCTTACATGGTGTTAAGCTTACATGGTGTGACAAGCTTACATGGTGCTTACAGCTTACAGGAGCTTACATGTTTACAGCTTACATGGTGCTTACAGCTTACAGCAGCTTACATGTGTTACAGCTACAGGGTGCTTACAGCTTACATGGTGTTTACAGCTTACATGGTCTTACAGCTTACATGGTGCTTTACAAGCTTACATGGTGTTACAGCTTACGAGACATGGTGCTTACAGCTTAAGATCATGGTGTTACAGCTTAAGACATGGTGCTTACAGCTTACATGGTGTTTACAGCTTACATGGTGTTTACAGCTTACATGGTGTTACAGCTTACAGGCAGCTTACATGGTGTTACAGCTTACATGGTGTTTACAGCTTACATGGTGTTTACAGCTTACATGGCTTACAGGGCAGCTTACATGGTGTTACAGCTTACATGGTGTTTACAGCTTACATGGTGTTACAGCTTACATACAGCTTACATGGTAGCTTACAAGCTTACAGGTACATACAGCAGTGTACATGGGCTTACAGCTTACAGTGTTTACAGCTTACATGGTGTTACAGCTTACATGGTGCTTACAGCTTACATGGTGCTTACAGCTTACAGGCAGCTTACATGTGCTGCTTACATGTGCTTACAGCTTACATGGTGTACAGCTTACATGGTGCTTACAGCTTACATGGTGCTTGCTACAGCTTACTGGTTTATAGCTTACATGGTGTTTACAGCTTACATGGTGCTTACAGCTTACATGGTGCTTACAGGCAGCTTACATGGTGCTTACAGCTTACATGGTGTTTACAGCTTACATGGTGCTTACAGCTTACATGGTGCTTACAGCTTACAGGCAGCTTACATGGTGTTTACAGCTTACATGGTGTTTACAGCTTACATGGTGCTTACAGCTTACATGGTGTTTACAGCTTACATGGTGCTTACAGCTTACATGGTGCTTACAGCTTACAGGCAGCTTACATGGTGCTTACAGCTTACAGGCAGCTTACATGGTGCTTACAGCTTACAGGCAGCTTACATGTGTTTACAGCTTACATGGTGTTTACAGCTTACATGGTGTTTACAGCTTACAGGCAGCTTACATGGTGCTTACAGCTTACATGGTGTTTACAGCTTACATGGTGTTTACAGCTTACATGGTGCTTACAGCTTACAGGCAGCTTACATGGTGTTTACAGCTTACATGGTGTTTACAGCTTACATGGTGTTTACAGCTTACATGGTGCTTACAGCTTACATGGTGCTTACAGCTTACAGGCAGCTTACATGGTGCTTACAGCTTACAGGCAGCTTACATGGTGCTTACAGCTTACAGGCAGCTTACATGGTGCTTACAGCTTACATGGTGTTTACAGCTTACATGGTGTTTACAGCTTACATGGTTACATGGTGCTTACAGCTTACATGGTGTTTACAGCTTACATGGTGTTTACAGCTTACATGGTGCTTACAGCTTACATGGTGCTTACAGCTTACAGGCAGCTTACATGGTGTTTACAGCTTACATGGTGCTTACAGCTTACAGGCAGCTTACATGGTGTTTACAGCTTACATGGTGCTTACAGCTTACATGGTGCTTACAGCTTACAGGCAGCTTACATGGTGCTTACAGCTTACATGGTGCTTACAGCTTACATGGTGTTTACAGCTTACATGGTGCTTACAGCTTACATGGTGTTTACAGCTTACATGGTGCTTACAGCTTACATGGTGCTTACAGCTTACAGGCAGCTTACATGGTGTTTACAGCTTACATGGTGTTTACAGCTTACATGGTGCTTACAGCTTACATGGTGCTTACAGCTTACATGGTGCTTACAGCTTACAGGCAGCTTACATGGTGTTTACAGCTTACATGGTGTTTACAGCTTACATGGTGTTTACAGCTTACATGGTGCTTACAGCTTACATGGTGCTTACAGCTTACATGGTGCTTACAGCTTACAGGCAGCTTACATGGTGCTTACAGCTTACATGGTGTTTACAGCTTACATGGTGCTTACAGCTTACATGGTGTTTACAGCTTACATGGTGCTTACAGCTTATAGCTTACATGGTGTTTACAGCTTACATGGTGCTTACAGCTTACATGGTGCTTACAGCTTACATGGTGCTTACAGCTTACATGGTGTTTACAGCTCAACTGACTGACAGTCAAGGCCACAGTCAGACCGACTGCATTAAATAATATTGATTTTCTACGCACGCACGCGCGCGCACACGCGATACACACATAAACACGTAAGCATGTATAAACGCAAGTCCTTCGGATGAGACTATAAACCGAGGTCCCGTGTGCGAACGCACTCAGAACATCTTGCGCACACGTTAAAACGCGTTCCGTTTTACGAAAGAGTAGGCCATTGTGTGCCGATGGAAACGGATGACAAAATTTAAAAAACCTGCATACACACTTGATGTAAAAGAGCACATAAGTGCTTATTCCATTATCCTCGAAATAAAAGAATAAAACTAAATGAATAAATAATAAAGCAGGCATACACGCAGGTACGCATACACATACGCACACATGCACGTGCACACGTTCGCACGCGCGCGCGCACACACACACGGTAGCATTGTAATTATCTCCACCATACTCTAAAGTCCAGCGTGTCATCTTCAGAATTGCCCCCCCCCCCCCCCCCCCCCCCCCCTCCTCCTCTTTTCCTCCCAGCTAAAAAAGAGTGTTTGGAAAAAGTCTGCTGTGTATAATTCTATGATCTACTAAACTTTGAGCTAGATCAATTCACCGTTTCTGTCTGTCGTGTTCCCCCTTTGTTTCTGTCTCTTTCTTCTTATTTTCATTCTATTTTCCATTTCTCTCTCTCTCTCTCCTCCTCTCTCTCTCTCCTCTCTCTCTCTCTCTCTCTCTCTCTTTCTTTCCTTCCTTCCTTTTCTTTTCCTTCTTTCTCTCTCTCTCTGTCTCTCTGTCTCTCTCTTCTTCCTTCCTTCCTTCCTTTCCTTCTTTCTTTCTTTCTTCCTTCCTTCCCTCTTCCGTCCTTTCTTCACAGAGCAGGAGAGAGCTGTCACAGGGTACAGGCAGTTTCAACACTACACAAACTGGCAGAGGAGGAGAAGGAATCCTGAAGTCTGCCACACTTCACTGGACAGAAAGATCGTTCTACACGACTGGAACCAACAGAAAAAGAGCACAGGCCGACAGGCGACTGACTGCTTGAAGTTGGGCCTGGACAGTACCCCCCCCCCCCCCCCCCCCCCCCCCCCCCCCCCCCAATTAAGGGCTGATCTGGAGGTTCACAGAGGAACTTTGTGTAAAAAATGAAGACAATCCCACTGCCAGAGAGAGAGAGAGAGAGAGAGAGAGAGAGAGAGAGAGAGAAGAGAGGAGAGAGAGAGAGAGAGAAGAGAGAGAGAGAGAGAGAGAGAGAGAGAGAGAGAATCAAATCAAATCAAATCAAATCAAATCAAATCAACTTCTTTTATTTCGAGGATAATGAATAAACACCCATGTGCTTTTTTTACCCCCAGTCCTCGGTACATCATGATGAGAGAGGCAGAGACATAAAGAGAGAGAGAGATTTTGTAGTTCCTGTGTGTTTATAACATGATATACTACTGGTCGTAGACTTCATGACCTTTGTGAAATATGAAGCCATGTGAAGAAACAGGGTTAGAGGATTCATTAACTGAGGCTTTCACACTACACTTCTCTCAAGGAATGGACTGAGGTCAAGCATCACAGTTGTGCAGGCATTGTCAGGGGTAGCTGGTAAAGAAAGAAAGGGGCAAACCAAGCACACAACACGAGAGGGAAACAGCAGCCAGTGACAGACTGAACAGGCTTCCATGTAGTCAGTCTGCTAGTACATGGGGACAGGATACTGAGGATAGCTCAGAGGTCAGAGCACTCGCTTTCCCCAAGCTAGGGTAAAAGCAGCATTGAGCGTGGTTACCAAGCGGATGGGTGACCGTTTGCGCTCCTTGGCTTCAGTTCAGTCCCCCAGTTCACCCAGCTGTAAATGGGTACCTGCCCTCTTTAGGGTCTTGAAATGTAAAGCAGCGAGGGAGAGGAGATGGGTACTGCCCTCAAATATGCTGGCCCCTGGAGAAGTGAAGTCTCTGACAGACACCTGGCATGGGTTTTGAAGAACAGCTGACACCTAACCATCATTGAGAAAAGCAAGGATGGCCGGTCTAGTTGGCTTTTCCCTGAAGAATGCGTGGTTTAAACAACAAAGTTGTTTTTTTAAAACACAGCCGCTAAGCAATGTGGTCCCAAGGACAACTACACAATTCTTGCAGGTCTCAACGGAGTCTCAACGACAGCACCACACATCTTTCACAGCTAGACCGAGTCTCAAGGACAGTCACACAGTTCTCATAGAGCTGGACAGTCTCAGTGAGGAAGAATACCAAATGTTAACAGAGCTGGGCGTAAGTCTTAAGGACAACTTTAAAAATCTCAACAAAACTAGACATAGTCTCAAGGCCAACTGCAAAGTTTTAACAAAACTAGACATAGTCTCAAGGCCAACTGCAAAGTTTTCAACAAAACTAGACATAACCGGAGCAGGGCAGTCTTAATAACCAGAGCTGGGCACAGTCTTAATAACCAGAGCAGGACACGGTCTTAATAACCAGAGCAGGACACAGTCTTAATAACCAGAGCTGGACACAAGCTTAATAACCAGAGTATGGCACAGTCTTAATAACCATAGCATGACACAAGCTTAATAACCAGAGCAGGGCACAGTCTTAATAACCAGAGCAGGGCACAGTCTTAATAACCAGAGCAGGGCACAGGCTTAATAACCAGAGCAGGGCACAGTCTTAATAACCAGAGCAGGGCACAGTCTTAATAACCAGAACAGGACACGGTCTTAATAACCAGAGCTGGATACAGTCTATATAACCACAGCTGGATACAGTCTATATAACCACAGCTGGATACAGTCTATATAACCACAGCTGGATACAGTCTATATAACCACAGCTGGATACAGTCTATATAACCACACCTGGATACAGTCTATATAACCACAGCTGGATACAGTCTATATAACCACAGCTGGATACAGTCTATATAACCAGAGCTGGATACAGTCTATATAACCAGAGCTGGATACAGTCTATATAACCACAGCTGGATACAGTCTATATAACCACAGCTGGATACAGTCTATATAACCACAGCTGGATACAGTCT
The DNA here is from genome assembly GCA_028751875.1 of Rapana venosa. Taxonomy (NCBI): domain Eukaryota; kingdom Metazoa; phylum Mollusca; class Gastropoda; order Neogastropoda; family Muricidae; genus Rapana; species Rapana venosa. The sequence continues at coordinate 53,947,960 of CM054144.1, forward strand.
ATATAACCACAGCTGGATACAGTCCTAATAACCAGAGCAGGACACAGTCTTAATAACCAGAACAGGACACAGTCTCCAGAGCAACTAACTACAAAGTTCTGAACAGACCTAGAAAAAAAGTCTCACATACCAAGTCCTACAAAGTTACAGCCAAAGAAAAGAACGACAGGCAGTAAGTAACTGTTCTGCCCAGTTCAGCTGTAAAAATGACTGAGAAAGGAAAGAAAAGAAAAGAAAGAGGCTTACGAATTAGAAGATTACAATGAACATGTCTTCAGACTTCTGCAGCTTTTCAATTTTTTGCATTTCGAAACCAGTTGGAACTTCTGACTCAAACAGAAGAACCAGAATTGTTATGTAAGGAAGCTGTGAGTAGCTGGCGTAAATTTAATGATTCAGCTGATTACGATTAATGACAGGGTGAGGGTTGGGTTGGTTTTTTTTGGGGGGGAGGGGATGGGGTGGGGGGGTGGTGGGGGGGGGGGGGGAGAGGGGGAGGGACAGTGTAGAAATTGAAGAGAACTGATTCCAGAAATAATCCCTGCTGAACACCATGTGCTTGTTAGTCTCCGATTAAACGTCCTTATCAACAGCTAATGGAAAATCGATAAATGAGATAGGGGAGTGTGTGTGTGTGTGTGTGTGTGTGTGTGTGTGTGTGTGTGTGTGTGTGTGTGTGTGTGTGTGTGTGTTTCTTCGATTTTATGTCCATTCACACAAAGTGATATTAGACGAGAATGAGAGAGAGAGAGAGAAGAGAGAGAGAGAGAGAGAGAGAGAGAGAGAGAAGAGAGAGAGAGAGAGAGAGAGACAGACAGACAGACAGACAGACAGACAGAGAGAGAGAGAGAGAGAGAGAGAGAGAGAGAGAGAGAGAGAGAGAGAGAGAGAAGAGGAGAGAGAGAGAGAGAGAGAGGTATGAACTGTAGGAAAGTAATGAAACAATGGAACTGTAGAACTATTTACATAACAATGAAGTCAACATCAGGTAAAACAATGAAGAAAACTCTCAATCAAACTATTGAAAATCAACTACAGCTGTTCTAAGAGACAGATGGGCAAATGCCCCTGCCTATGAAAGGCAGTCTGTTTACTGACATCACATATTATGCTACGGGAGATTACTAATTGGGACACTGCTTTAGCGCCAACGCGATTTCACATAGCAATTTATTGTTGGTGAAAACCTTATCCAAGGAATTTTCATGAATGTCAGGAAGATGCTGTGTGTGTGTGTGTGTGTGTGTGTGTGTGTGTGAGAGAGAGAGAGGGCGCGCGCGCGCGCGCTCGTGCTTGCGTGCGCGTGTGTTTATGCGTATGCGCTTAATTTCCATTTGCTATGCATCCTTTGTTCATCTTGATGAAACAGCATACATCAAGCGCAAAATTTGTAATCTGCCTGCATCTGTGTCTGTCCGTCTCTCATATCAAACTGCATGTAGATCTATAGATCTACACACGCGCGTATGCAAACACATATGCACACACAGATGCATGTAGGCCTACGTAAGAGCACACAAAATATGTGCACATAACATATCACATCAAGGGAGAGAAAAAAACCACCAGAAAGGCATATATATATATATATATATATATATATATATATATATATATATATATATATATATATATATATATATATATATATATATATATATATATATATAGCCACTATCTCCACTGTTCGGGGTTTTCGTTTTCTTTCTTTTTTTGTTTATTAAATTGATTTTCTCTTTGTGTTTTTCCTCTTGTTCTGTGGGTTTTTCCCCCCCCCCCCCCTCCCCCGTGTACAGTTGTTCAGTCTGAAAACGAGGAGAAAAGTGAGTAGCGAGGCCTTAATATTTACCGTTCAAATCCATAGCTTACAGGTAATCACTAACATATCAAGTGCTGAACTGCCATAACAAATTGCAAATCCTGACAAAGTACCGTGTGAAGATAGCCTCACCTGCAAGGTATTCATTATAGCTTACTGATCACTCTGTCAACCCTTTGTTTGTTTACAAGAGTTAAACAATTCAACTTCTAACTATACGTTTTCAACAGTTTAGCAATTTAACTTCTAATTATTTGTTTGCAAGTGTTTAACAATTCAATTTCTACCATATGTTTTCAACAGTTTAGCAATTTTAACTTCTAACATTCCACCAGATTTTTTTGCCAACAGATGTCTTAAATTAGGTGCATGGCTATACATACAAACACTTTCTTAAATCCAGAGTTCACTGACAGTACAGGCCGCTGAAGGATATAAAGGCGATTATGATCAAAACAATAAGGAAAATAACAACTTATTGAGTCTTGGACACTTTTACACACACCATCACCATCACCAGCACCAATTCCTGGAAAACTGGAACAAACCTATCACCTCCACACACACATACACACACAGCACCACATCACAGCACACGTCACCACATCTTCCCAAACAGTAGCAAAGTCCAAACAGTTCAGACACTTCTGTCTTTCTCTGTTGTTAGGCCTAGCAGCTAACAGGAACTAAACACAAAACTTGTTCCTAAAGTCCGAAAGAGGGTCAAACTGATAGCTAGCGTGAAGCAAGCAGCCGGCAGGCACTCTCTGGCTGACTGACTGGGACTGACTGGAGGGATGGAGGAGACACATTGGACTGACTGACAAGGAAGACAAGTGCTCCCTTCCTCCAGACGCCTGCTCGCACAGGCAGGAGAACAAGACCTCTCCACAAGGCAAGGCAAGGCAAGGCAAGGCTACAACCAACGCTACTACTCCACAAGCGCGCCAAAACTTGTGGACACACACGTGCACAGACTCTCTCTCTCTCTCTCTCTCTCACACCCACACACACACGTACACACAACACACACACAATATACACACACACACACACACACACACACACACACAGAGGGAGGGAGGCGCTTTTACAGCAGCACACTTGGCTGGAAAACTGGAAAACTCAACGTAGGCTAGTATAGTACAGGAGGCCTAGAGTAGTAGTGAAGAGGGACAAGAACAGAAGCCAGGGTAAATAAATCTGTCTGCTGCTGCTGCTGCCTCTGCTCTACTCTGCTACTGGCCTTCTGACAGCGTGAAGAATGATAAAGGAGTAGCATAGGGATGGGGAGGAGGGGGGGAAGAGGGGCGAGTCTGAGGCAGAACAGGAGGTAGCCTAGCACTGGGAAGGGGGTGGGGCGGGGGGGGGGGGGGGGGGAGGGAAGTAGGGGGTCGGGACATGAGGTGGAAAGAGGGGGAGGAGGAGGGAGGGGAATGACAGGGCATGCAGAGAAAACTGGTGAGAAGCAACTGGAGGGCGTTCAGATAAGGCTCCAGAGGCAGTAAGAAGGTCATTTGAACGAAACTTAATCAGTCAACCTGTCTGTCTGTCTGTCTGTCTGTCTGTCTGTCTCTCTCTCTCTCTGTCTGTCTCTCTCTTCTGTCTGTCTGTCTGTCTGTCTGTCTGTCTGTCTGTCTGTCTGTCTGTCTGTCTGTCTCTCTCTCTCTCTCTCTCTCTCTCTCTCTCTCTCTCTCTCTCTCTCTCTCTCTCTCTCTCTCTCTCTCTCTCTCTCTCTCAATGGCCTGATGAAAAAAAATGTCGATACTTATCTGTAACCCTTAGGAATAAAGATTATCAAAGAGTCTCTCTCTCTCTCCTCTCTCTCTCTCTCTCTCTCTCTCTCTCTCTCTCTCTCTCTCTCTCTCTCTCTCTCTCTCTCTCTCTCGGTTTTTTCCCTAAACTGACACACTTTTCAGTACATTATCTTATTTCCGACTTCATCTTTCCATCCATTCAAAGAATCAATCCACTGTGCCAGTCTCACCAAAAAACATGTTATAGTCTGTAAAAGCGAATAGTACACATTTTCCCCATAATAACCCCATGGTGTGATGGCCATCATACTGAGATATCCCCCCAAATCAAAGCAATGCAAAAGTCATTCTTCATTAAATACTTCAAGATCTAACACGAGTGAGAACAGATCACTGTTCCTTCTGTCTGCCTTGTCTGCACCCCCCCCCCTCCCCCCCCCCCCCCCCCCCCACCTCCGGAGGGGATGCCACGGGACATAGCATCCCCACCTTCTGGAAAATCTGTGCTAGGAACTCCCTCTTTTCCATCACTCTCTTTGTTTCTGCCTTGTTCCTTTTCTTCCTGTCACCCCTTCTTGTCTATTTTCTGCCCTCTTGGTCCATTCTCCTGCCTCTTTGCCCCTGAAAGACTTCAAAGTTACCCATTCTCTCCCACGCCGAAGTCGGGTGCGTTGTTGTGCAGGACTTGTCAAGCACTGCACGGAAACGCAACGCACTTTCGCTCCTTGTTATGCCAGACAACACTGGCTTCTGTCTGAGCGTTGGACGAAGAAGTCTGCACAGATTTGGTTACAGTCACTGACGGGTTATGCAGGGCCTGCTCCATTTCCTCGTCTGCCAGGCCTCTCTCTGAATCAGCGGCTGCAGATCACTTCTGCCTGCACTAAAACCTTCACAGGTGCAGCAGGGTGGGTTGGTTTTTTTTCAAGGTTTCTTTTTCTTTGTTTGTTTGTTTGTTGTTTTAAGACAGAAACAAACATGTCCTAGAGACCAGGCCAACCCATA
>CM054144.1:53957540-53970040 GCA_028751875.1 Rapana venosa
ACACACACACACACACACACAACACACACACACACTTAGAAGGAACAACACTTAGAAGGTGAAAGATGCTGTTGAAAATTAGGGACAGACACGTGGGGGGAAAGTCTCAGGTAGGAAACAAGCGTGCCCCGAGGCTGGACCCGAAGGTATCAAGTGAAGGCCCCTGGCGAAGTGAAAGAGGGAGGTCATTCCAGGCGGATGGACCAGAAACAGAGAAGGAGCGACGGCCAACGACGGCCTAAACGCATATTCCTGGAAATGAGTGGGTCATTTTAATGAAAAGTGAAAATTTTGTTTGCATATCTTACACCCCACCCCTCTTTCCAAAGAGAGAGAGCGAGAGCGAACGATAGAGAGAGAGAGAGAGAGAGAGAGAGAGAGAGAGAGAGAGAGAGAGAGAGAGAGAGAGAGAGAGAGAGAAGAGAAGAGAGAGAGAGAGAGAGAGAAAACAAGTGCTTATTCCGTTATCCTCGAAATAAAATAATTTAGATAAATAAATAAATGAATGAATAAAGAAAGAAATAGATAAATAGCACACACACACACACACACACACACACACACACACACAACACACACACACACACACACTATGCAACAAATCTACTTCCATCATTTGAAACTCCTCTTCCCTTCTGTTCTTCAGCACATACCAGAGACAGGGCAGCCAGCCTCAGAGTAATACCATACTTAATAACTGCCATAATGAGTAGGAACGTTGCATAGGTGTTTGTTGGTGTTGTTTTCTTGTTGTATTGCGTGCCTGGGCTACAGCTCCCCGGCTCCCCATTGGTAAGATGTTGTGTATGTGGCCGTTTTTCCCCACCACTTAGGTAGCCACACTCCGACTTTGGAAACACAGTTGGGAATTGAACCTAACGATGTTATCAGGACAGTCGGGGAGGGGGGGGGGGGGGGGGGGGGGGGGGGGGGGGTACCTCCCGCCTCTTTTCGATGTTCAGCTGTCCTGGGTTCTTTTCCACATGCACAAGGCCGCCAGAACACGGAGTCGACTGGTTTATAGACAGCGTTCCCCGAGAGATTTGACAGTCACTTCCATTTCCCCTCCAACCAGGAAGAGAGGGCAAGGCTGGGAATCGAACCCAGAACCTCACGGTTTACTTGTTAGGCAGGTGTAAGTCTATACCGTCCTGCCACCTTCCTTCTTTAGAAAAGGTATTCTGCCTTTGTTTTCTTCTTCTTTTTGGTAATGGACTTTTCCTGTCAAGTGAAAAGCCGACAGAGAGTTTTGTTTTGGGTTGCTTCTCCTTTAATGGATATCAACCGCATCATAACGCTTGAAGACAGTTCCATACTGTGCGTAGCTATTTTTGACCCACTCCAATCTCTCTCTCTTTCTCTGTCCTTGGTATTTGATTGCGGTCTATTCAGAATCAACTTTGTTATTTGCAAAAACCGCCAAACTTGGTAGGATAATAAAGAAAAACATATTGCCTTTTCATGACTCCTATTCCAACAGCTATTTTTGATGGCGTTTGTCCCCCCAAAACACCCTAACCAAACAGTTATTATATAATGGAAGGTACGCTCTTACAAGGAAAAGAAATTACCTCCCTTGGAGAATATTATGCCTGTGCACATGGTCCTTTTCATACTAATAACATTTTTACATCATTATTCTTTACTCTTTTTTTAAATAATCTGTTATATTACCATTACATATAAAACTACAGTACATATTTTTCTTATTTTTGCAGATCTTTTCTGTTTGGAATTGGGAAGTTATAAACAAGAGTGGGACTCAGTCGCTTTTTGTTTTAAACAGTTTGAAAAAAGAGAACACAATAAAATGATTAACGGTTCCTTTAAAGGTAACAGCTAATTCAACTGACATGACTAGGTTATCCAACAGTGGATTATTAGGAGGCAACCCATCTGTCTTGTTTTTCCGTGGATTTAATTTAATTGGACTGAACGTATTCTTCTCCTTATGATCTTTCTCATCACATGAAGATAGCTAAAATAATCATCACGAAATCACACACACCATTAAAAAAAGCAAACCCCAACCTTTTAATCTTGATAGCAAGACACAACCCTAAAGTGCACGCAAGTTCGTGCGCGGGCGCGCGCGCGCGCGCACACGCACACACACACACTCTCTCTCTGTCTCTCTCTCAAAAGTCAATTTAAAAAATCTGATCTGGATATCCTGTAGCCTGTGCCAAGTAAAGGCAGTGATTTGCCATCAAAGTTGACACAGGCTCAGACTGAGGCTCCTCCCTCTCTCCCTCCCCCAGTCCAGGCTGACTCCAGGCGGGCATCAGGCCTAGTCCTGATCTGTGGCTGAAGGAAGACAAGGGGCGGGGTGGAGGGGGGGGGGGGCCAACAGTTATTTAGGAATAATCTACAGAGAGAGCTGAGGATCTGAACGAAGGACGTGAGGGCTTGGCTTTTGACCCTTGTTCTACAGACAGCTTCATGTGTTGTTTGATTCGCGTGTTTGTCAACAGCTTTTTCATTATTTTTTTCGGAACGGGTGTTTGTGGGTTGTTGCTACTTGCTTTTTTTTTTTTTTTATAATACAGTTACCACACTGTGAGTGTGCGCTTGCGCGCACCACCACACACCCCTGCACTTGCTCGTACACTTCGTTTGAATATAATTACGTTCATGAGCCGTCCGCAGCAGCTTGTGTCTACTGTGTCTGTCTGGCCTGGCCCACTTCCACAGCCATAATCAGCAGGGCAGGGCCAGGTGAGGGAGCCAGGCTGCCTGTTTAACGCCGTGTGCACCAGCAGCACCAGCAGCATGCTGGCACCGACACTGGCACTGACACTGGTCTGACAAGACTCTTGTTTACATGTATATGTACATGCATGAGACTTGCACTGGGAGTTAGACTGAACTACCATCACTGGAAACAGACTCAAAGAATACCTCAGAATTTGACATACCTTATGAAAGTACAGCTAGGTGAAGATAGACACAAAGTATAGCTCAGTATAGATAACTATACTCTGAAAGTACACCTAGGTGAATATAGAAAGTATCGCTCAGTATAGATAACTATACTCTGAAAGAACACCTAGGTGAAGAAAGAAAGTATCGCTCAGTATAGATAACTTTACTCTGAAAGTACAGCTAGGCGAAGATAGAAAGTATAGCTCAGTATAGATAACTTTACTCTGAAAGTACAGCTAGGTGAAGAAAGAAAGTATAGCTCAGTATAGATAACTTTACTCTGAAAGTACAGCTAGGCGAAGAAAGAAAGTATAGATAACTGTACTCTGAAAGTACACCTAGGTGAATATAGAAAGTATAGCACAGTATAGATAACTATACTCTGAAAGTACAGCTAGGTGAAGATAGACACAAAGTATAGCTCAGTATAGATATGTGCTGTAAAAGTACATTTTGGTGAAGATAGATTGAAAATACAACGCAAAATAGACTAAAAGAACAGCTTGTTGCCAATGTTGGAGACAGACTGAAAATACAGCGTAGCGAAAACAGACTGAAAATACAGCGTAGTGAAAACACAACCTAGTGAAAACAGACTGAAAAACCAGCGTAGTGAAAACAGACTGAAAAACCAGCGTAGTGACAATAGACTGAAAAACCAGCGTAGTGAAAACAGACTGAAAAACCAGCGTAGTGACAATAGACTGAAAAACCAGCGTAGTGAAAACAGACTGAAAAACCAGCGTAGTGACAATAGACTGAAAAACCAGCGTAGTGAAAACAGACTGAAAAACCAGCGTAGTGACAATAGACTGAAAAACCAGCGTAGAGAAAACAGACTTTTAAAAAGTGCAATGATAACAGTCTAGAGGAGATGCCGAGACTGAAAGTACAGCTCAGTGGAAATGTACAAAGTACACTCAGTGGAGATGCCGAGAACGAAAGTACAGCTCATGATTAAAATGCTTGGCTATTGCTTCTCCCAATGGACCAAGTGATATAAATAATAATAATAATAATAATAATATAATAATAATAATGTATGGAATTTATATAGCGCTGAATCTCGTAAAGCTACAAATCAAAGCGCTTTTTAAATTTATGCATGTGTATGCGGTTTTTTTAAATTTTGTCATCTGTTCCCACCGGCACACAATGGCCTACTCTTTCGAACAGCGGAACAGGATTTAACGTGTGCGCAAGATGTTCTGCATGCGTTCGCACACGGGGCCTCGGTTTATAGTCTCATCCGAAAAAAATTAACAAAACTCCAACAGAACGGTCTCTCTCTCTCTCTCTCTCTCTCTCTCTCTCTCTCTCTCTCTCTCACACACACACACCACACACACACACGCGCGCGCAGCGCGCGCGCACGCACACACACACACACACACACACACACACACACACACACACACACACAAGGCTGGAGCGGAAAGCAAGGCAAGGAGGGGGCCTTCATTGCTGGGAAGAGCTGCTGACCTGAAGTCCCCACAGCAGCACTGGCTGTAGCGCCCTCTGTGGACCCCGGCAGTCCGCTGTAGTTAGACTGGGCAGACTGTCAGGCCGCACTCCACCTTTCTTTTCCCCCCATTTCTTTCTGTTTTCCATATAAAGTCTAACATACCTACATCACTGACCATCACATCCCCTTAAACAACCGATAAAGAAAACAACAACCAACATCAAAGAAAAAAGAACCCCCACCCCATTTAACAAAAAAAGGCATTTTGGCTGCACCCCACCTGTACTTTTAAGGCTATTCTTCAATTGTTTTCCCATAACCTTGAAAACACACACACACACACCATTCACAATCGCATCTCCCCAAATAAAGGGTTTTTTGGTGAAAAACTTCTGACTCACAACGCAGGTGATTTTGAACGAATTTGGAAGATTTGGATCTGGTCATTTATTCAGCAAAACACTGACACCCCCCCCCCCCCCCCCCCCCCCCACACACACACACACCTTCCTCTTCCCCCCCCCACCTCGATCCCCACTCTTTTACCTCCGCCCTCCCACCCCACCTACACACTGACACACACTAAGTAACATGCGTATTTCCTAACACCGCACGATCAAGGAGTTCTTTCCTAGTAGATTCTTTCATTTCAGACTACCAGCCCCTCCCCTCCACCCCCCCCCCACCCCCCCCCCCCCCCCCCCTACACCACATGCACACACACCAACAATTACACAGTGCATTTTCTTGAACCACCGCACCCCCCAATGTAGTTGCTTTTTTGGCCTGAATAGCAGTCAGGTAATGATCCTGTTCAGGTCCTTCATGACTACCAGGCATCAGCCTGTTTCCTTACCCCCTCTCCTTCCCACGCCTCTAACCCCCCCCCCCCTCCCCCTTTCGCAATCACACAGTGCTTTTTTCATACCTAAAAAAGGTTTATGTTGAGTAAACAGTTGTTCTGAAAGACACTACTTTCACTCGGAAGCTAAAGTTGGAGTGTGGCCTTCAGGGAATAAATAAGGGCAAAAAACTAAACAGAGGCACACCGCTGCTGTGTTTCATTGTTTCGTTAGATGGCCGCATGTTGCAGAGTTTTCTTAATTATTATTATTATACTTTGTCATCTGAAAGGCTTGCTAACTTTATTGGAGAGAGGGAGAGAGATAGATAGAGAGAGAGAGGAGAGAGGGGAGAGGAGAGGGGGGGGGAGGAGAGAGGGGGAGGGGGGGGGGGGGGGGGGGGGGGGGGGGGGGGGGGGAGGGAGAGAGGAGAGAGAGGGGGGGGGGGGGGGGGGGAGGAGAGAGAGAGAGAAGAGAGAGAGGGGGGAGTTAATTAATTAATTTCTGAATGGTTTATTCATTCTCAGCCAGGACCCCTTAATGAAGTGGTTTGTGAAAACACTAACAGAAATATCCCCCTCTCTCCCCTTCCCAAACTTATTATTTCAAGAGAGAGGGGTATTAGGGGAAAAGAGAGAGAGAGAGAGAGAGAGAGAGAGAGAGAGAGAGAGAGAGAGAGAGAGAGAGAGAGAGAGAGAGAGAGAGAGAGACAGACAGACAGACAGACAGCGACAGACAGACAGACAGCGACAGACAGACGTACAGACAGACAGACCAGACTGGAAGGCAGAGACAGAGAGACAGTCAGACAGACAGACAGTCAGACAGAGACAGACAGAGAGACAGACAGAGAGACAGACAGACAGACAGAGACAGATAGACAGACAAACTTACAGACAGACAGACGTACAGACAGACAGATCAGACAGGAAGGCAGAGACAGAGAGACAGTCAGACAGAGACAGTCAGAAAGAGACAGACAGGCAGACAGACAGACAGAGAGACAGAGAGACAGACAGATTCAGGCGTGACATCGCGTGCAGGGGGCGCTCCATGGCGTGTCGCTAATGTGGCACACACACCACACACACACACCACACCCGCCAGCACTGGGCCAGCAGCTCTCCAAATGGAATGGATACTTCCCCAGTGGAGATGCTTGGGGCCTGTCAGCTATAAATAGCATGCCCACCTTCTGATCATTGCCCTGGGAATTCCCTCTTTTCTGTCCCTCTCTTTGTTTCTGCCTTCTTCCTTTTTTTTCTTGTCACCCCGTCCATTTGTCTTCTTGGTGCCTTTTTTCAGAAACACTTTAAAATATAACAATTTTCTCCCACGCTGAAATCGGATGTGCTGGGCTGACTTGTCAGACGCTTAACGAGCAGGCAATGCATGGCCTTTTTGCTGATGTGACAGATAACACGAGTTGCTGTCTGAGCGTTCGACTATCGCAGAAGAAGGAGGAGGAGAAGAAGAGAAGAGAGAAGAAGAAGAAGAAGAAGAAGAAGAAGAAGAAGAAGAAGAAGAATGGATACTGAGATACCGGGACTGAGGGACAGATGTCTACAGACTTTGGCCAGGCCGTTCACTGCAGTTATTTCCTAAGATGCAATTCCGTTTTGCATAAACAGGATTGCATCTTAGGAAATAACGTCCTGATGATGAGCAAGTTGCCAACGTTTGAGTTGTTGGGCGTTCTCTAGTGTAACACCCCGAGGGTCACCCAGAACACGCACTCTGTCTCACTAACACCCCGAGGGTCACCCAGAACACGCACTCTGTCTCACTAACACCACGAGGGTCACCCAGAACACGCACTCTGTCTCATTCATCCCACCTGTAAGATTGTCGCGTGTATGTGTCAAATACCTCGCCATATAGGCAGCCATACTCCGACTTCAGAGAATAAACGTTTGAGTTGATTTGGCTCGTGCTTCAGTTATAAAGGGAAACAAATGTACACACACACAGAGGAAAACAATGAGTCGCGTTGCTCTTGTGGCGACGTGTTCTCAGTCCATGGCGAGAATAGCCGCATTTTGCACAGAGACATCTGTCGTGACTGAAAGTGGCACAATGCAATACAAAAATGGAATGAAATACAATACAGTATAAACAATACATTACATAACAGCACAGTACAACACAATACGGTACAGTACAATATCATGCATTCAATCGGCATTTTATGTGCCCCCTTACAGTTTTTCAAAGCCAAACATCAGGTAAAAAGTGATGTGACCTGACACTCTAAATCAATAATTATTATCTTTGTTTCACTAAATCCAGTCAAGGTTGTAAGCCATGACCTCAGACACTTCCTGCATGAACTGGTGTTATCAGTTCTGCACAAATCACACAGGCAAGTCCAAAACACGGGGTTTAGTTCTCAGACATAATAATTGTGGTAACCTCATGCGTATAAGATCACCAAGTTTCGGACTGAAAGAAGTGGTAATGAACTTTATCAGGAGCTTGACAGAAAGGGGCACCGCAACTTCTGCTGAAAAGCATTGAGTCGCTGTTGTTTGTTAAGCAACGAGTCAACATTCCTGGACTGTTATGGACATTGTTCGCTGGTTCCAGTGCTCCTGTGCTGAGCTGTACAGATGGTTGACCAATATTATAGCGTGCATCTGACGCGTTTAGTGTCTAAGCAAGCGTGGTGCCGAACTCCAAGCTGCCAAGACAGTCATCGCTGATGCCCATCAGATGCACTGCAGCTTTTCTGCTTGGCTCTTTCGTAGACTACAGAGTGCTGGGGGCTATAAGTGTGAAAACTTAAGACTGGGACCACACAATCCAGTTTCAGCTAGTTTTGGAGGGGCATCTTTGAAAGAGCTGATCTCTCAGTTGACGTAGATGGCATCAAAGGGCCTGTATGTTTTTCGGCTTGAATGATACCTTAATATATCACTGTCAAAGGAAAAGAGAAGTAATCTCCAGTCATAGTTTCTAAAACACACACAATCACGGAGATATTTGACTTTTTTGATACTCATGCAGGAACAAACTTTCTCATCGCGTCATTCTCCTGTCTCGGTATCATGATAATCTTAGGCTCAGCTTCGATTTCCTCTCACTCTGCTTCCGTCATGTAGAAGGCAGGAACTGACCAGTGTCCATTTTTCAGAGATGGCGGACATGTGTTGCGGTGGGCATGCTGTCAGCTGGACAGGAGAGACATGGAGGGGGGGGGGGGGGGGGGGGGGGGGGGGGGGGGGGGTCACTAACACCTTACTTACCCCCGGGTAGCATTCCACACATCTGGCTCCGCCACTGAGCCATTGCAACCATCACTGCTGGCAGTGCCCCAGCAGACCAAGTCAAGTCAAGTCAAGTCAGAATGATCTTTATTGAGGTACCCTCAAGAGTAAAGTTACAAGCTTTTTCCATCCTGCCCTCACACTCACCATGCTCAGTGTAGTTGCATGTTGGATCATTGACCAGTTTCACTACCTTCTTCTTTGTCCAGTCTTCAACAAAATTTGTTTAAAAAAAAAACAACACATAAATAAATAAAAGAAAAAAGGGAAAAAAGAAAAAAAAAAGAAATGTCACCTAAATTTCTGAAAAAACGTTGTTTTTCAACAAACAAGGAGACTGTGCTACAAGTCAGTTGTTCAACTCACCACTACTTTTACAAATACCATATCAACCAATCAACTATGCTGCATGAATGAAGAACGAGTAAAGGGAAGACGAATGATCATTTCTGTTCTATGGTACGTACTGTGTTGAAATACTGTCATTTAATGACACACGTCAACTACAGTTGTTCATTCATGATTTGTGTGTGGTGATTTTTTGCATAATCCTCCATATCCTTAAAAGGACGACCGGAATCAAACATTATTGTGATTTAGAATCCAAGGACAGGCACTACTGCACTGACAGCACCGATCGGGGAGACACAACACTAATGCAGGGACTCCACGAGCTGGTGACCTGACGGCAACCAAAAATATTCCCAGTTCTCTACGATCACTGGCTCAGAGTTGGTAGCAGAACAAAGCCGAGGGAAGGAGGAGAGGAGGGGAGAAAGGAGTGATGCTGGTAGGTTCCAGATGCGCAGCATGTGAACAGCAGCACACAGTCACAGAAGAGCAGCCAGATAAACACAGAGACAAAGGACGCCCAGCAGCATAGCAAAATTAAACAATGAAACAAAGCAACAATAACAAACAACAACAACAACAACCGAATAACCAAGAACAAAACACTCCCATCCAAACAGACGAAATCAAAAGAAATAAGCAAAGAAATCAGGAAATAAAACAATAAATAAGGATAAAAGAGAATAGAGACAAAAGAATACACGTAACCAAACAACCAACCAGCCAGCCAACCAAACGAACAAAACAAAAGTTAGTCCCCGACCCTAACAACGCAAAACAGGAAAATCCTGAAGTACAGGGAGACCCAGAGCAAGAAACAAAGGCATGTGCCCTCCTCCCAGACCAGTCCTTACCCTCTTCCCCCATCCCGAAAAGAAACCCAACCAACCACCCAACTAACCAGCCAACCAACCAATCAGTCTACCAGCCAACAACCCACCCACCCACCCAGCCAACCAACCAACCAACAAAATAGAAAACCGCTTCTTCTATACAACAAACTTTCTTTGGGAGCACAGACTGAAAAATAATTTCGCACATTTTTGCTACCACTTTCTTTCGTCATTTGGGTAAAAATGTGGCAGAACATGAGAAGATATGAAAATAAATGGTAGAAAGAAAACAAAATTGTAGAAAAACAAACTCACCCAGAAAAATATGCCCCCCTCCCAAACAAACTGTAAGAGTGCAATGACTTGGGCTGAAATGGGGTTGGAAGACTGAGGATCTAAAGAAAAGAAAAGATAAAAGATGGCGAGCAAGTGCGATGAGGACCAAGGGAAGTAAACTTTGAATTACACACAGGCAAGGAAGGGCAGATTTTCTCCCCCTTCCATTTTTTTTCTCCATCAAATTCCTTTTTCGTCGGTTGTGTGCCACTTAACCATCGAATGGAGAAGATAAAATTTCATTTAAAGGCATATCAAAACTATTTTCATAAAGGCATATCAAAACTATCTATTTTTAAGAAAAGCAATTGACTTTCCATTCAGTTTAGGTACAGTGGGACTGTATGAAAGTCTCCGAAGTCTGCTTGGTTTTTTTTAAATAACAGGAAACTTGTTTTTCTGGGGGAAGGGGTTGGTTAAGTCTAGATACCAAATAATTAATAATACTGTCATCCGCATGAAAACACACTTCTACATTAGGCTATTTCAAATAGAACGGGGCAAAAATGCACGCATGAGAGAGAGAGAGAGAGAGAGAGAGAGAGAGAGAGAGAGAGAGAGAGAGAGAGAGAGAGAGAGAGAGAGAGAGAGAGAGAGAGAGAGAGATTCTTTTATATCGAGGATAATAAGCACTCGCGTGCTTTTTTTTACACACCGTGTGTATGCAGAGAGAGAAAGGCAATAATTACTGTCAGTTTCATAGCCAGACACATACACTGGTGACGTGACACTGATTCTCTCCACATCAAGACTATAATATAAATGATATACACAGTATGAAGTACGGGATCTGAACTATGGGTAAACTTGATTCCTTTCCAGTTGTGCCAATGCTGTTTTGGGGGCGGCGGCGGCATCATCAAAGGGACACAATCGATAAATGTACTCCATTCATCATGTTCCCTTATTACGTCCCTTAGTGCTAAACGCCTGTAGACTTGCAAGAGAAGCAGCATGGTGACCAGTAAACCACACGTCAGTCTGTCCCTTCCTCACAGTTATCAGCAGTGGGTAAGGGTGTGTGTGTGTGTGTGTGTGTGTGTGTGGTGTGTGTGAGAGAGAGAGAGAGAGAGAGAGAGAGAGAGAGAGAGAGAGAGAGAGAGAGAGAGAGAGAGAGAGAGAGAGAGAGAGAGAGAGAGAGAGAGAGAGAGAGAGAGAGAGAGAGAGAAACGCGACCGTCTGACCGTCGGTAGACAGACAGACAGACAGTCTCATTCACCACCGATTGCTCGTGCACACCCAAGCACAAGCACACTATGATGTTGCTGACACCCTCACTGTCGTCCCTGTCATCGCTGTACGCCATCCTCAGCATTGCTGGCTATCCATTACCGCTGCTGCTGCTGTCACTGCAAACAGCAGAGAGAGAGAGAGAGAGAGAGAGAGAGAGAGAGAGAGAGAGAGAGAGAAGAGAGAGAGAGAGAGAGAGAGAGAGACAGAGAAAGAGAGAAGAGAGACAGAGACAGAGAGACAGACAGACAGATAGAAACAGAGAAACAGAGATAGAGAAAGAGAGACAGAGAGAAGAGAGAGAGAAAGTGAAAGAGAGAAAGAGACAGAGAGAGACAGACAGAGACAGAGAGAGACAGAGAAACAGAGAGACAGAGATAGAGAGCTAGCGCGAGAGAGAAACAGAGAGAGGCAGAGAGACAGAGAGAGAAAGCGACAGAGGGAGACAGAGACAGATAGAGACAGAGACAGAAAGTGTCACAGACAGAGAGATTGAGACACAGAGAGACAGAGACAGAGACAGAAGAGAGACAGAGAAAGACAGAGACAGACAGGTAGGAGAGACATAGACAGAGAGAGACAGAGACAGAGAGAAAAAGAGAGGAAGACAGAGAGAGAGAGACAAAGAGACAGAGAAACAGAGAGAGACACACACTGGCAGACACACAGAGACAGGAGAGACATAAACAGAGAGAGACACACACACAGACAGAGAAGAGAGGAAGACAAAGATAGAGAGAGAAAGAGAGAGAGACATAGTGAGAAACAGAGATAGAGAAAGATAAAGAGAAGAGAGTGAGAGAGAGAGACAGACAGACAGACGGACAGACAGACAGGAGAGACATAGACAGAGAGAGAGACAGACAGAGAGAAGAAAGAGAGAGACAGGCAGAGAGAGAGACAGACACAGAGACAGAAATAGAGAGAAGAAAGAAAGAAAGAAAGAAGAAAGAGAGAGAGAGAGAGAGAGAGAGGAGGGGGGGGGGGGGGGGGGGGTGGAGAAAGGAAAAGAGGGAGGGAGGGAGGGAAGAGAGAGAACGCATTAGATGGAATCATTAGACTAACACTGACTCAAATCATATAGACACCCCCCCTCTCTCTCTCCCCTCTCTCTCCCCCTCCCTCCCCCTCTCTCTCCTGTGTGTGTATATATGTCTGTGTATGTTTCTTTGTGTGTGTATGTGTGCGTGTGTGCGTGCGCGCGCGTGTGTGTGTGTGCGTGCGTGTGTTTGCGCGCCGCGCGCGCGCGCGC
>CM054144.1:53975040-53990040 GCA_028751875.1 Rapana venosa
GTGGTGTGGTGTGTGTGCGTGCGTGCATGTGTGTGTATTTGTGTGTGTGTTTGTGTGTGTATTTGCGTGTGTGTGCGTGTGCGCGCGCGCCTGTTAGTCTCTGTGTGTACGTGTGTGCGCGTGCTAGTGTGTGCATGGGTACGCGCCGGTACGTGCACACGCTCCGCGCATATGGCTATTTAATGTGCCAACAATAATGCCATATGCCTCGCCCAAACAGCGTTATACATCAATATTGACTGGGACTCCAAATTTTCTTTTCTTTTTATCCCCTGAATATTGTTCTCATCCGTGATTTGGGGGTGGGGGGTGGAATGGGAGTGAGGGGTGGGGTGAGGGAGGGAGAGGGGCAGGTGGTTGTGGGGTTTATTTATTTATTTTATTCTTTTATATTGATAATGGAATAAGCACTTATGCTTTTTTAACACCCAATCCCCGTGTGTATGCGGTTGTGTAAATTCTGTCATCTGTTCTCACCAGCACACAATGGCCTACTCTTACGAAAAGTGGAACAGGATCTAACGTGTGCGCAAGGTGTTCTGTGTGCGTTCGCACACGGGCCCTCGGTTTATAGTCTCATCCGAAGGACTTTTGGGGAGAGTGGAGTCTGCACTGATGTTAACACCAGGGGATATTATCCCCATAAGGGGAATCGAACCCGGGGTGAGGGAGGTAGAGGGGCGGGTGGTCGTGGGGTGGGGGTGGTGGATGAGGAGCGGGTAGTCACCCTGCGGTAATTAATGCCCAGCGTCAGAAGCACTTTGCTACATGCAATCTCCACAGTGTCCTGCCCATACTGGTAGTTAGCACAGCAAGGAAGGAACCTCTTTCAGGTTTGTTCGTTTGAAACACCATTTCACCACCCTCATTGTGTTCACGTTGTTGAGACATTGTTTTTTGTTTTGTTTAAAGAACTGAGAAGAAAGACAGTTGATAAATGGCTCAGAGTTGTAAAAAGAAATTTGTAGTGCTGGTTCTGCATACTCCATCCAGCCCGTGTTCTTGCTTTACAGCACGGAGGACAAAGTTTAAAAACACACAGGTTAAGAAGAAAAAAAGAATGTCGTACTGCTGGTGGTTGGTGGAATGGGAAAATTAACAACAACAACATCGCATGATATTTTTGTTTGTTATTTATTCATTTGTTTTTTTATGAAATGGCAACAGATTTTGTTGAAATACGTTCAGACTTTATTAACAACTTCATCAGAGTTCACCAAATGTGTACGAATATTGATTTGTAACAAAAGTTCTGTAAACGTATGGGTGCACTTGCACCAATGGTGTACGGAAAGGGTCAATATACTTGTCGTGCACACGTAACGTAATCTACTTTACGTTTGAAAGGAACTGAAACTGAGTATTTTTTCTAAATCGATTGATATTCAGTAAGGCAAGCACAACAGCAACATCTGATGTCGTCACTCTCCATTATTCAACTCTGAGGGATACATATTTATCTCAATCACTTACATGTCAAACTTTTATTCCCCCAAAATTGCATTTTCCCCTTTCAATCTTTTATATTTTGACATAAAGTGGTTGTTACAATCTTTTCATAAATGTCCGCCATTTTGTGTAACAAAGCTGTTCATACGTTAAGATCCTTGTGCTGTGTAAGTTGTATACCTGTTACTGAAGCAAAGGAGACGAAATCCTGTATTAAAAAAAGCAACAGCTAACACACAGCGACAGGCAAGACTGGACGGACACCAGACACTGTTTTGTTTTGCTTCACCCAGGAGGCAGACGACAAGCTTGCAGCTTTTTGCCGGGCTGACTAAGCATGTGCGTTTCTTTGGACAGTGTCACTGGAGGAGGGCAAGGTTGCCGCTTGAGAGATAAGGCCAGACAGCAGTGGAAATATCTGCACACACATATGCGCACGAACGCACTCATGCATGCATGCACACATACACACACACACGCACGCACATCCACACACATCCTAGCATTTGTGTTCTTTTAGTGTACTTGTTTTTCCTTTGTTTTCTTTTTGTTTGCACAGTTCACGGGTTTCGGGTGGATTCATCCTCCATTCAACTGTCCACACACACAACACTGACATCGACTTCCACCTCTTTCCCCCCCCCCCCCCCCCCCCCCCCCCCCCCACTACCTGTCTAGTGCCAATGCTTAGGAAGGCAGGTGTTAAAAAAGCACACACACAGACGCACACACACGCACACACACGCTCGCGCGCGCATTTCTCTCTCTCTCTCTCTCTCTCACTCCTATCTCTCTCTCTCCTCTCTCTCACGCAAACACTTGCGTGTGTCTCTCTTTCTAACATACACACAGACACAGACACACACACACTCACACAAACACATTTTTCGTTTGAAAGATGTTTAAATCCTCTACATATAACCTCACATAAGACTGTTCACTGTGTGTCTTTTTTTTTAGTTTTTAAAATTTTATTTTATTCTTTTATATAGAGGATAATGGAAGAAGCACTTCTGTGCTTTTTTACATCCAGTCCCCGTGTGTATGTGGTTTTATAAATTCTGTCATCTGTTCCCACCGGCACACAATGGCCTGTTCTTGCGAAAAGCGGAACAGGATTTAATGTGTGCGCAGGATGGTCTGCGTGCGTTCGCACACGGGGCCTCGGTTTATAGTGTGTGTGTGTTGTGTGTGTGTGTGTGTGTGTTGTTCTTCAGTTTAACGTCTATTCACATTTAGTGATTTTAGACGGGTGTGTGTGTGTGTGTGTGTGTGTGTGTGTGTGGTGTGTGTGGTGTTTTTGTTGTTGTTTGATTATTTATTTGTCTTTTCTGTTTTTCTTTTTTTTCAACTGTCCAATGTTCATTTTTTCCCCCTCTTACCATACATTATATCTGTCTCTATTTCTCTCTGTCATAAAGAAAAAAGTACTTAATCACATACGTAATTTGTTAAGATAAGGAAAAACTCTTGTCCAGCTGGTGGACAAAAAACACGAAAAGTCTTAGGTTCAATTCCACCCCAACACACACACACACTCTCTCTGTCTCTGTCTCTCTCTCTTTCTCTCTCTATTATATATTCCTAAGGGCGGGGACTGGATGTAAAAAAGCACATGGGTACTTAGTCATTATCCTCGAAATAAAAGAATTTGTCATTGTCATTGTCAAACACACAGACAGCACACAGCATGCTACACTTGCATCAGCTTTGCTCAAGGCTAAAGAACTATCCCTGCTTATGCGGAAAGACATTGCTAGCTGCTTGTTTGAGGGATACAAGGGAATGAATACACCCCAGGAAATGTATTAGTTGATAGTTAGGCGTTCCCCAACGTAACACTCTAGGAGTCACCCAGACCATGCTCTCTGACTCACACGACCCACACCTGGGAATGACTGTAAAATATCAGAGAATCAAAATTGTCACGAGAGGAAAATTATCACGAGAGGAAAATTATCACAATCTGTGGAGTGTTCGTTTTGCACGCTGGTGACCCCCCCTGTTCCCCCCTCCCCCCACCTATCCCCCGCCCGGAATGCTCAACAGCAGCTACTGTTGTCTGTTATATGAGTGAACATGTGTTGCACTGCCGTTAAGCTCCTGACAAGTCAGGCCCAGCGCATCCGACTTCGGCATGGGCTAGAAAGATACTTCAAGTCTTTCTAGGGGGAAAGGCAGGAGAACGGACCAAGAAAGCAGAAAATGGACAAGAAGGAAATGAGAGGAAGAAAAGAAACAGAGACAGAAACAAAGAGAGGGAAAGAAAAGAGGGAATTTCCAGCAAAGAATGTGCAGAAAGTGAGGTGCTATGTATACTGACAGGTTGTTTTCTCTTCTTTCTTTCTTTCTCATAATCATACAAGAGCAACTCATATTTTCACCACTCATGCGAATCTGAAACGCGATTTTTTTTTTCTTTTAATAAATCTAAGTGTTGTTCCAGCCCACATGAAATCACACGGACAAAGCGTGTGTCTGGTGCTGTGCACAATGCAAGAGGACCTCTCTGAGCAGCCAGCGGTGCCAGATGCCCCAGCACAGCCTTCACCCCACCTTGCAACAATAGAAAGGCGCGCATGGCCAGCTTCACATCACCGCCGCCATGCCGTCAGGTGGAGAATGTTCAGGTGAAAGGTAAAACACCAACATGATGAGAACAGGACCAGTAAGATGCCACATGGAAGAAGCACACAGACACAGGGTACACAGAGAGAACAGACAGGCAGACTGAGACACAGATACGGATAGACAGACAGACAACACACACACACACACCACACACACACACACACACACACACCACACACACGCACACACACGCACACACATTCATTCATTTATTCTTTTATATCGAGGATAATGGAATAAGCACTCATGTGCTTTTTTACATCCAGTCCCCGTGTGTATGCGGTTTTGTAAATTCTGTCATGTTCCCACCGGCACACAATGGCCTACTCTTACGAAAAGCGGAACAGGATTTAACGTATGCGCAAGAGCCGGGTAAAGTGCACAAATGTTCCATGACATTGATTGTAATTAAGACTCATTTAGCTGTCATACTAAAACACTCATAAAGTGTGAAAAACGGGGTTTTGCAGCAGACACATTGTAGCAACGATGCTAGAAAACAAAAGCAAAATGTTCCTTCAAAGATAGGGACCACAGAATGTAACAAAGATATTCGGAAACATATAAACATGGTGTATAAACTGAGCACATATACATAGTGTAGATAATGAGTAATTGAAAACACAAGTTGAGCATTAAAAAGATATTTCTAAACTAGAAGAAAGAAGAAAAAAGAAAAGTAAAGAAAGAAGACAAGAAAAGGAAAAGGAAACAGAAAAGAAAAGAAAGAGCAGAACAGACGCGCACCAAAAACAGAAAGCATAATAAAGACACACTGTATGTAGCAAAGAGAGTAAGGAAAACATTGTGGGGAAAAATGAATACGAAAGTGCTGGGAACCATCTTAAAGCCAAATCATCCTACGGCGCCCATATTCCCTCCCAGCTCGTCCTATTTCTCACTAACCTCTTCCAGCCCCCCCCCCCCCCCCCCCCATTTTTTCTTTTCCCTCAGTTGTTCTGTGTCAGCATTCTTTACACCCCTCCCCTCCCCTTCCTAAAACCAGTTTTTTTAGTTGACAGCAAGTTAATCAACCGCAAACATGAAAAAACACAAACCGGGTCAAAGGGTCAGACACCGACTTTGATAGAGAGCTCTAAAAATACCGCAATAACATAGCACACCAGTGGTGGTCTGGGCGCTAGTCTTTCGGATGAGACGATCAACCGAGGTTCCGTGTGTTACACAAAATTATTCAGCGCACGTAAAAGAACCCACGGCAACAAGAGAATTGTCCCTGGCAAAATTCTTAGAAAAATAGCCACTCTGATAGGGAAACAAATACAGTTGCAGACCAAGAAAAAAGAATGGCGCTGCTCTTGTGGCGACGCGCTCTCCCCGGGGAGAGCAGCCCGAATTTCACGCTGAGAAATCTCGTGACTTGAAGTGGTATAAACCAAGACCCGGGTAATGCAACAGTAGGGAAAGAAGAATAGTCCCGGTCAACTTTTACCCAGACAATCAGATACACACACACGCACGTGCCCGCACACACACACACACACACACACACACACACACACACACACACACACACACACACACACACACACACACACCACACACACAATGGCAGCTCTTCTTCTCAAATACAAAAAAAGAGAAGAAAATGGCGTTGTTTCAGGCCAAGTGCTCTTCCTCAGGGATAACAACCTGAATCAGTTCAGGGGAAAAAGTGTGCTAGTACAACAACTACCTTACAGTCTACCACACTGCACTGCACTAGCACTGCACTGCAGACACAACACAACACAACACAACACAACGCTACACTATGCTGCGCTGCACTGCACTGCACTGCACATTACACTACAATTGTTTGAGGAAAGTTCCATGCATGTAAATGATTTGAGTGCAAGCGCTTGCTTCGATTTGTTTGTTTTACAAGATTTAGCGCTATATGTGTTCCATATATTATTATTATTATTATTATTACAATTCAACACAATGTAACACAATACAACACAATGCACCCAAAGACAACACAGTACATCCCAATACAATACATAAAACAATACAACACAAAATAAGAAGTCTTTGTGTGTGTGTGTGTGAGAGAGTGAGTGAGTGAGTGAGTGAGTGTGTGAGTGTGTGTGTGTGTGTGTGTGTGTGTGTGTGTGTGTGTGTGTGTGTGTGTGTGTGTGTGTGTAGTGTGTGTGTGTGTGTGTGTGTGTGTAGTGTGTGTATGTGTGTGTGTAGTGTGTGTGTGTGTGTGTGTGTGTGTGTGTGTGTGTAAACAGGGAGGCACAGTCAGCAGGGAAGCAGACAGCAGCGGCAGCAGCACAGGCAGACTCACCAGAGGCAGCGGAGGAGTGGCGCGGGCTGGGCGGCGGCTCAGCGTACTCCCCTTGTTCCTTCAGCGACAGCAGCTCCCCGTTCTCCCCTCCCCCACCCCCTTCCACACCTCCTCCACCCACTCTCTCTCCTTGAGACATGGCGTCCGAGTCGAAACTGGCCAAAGGGCAGTTCACCCGGACAGGGATGTACTCGATGCTTCCGCCCTGCAGTTTGGCAGCTGAGGAGGCCAGCTCGTGCACACGCTCACACACCGCTACCCCACACACCCCGGGTAACTGACACCGCCACCCGGACTGTTCTCACACTGGCTGGATTCTGGCTTAGCAACCCTGTGTTTTGGGTAGAATTCTCCTTTGTAGACGCTTAGTTCTGGTGGATTCCTGTTTTGTGGACACTGTTAGTTCCGCTGGATTCTTGCTTGCTTTGATTATTTGGGTGGAAGTTTTGCTTACACGCACACACACTGTCAGTTTTGAGCAGAGCTGATGAAGTCTTAAATATTGTTAATGTGAATAGACTCCCGATGGCATTGAAAAGATTCCTCCAGAAGTGTATTAACTGGTACAGTCCGTGCAGACAAAAGAGGTACCAAGAAGTTATCACCCTCACAAACTAAAAGACCATTGCACACACCAAGTTGGGGGCATATGTAATAAATCACGCCACAGAGAGCACCTCTACGTCAGACAATTGCAAAACTCCTTCCAGCAGAGGGGTACGTTCAGTTCACATACACCCAGACAGGTGCTCTCCTTGTTCAGAGAGACAGACAGTCAGTCACTGGAAAACTAATCAATGCAGTAAAGGTGTTGATAACTCTGACAATGAAGACAGTTCTAGTTCAGGCCAACTTTACCTTTCCAACCAACAGCAAGTTTACAGTAAACCGCTCAACGTGAACCTCTCCTGGTGCACAAAAGCAGTGTGCTAAATCCGGACGGGAATCGTATTGCTGTGATTGAACAGTCTCTGGTGCTGAAGTACGCTTGCCGGTTCACAGTGGCTTACAATGTTCCTCCAGTAGGCTGACTTTTTCTATAACAACAAAATTAATGTCACTCACAACACTCACATGCACAGGCTGGCACGTGTACGTGGCATGTGTGTGTGTGTGGTGTGTGAGAGAGAGAGAGAGAGAGAGAGAGAGAGAGAGAGAGAGAGCGAGAGGGGAGAGAGAGAGAGAGAGAGAGAGAGAAAGAGAGAGAGAGAAAGAAAGAGAGAGAGAGAGAGAGAGAGAGAGAGAGAGAGAGAGGTTAACGCTTTAACTTCTTACAAATTACTAACACAACATGAACATGAGCTCTACTCATATCAAAATTGCCCAGAGCCTACCAGTGCAACTGCTATAAGCTAAAAATCCCTAACAACAAACTGATAACACATAGCCTACAACAAAGTTGAAGGTAAAACATTGCTTTAAAATGATCAACCTCCTCCCCCCCCCCCCCCCCCCCCCCCCCTTTTATGTATGAGAGATTTAATGGAGTAAAAAAACACCCACCCTAATAGAACTCAGCAAGCAATGACAGAGCAAGAACAGACAGACATTTGGGGCTGCTGTTCCTCTCTTTCCATCATCCACTGCCTCATCACTTCACCGGATGAAAGGCTTACGTTATGCCATCAGCTATAGGCCACGACCTAAATTTTAGCCTCCCAAGACACTTATTCTTTCCCACAAGGCTTTGCGCCGAAGCAGACCAATCACAAAGAAGGTTACATAGCAATCCTCTTTCTTCCCAGGAAATGGTTGCTAGTCACGTGATCTTGGTAAGGGTTTTGTTTTGGCCTACATATGCAAAATGCGCTCCTTCCAGCTGCGACCTATATATGCAAATGACGTTAGCTAGCTAGACGTGGTTTGACAAAGTTGACAGACTACCATGAAACACAGACATGGTATGGTGGCTTGAGTTCAGGCTGAATCCATGTGCCTGGCCGTGCAGTGCTTTCCTTGAAGAGAGAGAGAGAGAGGAGAGAGAGAGAGAGAGAGAGAGTGTGTGTGTGTGTGTAGGGGGGGGCTGATTGAGGGCATTTTCCTCTGACAGTAAACTGTTTTGCTGCAGCAGCTGTTCATCAGCAGGAGGTCGTCTGCAGGAGCAGCTTAAAGTTGGGGAAGTTTGCCTGTGCTTGTTACCGGGTCAAGGTCAGTGCTTTCAATAACTATTATTAGCGCGCGCACACACACACACACACACACACACACACACGAACAATGTTTTATTCCCATTGCGCCTATTGGAGTATGGAGGAAGGGTGAACATCATGTAATCTCACGGGTGCACACACACTCTCTTTATCCATACATACAGCTGCATATAGACACTGGGCACTAAGCAAACTTAGAGCAAACACATGAGTGGGCTGACAACACGTTCAGTGGTAAGGTTTCAAAGATGTGTGTGAGTCTGTGCGGGTAGCACCTGTGAGCAGGCATCCTTGTGCATTTGAATATCTCATTGTGCCTGTTTTTGTGTTTATAGTGACGTTGCTGATGCACACCTGACTCTGTATGTTGTGAGATGAAAAGCATATAAACATCCTTCATATAAACATTCCTTCATATAAACATTCCTTCTTATAAACAGCCTTCGCATGATCAGAGAACGAACAGTGTGTTTAAACATGAACAGTTGGAGCGATTTGGAAAACAAACCTTGTCAGCTATTTTTGGCTCTGTACCAAAAAAAAAAAGAAAAGAAAAGAAAATCCCCAGAGACTGCATCTCTGGTGGCCACACCTATCTTGTGCACATTGGAAGAATTCGACAGCAAAACAAAGCAGGAAGAAGGAAAACGTGAATCCCGTTCTCATATTCGAAAAGTTGAATCTTCTTTAACCAATACTTGCACAGCCATTTTGCAATCTGTGTTTCTTCCTTTTTCTTCTACTCATACAAACAATACAATACTGCAACCTGCGTTTTCCTTAGTTTTTCCAAATCATTCCCCCCCTCCCCCTCTCATACACCAATACAATATGGCCATCTAGGTTTCCACTTGTTGTTGCAGACCATCTACTTCCGTTGCAATATTGCCATCTGCCTTTTCCTTTTCCCCATAGCATCCGTTTCTTTTTTTTTTTTTTTTTGCTGCCTCATCTTCTGACGACCCCCGTCCTACTGTTCCCACGCCGCTCATTACAATCTCCCCGCCACATCCACACCCAGATTTGTTATGTCTCATCCTCAGGGTCGGAAGTCCACAGGGAGCCCATCACTATCAGGCCGCCGTGGGGCCACCAGCCAGAGGGGCCCTGCACTGCTGCTGGGTCACTTTGGTGGTGTTCAGTGGTGCCTGTTCTGAGCTAACATACGCAGGACACCACCTACTAAGCCCCCTACTAACGACAGTATTAGCTCAGTCGCGGAGCCAGACTGAGTGAGTTGCCCACCCCAGGTGGCAACCACCACAACGTCCCTCCAACGACCGTCCCCCGCGAACCTCCAACCCCAAAGGCTTTGACACAAACTCACCACAGGCACAGAAGTGTATGGGCAAACCGAATCTGATGTCACCATGAGACCAGAGAAACCGGGACCACCGAATCAGAGGCAATTTTTTTTAATGCATGATGATCAATGACAATGAGGATGACGTAATGATGCTGCTGTGGAAGTGCATATGCTTTGAGACTACTTGACAGGGTTGTACTCTACGCTTACTATCATAATATATCCCGGCGTCAACCGGGCCCGAGAGATACAGACACCTGCAGTGTTGGTCAGGTAATTTGAGCAACACTCTCAAACTCGCATCCGTTAAGTGGATGAAGCTCGATTGTGTGGTCCCAGTCTTCCCACTGAGCCCACAGCACACTCACTCTGGGTAGGAGCCGGCCGGAGTCCGAAAAATCCCTATGACTCTTATGGGAATCGAACCCGCGACCTTCCAGTCCGTAACCCAAGGCGCTAACCACTGCGCCATGGCGGCTGGTCATAGCATCCGTTTCAGATTACATTTGCATTGCAACCTACGTTTTAATTTTATTCTAGTGCCATCTTCTGTAAGCCACACTGGCGTTACCATCCTGCAATCTGCGTTTTTCATTTTTCGTGCACAATGTTTCCTTCAACTCACGCTTGCATTGCAATAATTATTGCAATTTATGATTTCATGCATCTTCTTCAATTCAAACTTGCATTGCAAACTGGCAATCTTCGTTTTCATTTGTGTGTGTATAGCATCGTCTACAACTGGCATTTGCATGGCGATACTGCAGCCACCTTTCCCCTCTTTTGTATCTCCATTTCTTTTGGATCTAGCAGCGGTCCTCAACCACCTTCAAGTCAAGAGTCGGCAGTTCGAATCTCCACGATGCCTGGTGGATTCTGGGTAAGACTTGGTGTTCCATGCCACAGATCTGCCCGTGCATTGACTTGTCTTTATGTGCGCGCGCACACACACACACACACACACACACACACACACACCACACACACACACACACACACACACACACACACACACACACACGTGTTGGTGCAGTTGATGCAGAGAGTGTGGTTAGAAGACATCAAGCACTTCCCATCTTTTATTTCATTTCCTTCTCTCCTTGTCTTTCAGTCCCACACTTCCCTTAGGAAGCTGGATTACATTTTCCTCTGTGTGCGAGTGTGTGTGTGTGTGTGTGTGTGTGTGTGTGTGTGCGTGCGAGCGCGCGCGCGTATGTGCGTGTGTGTGCGTGCGCGTGCGGACTCGCGCGCGTGTGTGTACATACTAACACCTCGGTTTTGGCGCCCCTGCCACGCGGTTTCTATGAGATGGCCTGCTGTGTAAACCAATGCCTCTGGACAGCTTGTTTCTGAGTTTTCTGACCAAGTTAACTGTTACATAACAACAGGGCAGAACATCCTTTCTTCACAGAACTAGTGGCAAACACTTCAGTAAATGTTCCTGTCTGGGATGAACGTAGCCAGTTCAAGGTCCTCCAAATAAAAGAATTGGATCTGATTTGATTCGATTTGAAAGTAGCCAGTTCATAAAATAGGTAGAACACTTCAAGTACCTCGGCAGCTACATCTCAGCCGACAGTAACATTGAGAAAGAAATTTCAACCAGGATAGGACTTGCAGCCCGGGCATTTATGGGTTAAAAAACATCTGGAAGTCAACTGTCCTACAAACCAAAACCAAGTTGAAGATCCACAAGTCCAATGTACGCTCAGTACTCCTATACGCCTCGGAGACATGGAGAACCAACAAGAAGATTGAGAGCAGGCTCAGAGGCTTTGAAGGAAGGTGTCTTTGCCGAATCCTGAAACTTCATTGGCAGCAGCATGTCACCAACAGGGAAGTGTCAAAGCGCACCGGCATTGACAACATTGTGGCCGAGGTAAAACAGCGGCGATGAAGGTGGTTGGGACACACCCTCCGAATGGGCAAGAGCAGACTCCCTCATACTGCGCTGAGATGGGCACCACCAGGGAAGAGGAAACGAGGCAGACCACTCGGCACTTGGAGGAGGACAATAGAGGAGGAGATGAGAGAGGCGGGCAAGACCTGGAATGAATTGAGCTGGCTTGCCCAAGACAGAAAAGGCTGGAGGGATTTTGTTGGCGCCTTGTGTCCGGGCACATGGGATGAAGAGGATTAAGTAAGTAAGTTCATAAAACCATGAAACTATGAACACAAGAAGTCCTCTGCTACAACAGGGACTGATGGGCAAGGTGCACCACATCTGCACAAGGCCCCTTCAGTACCGTGTGCAACCCGGTATGATAATGATAGTAATAATACTAATGATAATGATGATAATACTAAATGATAATAATAACAATGGAATTTATATAGCGCTTTAACTTGCAAACACAAACCAAAGGGCTTGTATTCAACGTACTCTTACACAGTCATGCAATCAATAACATAATAGTTTAAACAAATTCAAATGCACACGCACACACACGTGCGCGCGCGCGCACACACACACACACACACACACACACACACACACGTTTATCCTCGATATAAAAGAATAAAATAAATAAACACGTGTACACACACATACACACACATGTTATACACTTTGGCAGGGTGATGGGATTTGGGCTATTGAAGGTAGGGACATTTCTGAGATGAAATGGAGGGGACAATCTTAGGTTTGAAATAGATATGTCTTGAGGTTGGTTTTAAACGTGTCATAAGAAGGCTTTTGGCGAAGAGAGAGAGGGGGGGAGGGGGGCAGGTTATTCTAGATCGATGGACCAAAAACAGAGAAAGGTCAACGGCCAAGGGTGGATGGTTCATAAGCACAAGGTATCTGCAGCAGAGCTGAGGGAACGAGAAGGAGTATGCAGGCGAAGACATTCACAGAGGTAGGAGGGTGCTGTTTTGTGGAGACATTTGTAATAGAGGGTACTATTTCATAATTTGCTCTATGTAGCACAGCCAGCCAGTGGAAGGATGGCAAGAGAGGGGTAATGTGCTCAGATTTGTTCTTTCTGAGGACTAGTCGAGATGCAGAGTTTTGTATACGTTGAAGGGAGTGGATGG
Organism: Rapana venosa; assembly: GCA_028751875.1. Lineage (NCBI taxonomy): Eukaryota > Metazoa > Mollusca > Gastropoda > Neogastropoda > Muricidae > Rapana > Rapana venosa. Next base: position 53,987,909 of record CM054144.1, read on the forward strand.
ATGATGCTGGCAGACCAGCCAAAAGAGAATAGTCCAGACTAAAAGAATGAGAAACGCGACGAGTTTGGCTGTTGCATTTGTGGACAGCTACTTTCAAATGGCACCGATACGCCTTGATTGATAGAAGCACGACTGACAGGTTTGAGTGATGCATTTTTGCATAGAGAGAGTGTGTTGTCGATAACGACAATTCAGTATGGCAGATCCGGGAGTTCAATGCTGCTATGATCTGCTCCCAAGTCCTCCAGATAAGGATTAACATTTGGCCGGACCAAAAGCTGTGTCAGTTATTGATGCAAGCTAAGCGTGTCCTCGATTTTACGTCTGTTCACTCAAAGTGATATTAGACGAAATGTAAGCTAAGTGCTGAGCCCTACAATACAATATCATGCCTCAAAATGTTGAGGTTTCCTTCAGCCATGGCTTGATCTGGCTAATCCTGACTGATGGCTGGAAAGCTTGGACTAAGAGAAGTTGGCTGTACAAGAATTTAGGAAGTAGAGATGTGGTTCTTTCGGAGAATCTTATGTGTCAAATTGAATGAAAATACCGAGGTTAAAACCTTAATACTACTAGCAGGCATCAGTAAGAGAAAACTCAAAATACATTTCCATGTTTTACATTTCAAGAGTACAGACTTCACGCCAGTCATCTTGAAAAAAAGGAAAAACAGAAACCAAAAAGAAAAGAAAGGCAGACCTCTAGTCTCATACATGGCAAACATAACAGACACCAGTGGCCTGACTATTCCAGTATTTATCCAGAAAGTCAAGACAGCCATTTGGAGAAGCCCAGGGGTGTCATACACAAACTGCAGCAGTTCACACCCAACCTAGTGACAGTGACGTGTGAAAGGAACAGACTGAAAAGAAAGATGCTTCACCTCCAGACTGACCAAGGCATACTGACTGTTCCACACTGCAGAACCGTGTTCCTAATTCAGCTCGGCAGCACATCCCGGCTATCAGCCTCCGGCCTGTAGTAATGGTTCAAAAGAAACAAGCCCCTGCACCCACCCCTGGCTGATCACCATCAGTCAGCAAACCATGAGGCCTGCTGCTCCCTGTGGGCACAGCCACTTGCTGTCTGATAACTGAAGACGCTGTTTACTCTGCATCTGACTGCAGCTCGACCAGGTTTGGTGTAACAGCCGTCTGTCCAGGAACAAGCGAGATTAAATTGTGCACATCTCTCAGCCTTGCTTGCTCAGACTGAATGAAGGCTCTGTATTTTTCTTGCATCTGCGGATAGTGGTCATGGCTTGCCACCCGGAATCGGAAATCGGGCACAGTAATCTATATAATTATTCAGTCAGTCAGGGCAAGCCTGTTAGCTCTGTGAAAGGTTAGGCTAGCTCTGGCCTCCTAGTGCTGGTTTCACTCTGGCTGGGAGCTGCCCTAACAGCTGTCACTGAGTGAGGGCTGCAGGGGCTGAGATAGTCCTGAGTAGTTCATTTTCAAATGCGGAAATCCCACATGTTTGGGGTGATGTCATAGCTAGTGCTACAGAATAATTATATTCAGCCAAGGAACTCATGACTGCATGTGCAGTATTTCGTTTGTCAACTCTCACATCTATCAATCCATTAAGAGTGTTCGCATAGACTCTAACACCTCTTGCCCTTTCAGACGCAATTATACAAACACGTGCACACGAGCACTTAGACAGCCGAGCTGGGAAATGTCGGAACTCTCAGCAAACAGTTGTAATCCGCCGGCGGCAGACTTTGGCCACACTCCACACATGGTATTAGGCCCAGACTGCTATACATTTGATTCTAAATCAATCTGGTTTATTTCATGGCAGAAAAAGCAATCATCAATTTGCGGCACATAAAAATCACAACAATACTGGTGTTCTTAAGGATTAAAAAAAATAATTCTGATTTTCACATTCGAGCAAATATTGTACTGCCCCGTATCTCTGTCGCAGCTTTTACACTACACTTTTCCCCGCAGCCAGAATGCGGCTATCGAAATGCTGGACACACGGTGGCGTACACACAACCTCACCATCAGTGAATCTCAAAGCTGTACTCGAGGAACGAAATAAACACCCAAACCCACCAATAAACAACATCAACAACAGCAACAGCAACAACAACAACAAAACAAACCTAACAGCAAAAGTAA
>CM054144.1:53995040-54025040 GCA_028751875.1 Rapana venosa
GTTGTTGTTGTTGTTGTTGACTTCAATTTTATGTCTGTTCACTTTAAGTGATATTAGACGGGGGATAAAACACCAAAAAAACCAACACAAAAAAACACCGGGAGATGTGGATGTGTTGTTTAAAAAAAAATCTCGAAAAGAAACTTGGGAATGCAACAGGAATTAAAAAAAAACAACAAAACAAACAAACAAACAAAAACAAGTCATTAACGTTAATGTAACTATAACAAATGTCCTACGGGACTGTGACAAAGACCTTTCACAATTTCAAATGCCAATTTTAAATTACTGAATATGCTAGTGAGGGAGTTTTCAGAAAAATGGGGCATGAAAGGTTTTACCTCTGGCAGTCAAAAAGTATATGAGTATTAGTGATATTCTCACCACACAGGCATTTACCATTTTTGCTGAATTTAGTTATCAATGCATTTAGTTTCATTCTATAGAACAAAGTATTAATTCTCCTTGACGTAAAAACACTTGTACTAACTTCTGAATGGTTCACCACTGTTAAATTATCGGTATTGATTGCAGTTCTAGTTAAAAGTCTCTCATTTTGCTGATTACTTTCAGTGACCTTTGTGTGTGTGTGTGTTGTGTGTGTGTGTGTGTGTGTGTGTGTGTGTGTGTGTGTGTGTGTGTGCGTGCGCGCGCGCATTTCCACTTGGGACATCGATTTAATTTTGTTTTTTCGATCCTCGGCTAGAGCTCCGAGGTTCACCAAGGGTGGGATTTTTGCGTTGCGCCCAACACGTGCTTGCTCCACGCCAGTGTGCCGCATTCCGACTTCGGGGATGGTAGTTACTTAAAATCGACACCATGCACCTACATTTTTAATATATATATTTTGTCATCCGTTCCTGCCGGCACGAATGGCCTACTCTTCTGAATGGCAGAGCGAGTTTTAACACGTGCGCAAGATGTCCAGCATGCGTTCGCACACAGGGCCCCAGTTTACAGTCTCTTGCGGACTTTGCGTGGGAGTGGAGTCAGCACTGATGTTCTCCAGGGGAAAAGTCCCCATGAACGGGTGGCTCGAACCCGGGCCGACAAGCCGCGAGCGCAACGAACGCTCTAACCACCAGGCTATCACCATCACCCCCCCCTCCACCCCCCCCCCCCCCCCCAAGGGCTATCGTACCACTGATGAGAGGGCAGGCTAGATCTGTTGGTGGCACGCCTATCATACACCACAGTCGTCAGGACCACCTTCCCTAAGAAAGACAGATGGGGTGTTAACGTGTGCCTGCACTCCCTTGGTGTAGGGGACCGTGATTTGCACTGTGATCCAGGGCTCTTGGTGACTTACTACTACAGCGGCTTTCTTTGTACGGAATTCCCCCATGGGACAGAGAGCACGTGGACATATTGAACAGTCGGGCGCCAGTTGTTTGTGATATGTTCTTTTTTCTGGTCCGTGTCAACGGGCATTTTGTTTGCCTCTTCTCCCTGTGGGGGATGCCGGGGGCCTGTCAGTCTAAAGAGCATCCTCACCTTCTGGAAATTCGGTGCTAGGAATGTCCATCTTTTCTATCCCTCTCTTTGTTTCTGACGTGTCCTTTTCTGTTCCCTGTCACCTTCTGTTTGTTTAGTTTTTGCTTTCTTGGTCCATTCTCCCGCCTTTTTTTCCAGGAAGACTTCAAAGATAGCAAATTCTGGGTCTGACTTTTCAGGCGTTTAATTATCTGCAGCGCAAAGCATTTGTACTTAGATGACAAACAATAGTTGCTGTCTTTACTTATGTGTGTGTGCGTGTGTAAGAGAGAGTGTGTAAGAGAGAGTGAGTGAGAGAGAGAGAGAGAGTGAGAGAGAGATGGGTTGTTTTCATGTCTGGCTAACTTCACTATATTCCACTTTGTCGACTGTATATAAGAAAAAGTAATTTAGTAGATGACTGACTTACTGATTGATTCACTGACTTACTGACAGACAGACAGACTGAACTGACTGAAAAACAGACTGATTGACTGACTGACTGACTTTTGCCCATGTTTTTAAAGCAGTCACTGGGGCACCACAGTGAAACTTCCAGTATTTACGTCTTGTGTCGTTCAACCCGGTGGAGCCCATCTGTCTTCAGACAGGCAATTGCATGCTGGGCATGTTCGTGACATCCAAACCACCAGCCATAGCTGGCCTACTCTTCTTTTGGACTAGATAGGTTATGTGAAAATATGTGCAAGAGGTGACACGTGCGTTTGAAAACCGTGAGCTTGGTGAATGTGTCATGGGAAAGGTCTGCAGGGGAATAGATCTAGAATCAATGTCAGCTTCCAAGAAAATAAAAATCCCTTTAAACAGATAGCGCTTTGATTTTTGTTGCTTTACAAGATTCAGCGCTATATAAATTCCATACATTATTATTATTATTATTATTATTATTATTATTATTATAGCACGGCAAAGACTGGAACCCGTGACCCAAAACATCCCTCAGTTCATGAGAACAACACCTTCACCACTTCCCTTTGGGACCCCTGGCCCCCCCCCCCCCCTCCCGTTGACTATTGATGTTGCCAGGGGACACCCCTGCACTGTTTACTTTCACCCGGTTCTAAGATCGTTAATTCACCACATCCATCATCACACTTCCATTCTAACGTATACTCCTCCCCCCACCCCCTTCCCCGGGTCATCTTCCCAAAACAGGTTTACTGCCATGAAGGGTTGTCCGAGTGCTAGGAGAAAGTAACTTGAACCTTGACGTGTGGCCGTGATCTAGCCTGTCGAAGATGAAATCCCGGCAAGAAGGGCACTGCTGCCTCTACTCGGGCAAGGTACTGTGGACACTGCAACATCGTTCATAGCAGACAATACGCTCACAGAAACAGGGAAACAACAAAAGAGGAGGTTTGACTATGGGGACTGAGGTTTTCTGAAATCCGCGGTGCCTGTAGACACTTGGTTAAATGATGCACTGCACTACACTACACTACACTACACTGCGCTGTACTGTACTGTGCACTACACTACACTACATTGCACTACACTACACTACACTACACTACACTACACTATACTACACTACACTGCACTACACTACACTACTGCACTACACTACACTACACTGCACTGCACTAAACAACACTACACTAGACTCCACTAGACTCCACTAAACTACACTACACTACACTACACTGCACTGCACTACACTACACTACACTACACTACACTGCACTACACTACACTGCACTACAGTACTCTGCACTACACTACACTACACTACAATAAACTGCACTGCACTCCACTCCACTACACTGCACTACACTACACTGCACTACAACTACACTGCACTACACTACACTGCATTACACTACACCACACTACGCTGCACTACACTACACTGCATTACACTACACCACATTACGCTACACTACACTGCATTACACTACAACACACTACGCTGCACTACACTACACTTCTCTGCATTACACTACACCACATTACGCTACACTACACTACACTACATTACACCACCTTACCTACCCTACCCTACCCTGTCCTTCCCTACCCTACACTTTACTGTATACCACACTACACAATAATGCCACAGTAATTTGACAGAATTTTGGATAAAACACAATACAACACAGTACAATACAATACAATGCAACATTACAGGGATTCCAAGGTTTGCTGAATGAGACAGAGTGCATATTCTATATGAAACCAAGGGTGTTAACCTGTGGAGCGTCCAACAGCAACAATGCAATGCGCTACAAGTGCATCACACATCACACCACAGCACAACACAACACAGCAGGATACAGAACGAAACAAGCCAGTAATACAACACAATGACGAGTGACCTGAACTTCCTGATTAACCAGGAATGGTGAAGTCGCCAGGTCCGCTTTGTGTTCATGTTCAGTTGACCTCAACTTACCGCCTAGCCTCTTCACACACACACACACAAATGCGAGCACGCGCACGCACGCACGCACGCATGCACAAACACATACACACAAAGGCTAATGAACACGTAATGTGTAAAGACGTTAAATTAAAGAACACACTGACAGACACATATACCTCACACACGCACGCACGCATGCACACACATACACACTCACACACACACTCTCACATACACACACCACCTTTCGGAAGAGTAGGCAATTGTGTGCCGGTGGGAACGGATGACAAAATTTACACAACTGCATACACACGGGGACTGAATGTAAAAAAGCACGAGTGCTTATTCCATCATCCTCGAAATGAAACCATATAATAACACACACACACACACACACTGACACACACACTGACACACACACACACACACACACACACACACACACACACACACACACACACACACACACACACATGGGGGACGGGATAGCCTAGTGGTCAGAACATTGCGTTCGCAATCTGACAACCCGGGTTCGATTCCCGTTCAAGGGGATATTTTTCCCTGGAGCTAACATCAGTGCAGACTCCACTCTCCCCAAAAGTCCTTCGGATGAGACTATAAACCGAGGCCCCGTGTGCGAACGCACGCAGAACATCTTGCGCACACGTTAAATCCTGTTCCGCTTTTCGTAAGAGTAGGCCATTGTGTGCCGGTGGGAACAGATGACAGAATTCACAAAACCGCATACAGACGGGGACTGGATATTAAAAAAAAGCACATAAGTGCTTATTTCATTATCCTCGATATAAAAGAATAAAATAAAATAAATAAATAAATAAATAAAAACAAACTCACACACACACACACACACACACACACATTCAAGCAGAATTTCTCAGAAAACAGCTGGAGGCTGGACAAAGCCTAACGACTTTCCCCTCTGAATAACCCGCCGTAATTCATACCTCATATATCCGAAATATTGCGGCCTCGTAAACCAGATTATATGGAGTGATAATTGCTACAGAACTCAACAGATGCGTTTTAAAGTGGTATGTATACCGTTAGTGTAAATGGAATGCTTTGTGAAAGCTGCTAACTGCGCAACAAGACGGCGAAAACGTTTAGCGCTATGCTTGGAGGACTTTTATCAGCTTATGGTGACAGCCTTCACGCTACACTGAAAAGCAAAAACTTGCCCAAACTGCCTGGAAAAACCCCCCCCCAAACCCCAAACCTGGGTCAGTTCAGAGTTTCTGGCAGTAGGAGGCCTATACAGGATGTGGAAAGCAGAAGGAAAAAAGAAAAGAGAAATAGTGCTTGACTTCCCAAAGCCAGGCTGAGAGAGGCTGCGCACCTGTAACTGCTCCTGCAGCCAGTCAAGCGTGCAGGTGCCAGCCAACCTTGGTGATGTCACTAATGAATGAATCTGTGTCAGTCACCACCCCCCACACTCACCACACCACACAGCAAGCCCACCTGACTCCAGCCCCCTAACAACAACAACAACACTACCACCTCCACCACCACCACCACCACACACGCGGCAACAGCTGGCAGCACAAGAGAGGCAGTTTTCCCCCTTACCACGCACCATCAACACACTTCACCACTACTCTCCTGTGAACGCGCCCAGCACAGCAGCTCTGATTGAACCACCACAGCCTTTTTCTGCAAATCCCACCCGAGTGTCACTTTGCCAACTTGACCAAAAAAACTCCGCTTGCATGACAATAGAGCACAGCACAGCACAGCACAGCACAGCACAGGCATTGACGTATCTTGCAAAACAACTCTATCGCCTGTCGGAGGCTGTCAATACGTTTTTTTCTGGTGCTGCGCGTCTACTGCCGCATGCGGCGCGCTGGCGGCAAGTTGTGTAGGGCTGTGACTGCTGCTGCAAGGACACGGGATAGGACTTGGGGGATGGGGGACAATGAATGAGTGGTAAGGGAATGAGGGAGAGGGTAGGTGTGTGTGTGTGTGTGTGTGTGTGTGGGGGGGGGGTGGTGGTGGTGGTGGTAGTAGCAGGAGATTGAGGACAAATACAGGTGAGAAAGTGAAAGGATAAAGGAGATCGAAAGAGAGAGAGAGAGAGAGAGAGAGAGAGAGAGAGAGAGAGAGAGAGAGAGAGAGAGAGAGAGAGAGAGAGAGAGAAAGGGGGGGAGAAAGAGAGAGAGAGAGAGAGAGAGAGAGAGAGAGAGAGAGAGAGAGAGAGAGAGAGAGAGAAAGGGGGGGGGAGAAAGAGAGAGAGAGAGAGAGAGAGAGAGAGAGAGAGAGAGAGAGAGAGAGAGAGAGAGAGAGAGAGAGAGAGGTCCCAGAGTATGTTTTCCTCTCAGCGGGAGAGCATCCTGGCATGGGAGACAGGGAGCAGTGGTGGGCGAGGCAAACTGTGTTGTGGTGCTGTGCTCTTCGTCTGCAGCAATACCTGACTCTAGAGACCAGGAGGAGGATGAGGAGGAGGAGGATGGGGTGGTGGTGGTGGTGGTGGTGGTGGTGATGATGATGACGATGAAGGTGGTTGTGACGATGATGATGATGATGATGACGACGACGATGATGGTGGTGGTGGTGATGATGATGATGATGATGATGATGGTGATGATGATGATGATTGGCAAAAGCAGGCTGTTAAAGGTGATTAGATCAGCAATTTCATAGTTCCAGGTAATCCCCCTTTTCATTTTGGTCCGTTCTGGCGTCATTATCATCATTTTACCACCACCACCATCACAACCACCACCCTCATCATCATCATCCCCACCACCACTACCACCACCATCGTCAATAACACCACCACCCCACCACCACCATCACCACCACCACCACCACCACCACCACTCATTGCCTTCTTCGTGAAAGTGTGTGTGCAGGTGTTCTGAAGTACATTAAAAAACACAATGTCCGCTTTCGAGGCGTCAGAGAGAGAGAGCGAGAGAGCGGGGTGTTTTAGAATGAACTCTACACCACTCCTGTTTAGCCGATAACAGAATTGGCGAAGTTATAAATAGCACGATTTCGCTGTGTGCGTGTGTGCGTGCGTGCGTGTGTAATATCCTTCATTTCTCCCAACCAACCAACCAGGCAGCACAGCACCGTCCATGGAGAGTCCCAATTCCCAGTGTTGTAACATGCATGCTGTATATAGAGTGGTAGGCTGCTTCTCACAACATCTACCTTCCCATCTTTCATCAGCTTTCACCCGTGTCCAGATTCCTGACACTCAACGGTTTACCTGCACACTGAGGTTACCTTCAGTTTGCTGATCTCTTAAAAACAAAACAAAAACGAAACGAAACGAAAACAAAATGAAAAACCCCGAACAACCAAACGCGTACAACGAAAAACCAAACAAAAACAAAACATCCCCCCAAACAAACCGATCTAATCCTGTCCAGTTTTCTGTTTACAGCCCCGCCGACCACAGAGGCCATACTGGGGCTGCCACCTCGGAAGGCCGAAACACGCACACAGCAAATCAAAACATAAAACAAAGCATGGAGTCTATCTAATGTTGTGTCTTTGTCTCGTAACCTGTTAGAACACACTACAAGACCATGCTCCTCCTCAGAACCAGTTTTCATCATGACCTGTTGTCCATCTTTACCTCTCTGTAGAAAACTATCTATAGGCATAGAATCAGAACTCTCCTCTCTCTCTCTCTCTCTCTCTCTCTTCTCTCTCTCCCTCTCACATCAATTTCTGAAGAGAGAGAGAGAGAGCGCCATGCATTCTGTGGTTCAGCCACAGTGATGGAAACGATTCATGAAAAACAAGTTACTGATAAACTGATGTTAAGCTGTGTAATAAAATGACAAATGAACTTATCGTATTGTGACCGTATCGTATTGGATTGGATTGTACTGTATACCACTTTACGCCGCAGCATAATTCTCTGCGTGAAATTGGAGCTGCTCTCCCCGGGGAGAACGCGTCGCCACAAGAGCAGCGCCACCCATTATTTTTTCCTTTTCCTGTCTGCAAATGTATGTTTCCCTATCGGAGAGGGTTTTTTCTACAAAATTTCGCCAGGGCAACTAACTCTCTTATTGCCGCGGGTTCTTATACATGCGCTAAATGCGTGCTATACAATGAAGCTCGGTCAATTGTCTCATCCGAAAGACTAGCACCCAAACCCCCACTCAAGGTCTAGCGTATGGGGGAAAGTTTCGGGCACAAAAGGGGATCGAACCACCACACACTTCGAACCCGACCTTTTTGTTTTCTTAGGCAGGTGCGTAACCTCTAGACCACTGACCCACCTATCTCCCGTTGGCAAGTTCACACACACACACTGACACACCACACACACACACACACACTGACACACACACACACTGACACACACACACACACACACACACACACACACACACACACACACACACACACACACACACACACACACACATGGCCTCGTTGGTTAGAGCGTTGGCCACTGCGCTCGTGATCTGCTGACTTGGGCTCAAATCCCGTTTAAGGGGATATTTCCATCAGTGACGACTCCACTTTCCCCAAAAGTCCTTTGGATGAGTCTATAAACCGAGAGCCCGTGTACGAACGCACGCAGAACATCTTGCGCACATGTTAAAACCCGTTCCGCTTTTCGGAAGAGTAGGCCATTGTGTGTCGGTGAGAGGGGATGACAAAATTGATAAAACTGCTTACACTTGGGGACTGGATGTAAAAAGCACATGAGTGTTTATTCCAGTATCCTTGAAATAAAAGAATAAATAATTTGAAAAAATACACACACACTCACACATACACTTTACAATTATTTCTTTTGATCGTCTGGTATCACTTTAAGTGGAACGACTTAAAAACTGTAAACAACAACAACAACAACACTAACTACTACTACTACTACTACTACTACTACTACTACTACTACTACTACTACTACACACACAATCCCACGCACTCACACACACATACCAGACACACATATATTGTATTTTTGTTAATAGTTGACCACACCCTAACAACTACAAGTTAAACTTCACACAGTTCACACAGTGCACAACCCCCCCCCCCCCACCTCCACCCCCCCCAAAAACACCCAACACTCAAGCACCAATTACAAAGCTATCATTACAACATATTAAAAAGAAATCCTAACCCCAAACCCCCAGATTTCAAAAAGCCTCATCTTGTCCACCCGCGGGCCCCTAGCTAACAAAGATCTTTGTTTTCCCAGAGTTCAGCGGAGCCCAAGGCACCCCCTCCCCCCCCCCCCCCCCCCGGGTCCCCCACACCCTCAGCTGTGACAGTCAGTCAGGTCGCCATTGCCCATACTAGAACTGAGGGCGGCAGCAGCAGCAGCAGCAGCAGCAGCTGTGGCGGTGTGACATACCATTTCCCTGCTTTTCTCTGCAACAGCTGCTGTATGCTGTATGCAGATTGAGCCTGATGGCCTGGCCTGGAATAGCCGAGAGAGAGAGAGAGAGAGAGAGAGAGAGAGAGAGAGAGAGAGAGAGAGAGAGAGAGAGAGAGAGAGAGAGAGACAGACAGACAGACAGACAGACAGACAGACAGACAGAAAGGCAGAAGGAAGAAGATAGCAGAGAGAGAGAGAGAGAGAGAGAGAGAGAGAGAGAGAGAGAGAGAGAGAGAGAGAGAGAGAGAGAGAGAGAGAGAGACAGACAGACAGACAGACAGGAAAGGCAGAGAGAGACAAGACAGATAACAAGAGAGAGAGAGAGAGAGAGAGAGAGAGAGAGAGAGAGAGAGAGAGAAGAGAGAGAGAAGAGAGAGAGTGAGAGAGAGAGAGAGTGAGAGAGAGACAGAGAGATGAGAGGGTATGGCGTTCAGCACGAATCAAAAATAGAAAAAATATAGAATTCTGAAATGATGTGGGTAAAGATGGTTGGATTATTACTTTTATTATTTCTTTTCCTCTTTTTTTCTATTAAGAGGTCATCATGTGTGTATAAGGGGGGGGGGGGGGAGGGATCGACAAAGACAGAGACAGAGAGAGGGACAGACAGGGTACCAAGGCTACCTGGAGACTGAAAAAAGACACAGAAGACAATCATACCAAAAGAATGATAATGAAATTCTGACAGTCTACTTCACACACTTGCAAAAAGCATACACCTCATTGGTCAGTTACAAAGTGAGATCGGAAGGACTCTTTTACAAACTAGAATCTAAGAATTATGTGTGCCCCCTATCCACAGATACCAGATGAAACATGAAGAATAAAGACAGAGAAGAAGAGGTCAAAATAATGATGACTGTTCAAGTTTTGACCTTCTCTCCCCCACACCCCAACCATTTCCTATGCCTGTATTGCTGTCTCACACACTCACACTGTCAGACCCCTTCAAAATGCTTCTCTCTCTCTCTCTCTCTCTCCAGCAGAAAAGGGCAGGAAGGCTCCCCATGCTTTGTTGCTGCTTTTCTACCAACAGATACAATGATTGCATAATGCGGCATCTATGCCGTCGGCACGTGACAACAGATGACCTGACTGGCGATGATGACGCTTTTGCTAATGATAGGCAATGTGGGAATGCATGGCCCGAAGTTATTAGTGAGAGTAGAACAGAGAGAGAGAGAGACTGAGCGAGATGATGAGAGACGAGAGATAGAGAGAAGGAGAGAGAGACGGACAGACAGACAACTGACAGAACAGTGTGTGTGAATGTGGTATGACAGAAATGTGGTGTGTTTAAGACAAAGAGAGTGGTGTGATGTTTTGAGAAAATAGGTTGTGTTTTAACAGAGAGATGTGTGCGTGCTAAGAGTAAAGTGTGTGACTATGTATTGCTGTGTGTGTTTCGAGAAAGTGTGTGTTTGCAGAAAATGTGTAGTGTGTGTGTTTGAGAGAAAAGTGTGTGTGTGCATGTGTTTGAGAAAATAGTGTTGTGTGTTTAACAGAGAGTATGTGTGCGTGCTTAAGAGTAAAGTGTGTGTGAATATGTATGTGTCTGTGTGTGTGTTTCAGAGAAAAGTGTGTGTTTCAGAGAAAAGTGTGTATGTGTGTGTGTTTGAGAGAAAAGTGTGTGGTAGGTAAAGTATTACCTTGTTTATTAATATCATAGTCACCATGATTATTACTATTACTATTTTTAATCATTGTAATCATTATTGTTATTACCATTATCATTGTTATCATTATTAATATCTTTAAAAGCAGTAGTGGTAACAGCAACAGCAGTAAGAGTAACAGTAGAAATAGAAGTGTTAGAAGAAATCGTAGTAGTCGTAGTAGTGGTAGTAAATGAATGATGCAATGATGGTGATAATAATGACAATGATGATGGTAATGATGATGGTAATGATGATGACGACAATGATGATGAAAACATGCAAGTATCCCTAGTCTACCACTCCTGAAAGTAAAGATGTCTACAGCTATCTGCTTTGATATGACACAGTATGCAGGCAGGCACCTTGAGGCAACCAGAGGACCTTTTGTCACTTCACACTTCTCCAATTGCAGGACACTGTCTCCAGGAATCATCTACCCAGAAAAGAACATCAGTGTGTTTTAGCTGATCCAGTCTGACCTTTTATCCTGTCCCCTGTTGCCCAGGCATCAGTCGATTAAAGGAGATCTTCTGCACAAGGGAGGCGTGAGGGTACTGGCACCCTGTGTTGGGCCAGAGAGAGAGAGAGAGAAGAGAGGAGAGAGAGAGAGAGAGAGAGAGAGAGAGAGAGAGAGAGAGAGAGAGAGAGAGAGAGAGAGAGAGAGAGAGAGAGAGAGAGAGAGAGAGACGAGAGAGAGAATCTGACCAGCACACAGACAACAAGAGAATACCCATTTCATTCTGACATTTCACATCAGTTTTTATACACCACCTAAATACTGACATCTTACAATTCTTAAAATCAGAAGGATTCTTTCAGATGTTACAATAATTACATCCTAGCCAATTATAATAGAAGAAATGACGGGAGAAAAAGCCAACTGAAAATGATGACTGTTCAATTTTCTACCTTCTACCCGTTATCCCCAGTTATTTTCACCCCCACATCTCTCTCACACTCACTCACATTGCCAGATCCCTTCAAACTGTTCCCCAGATCCTCTGCCTCCCTTACCCTTTCTCTCTGTCTGCTTGTCTGTCTGTCTGTCTGTCTCCCTCTCTGTGGACAGGATAGCCCGGTGGTTAGCCTGATGCGCTGGAGATCTGCTGACCCCAGTTCAATTCCTGTTCAAGAGGATTTTTTCCTCTGAAGTTAACACTGCTGACTCCACTCCCCCCAAAAGTCCTTAGGATGAGACTATAAACCAAGGTCCCGTGTGCATGCAGGCTGAACATCTTGTCCACACGTTAAAACCTGTTCCACTTTTCGGAAGAATAGGCCATTGTGTGCCAGTGGGAACAATGACAAAAGTTAGAAAACTGAATACACATGGGGATTAGATGTAAAAAACCACATGAGTACTTATTCCATTATCCTCGAAAAAAAAAAGAATAAATAAAATATATATATCTCTCTCTCTCCAGCTGAAAAGGGCAGGAAGGCTCCCCATGCTTTGTCGCTGCTTTTCTACCAACAGATACAATGATTGCCGGATAATGGCGGCACTTCCCATCATGCCCCGTAATGTGCCACGTGACACACAGATGACCTTGACTGGTGACGATGACAGCTTTTGCTAACTCTTTGCTGTGTTGGGATAAAATATTACAGGGTACCTTCTATCCCCCTCAAGTGTGACATCACTGGCGACATCTACATCAGTTCTCTCTTTGTACAGTGAAAAAACCCAACTTACTATATCTCTGATAGAAGTGCAGAGTTTATGTATGTATGTAGTATGCGAACCTTTATAGTAGGAGGGGAAACTATTCATTCGTCCATTAAACTAAGGTGGACATTGTCAATGGCATCACACGTACCCCAACTGCAGAACACAATACCAGGATGTGTGTTTTAGAGGTCTTACAGATTGATTTATGTAGATCAAAGAAAACAATAGACAAGTAGATGTGACCTAATCTGCAGAATGCCATTGTTTCTGCTCTTACGACTCTGTGCAACATGTATCATTATGGATAGTAGTTACAGAAGGCAGTGGAAATATGAAGGAGTACGAATTAGCTGACAAGCAAGTACACAAACAGATAGGAGAAATATAAGAACCATATCTGATTAACTGTGAAAACCATAGGAAAATATTTTTTAAGTTTCGAACAAGTAGCCACAACTTAATGATAAAGAAAGGAAGATATAAGAATATACCAAGAGAGAACATAACTTGTCAATACTGTAACAAAGTAGAGGACCAGATTCATTTACTGGATGAGTGCATTTTATATACCGAGCAAAGAGAAAACTTATTAATAACTCTTAATGCTAGACAAATTAAGCAAGATTATGGTAACTGATGATAATGAAGCCGAAATTATTAATTATGTTTGTACCTGTTTTGAAGAAAAGAGAAAACTATTTGAATAAGATAGAATGCAACATGATGTTTTCGTGCTCATCATTTCAGACCAATGAATAATACGTTGTATTGAATTATGAATAGTTTATTTGGTTGTGTCAAATAAGTCCATGTGACTTTTATGGCAATAAAAAAATATGTCTGATTCTGATTCTATACTTCATTTCTAGGATAGTCTTTCAGACAAAAACTTAGGCTTGATTATGATTGATGATGTGGTCTGTGTACCTTGCAGACTTCAGTTAAGTTGAAACATGCGGTAATCTTGGCCTGCATTTACATGTGGAAACTGCTTTCCCTCTATTCCTTTTCAACCCCCCCCCCCCCCCCAAATCTCACCACTTCAACAATCGATTTATTAAAATCAAAAGCAGTAACGAAAACACTAGCATCAAACAAAATGTCCTTCATACAAAAATAGATGATTAATTTCGATTTCAGCTCAGGCCGTGATTGATCCATCAGCATGAACCCTTTTCGCAAATTGTCAGCAATGAAGAGGCCACCAAAGCAGCTGAGGCGGCATACACAGCAGAGCTCTGGCATGGCGCTAGTGACAGGAGGGCCAAGCTACTGACTGACTGGGGAAACCCTGACTGCCGCACCTCCCCCCCCCCTTCCTCTTCATGAATGGCGCTGCACACTGTTCCATGGTGTAGTATGCATCCTGGCTCCTCGGCTCCACCAAAGTGAACTGCGCTATTGCTTCGAAACTTTGAGGCAGGAAAGCGCTCACATGCTTATGTTGGGTCTCTATATGGTGTCATTTGACACACTAAAAAAATCAGGTTACTACCTAGACCTGTTTAGCTGGTGGTGTGCCAGATACTTTGACACTTGATGTTGGGATAGTATTGGGCATTTTCCTGCATGAGTCCACAGCCTTGGTCTGTATGTCTCTGGCACTACTCTTAGATAAACAATAAGCAATTTTACTCTAAGTGCTTGTAAATTTATCCCGTAAACAGCCAATCATGTTTTCCAATCCAATCCAACACAGACGTTTGCAGCTCAGTTGACACCACAGGCCATGCTAGGATTGTCCTCTCTTTGAGAATGAAAACTCAGATTAAAATGTCGGAACTATTTACAAATTACATCACGATCCAAACTGTCCGCCACTTCCCATCTCCAGGCTCTGGCAAATCAGCAGGATCACACCAGGACTGTCACTACGTAGCAGAATTAGCATGCAGTCATTTCTTTGGAGCTTTTGTAACCAGTGCTGTGGGATTTCAGTAACACCCTTTCCACATTACCTTTTGACGACCTCTCACATTTTAGCAACCAAACTCACCATCTTGGATCTCTTCAGAAAAATCTATATATGAGGTCGGGAGAGGTGTCCACCCCGATACTCTCTTTTAATCATTATGGTTTGCTTGCCAATCCAAAAATCCAGTCTGACGGCATCTTAAGCAATAGGGCTAACGGCTAGCCTGGTTACCCACTTCACCCCCACCCCCTCCACACTTCTCCCCCTGTCATTCTTTAGCACTCCCCTTCTTTCAATGGACGGATCTGGGGCAGTCCTTCCCTAGCCTAGCTCGATCAGTGTCAGATTGTTGACACACCGCCATCAACAACTCGCTCAGAGAGTGTTGTCATGTCGGCCCCTGCCTCTTGCAGACACTTTCTTCAGAGAAAGAACAGCAAAAACCGCCATCACAGATGAGGTGAACACAGTTAAAGGGTGAGTGTGAGTGACTGTTAGGAGCTGGAAACCAAGACAGGGTGAAATGAGATTAACAGTACCAAGGTTGGAACAAATAAGGGGAGGGGGAGGGGGGATGGCAGGTAAGGGAACTGTTAAAAGAAGTATGGTTAAAAAAACCCAACCAAACAAACGACAGAGGTGATGAAAGGAGCTCCTTACTGTCAAAGGTCAGTGGCTGGGTAAACAAGGGAGGCAATCGATGTGATCTGTTTGTGTCTGCTTCTGCCAGTAATCTACAGGCAACAAGCACACGTATGCAGACATCGTTTTTAGAATCCACTCAACAAAAATAACTGAATGTCACACAGTCAGCTGCAAACACTACTCGGGATGACGCAGACTGTATAAGGTAGACAATGAGGCTTTTTCTTGTAAAGCAACAGATATTGTTTTGTATTCACCAGGGTGTACATTTTGAGATAATGATTTTATAACTTGAAGTACAACCTGTTAAGTTTCATGGCTTTTATTCAAAAAGTGTCACAGTATTCTTTTACCTGGTAAATAAAGATCGGGGTGATACACTTAGCCAGGGCACGAAACTGGGTCAGGGACGCTATGGAAAGGCTGCACATGACACCTTTCTCAAGAACCTCTACAGATTTCAGTGGACACAAGCTAACTGACTACAGGCAAGGAAATCCTAGAAAAAATATCCTTTAAAATTTTGGCATATCTCAGTGTTTTCAAAGTAAATGGAAAGAATTCTGCCCAAGAAGTATTTTGAAAGTGCAATTTGAAGCATAGATCTAAAAGATACTGCTGGGCCACCTTGACGAGATGAGTGACCTCATGGGCACGCTTCATTTTCCATTTGCACAGAACATCAGCCATTAACTTTGACTTCCACATGACTTGTGCCTTTTGGTTAGGATTTTCTTTTTCATTTAAAGGAAATAAATCACCAAAGAGGCTACAATTCTGATGATCTCTGGTTAACAAATACGGAGATACACAACCATTTAGTAGAGGCTCAACACGCTCTCAACACTCAGAATTGGAAAACAGATATCTCCTCATATATATATATATATATATAACACAACTGTTCTCGGTCTGTTGGCACATTTCAAACAACCCAACCATTGCTTTCAATGTAAAAGAAAACACCAAGGAAAATACACTTTCCAAAAGCTTGACTTCAAAATGTTTATAATGATGTGGAAGCAGCCAAGAGCTTTGCTGCTGCCTGTCATGACACACTCATTTCAGAATGGGGGGCAAACTCGTTCCTCTCTGCCTTCTAACCAACAGACGACAGTGGTCACATGTGGCTTTGTCCAGACCAAGCTGAACTCCTGTCACTTCCTTTCCTTGATTGTCCACCACCAGTGACTGATGCATATTGCATTTTCTTCGGAAAATGTTCCACGGATATTTGCGAAAGATTGGCAGTGGGTAGCTTTTGTTTATTTGTTTGTTTGTTTTTTGTTTGCTCTGTAGTTTCTGAAAACACACTTAGTTCGGTCCACAAGTGCACATTTTTATAGTCTTTTTTTTCTCGTTCCTCGGCTAGAGCTCCGAGGTTCAGCAATGGTGAGATTTTTGTGTATGTGACCGTTTTTACCCACCATGAAGGTAGCCGCATTCTGACTTCAAGGATGTATGTTGGGTATGTTCGTGTGTCCATAACCCACCGAACCCTGACATGAATTGCAGGATTTTTAATGTGCATTATTTGATCTTCTGCATGCCTATATACACAAAGGGAATTAAGGCACTGGCAGGTCTGCACTTGAAGTTGACTTGGGTATCAAAAAGAAACCCCCACCCTTAATTCACTAGACGCCACCTAGATTTGAACTCACGATTTTAAGGATTGAAGTGGAACAGGCTTAACAGCTCGGCTATAGCATCCGTTATGAGTCTTTTAAAACAGAGGCATGGTTACAAATAAAGTTTAAAAAAAAAAAAACTAAAAAGAAAAAAGCAGCCACACACTCACACACACACACACACACACACCCACCAACAGAAGCCCCCAACAAAACACTCAAGAAGTGTTAACAATTGAAATAGACAACCTGGTACACTGTGTGCCCTCACTGTATGACTAAGTCATTAATTCTCCAGTACAGCGTTTTCAAAGTGCAAGATAGATTTCTTTTTTCTGTCCCTGAAACACAGGAAGCTACGGTGAAACTGCACACTGCGCTAGATCGTATCGGTCAGTCACTAGTGGCCTAGTAGGCTGAACATCGTTTATGTGTCTTTGCTTATGACGCTTTTAAACCCGCTTAAAACACTTCTTTCCAGCCTGAGATTTCCCCTGCTGGTTCATCTCAAAATCTGTCCCTGCTTTCAACAGCCGAAATCCCCATCACCTCGCGCGCGCGCGCGGGCGAGAGAGAGAGAGAGAGAGAGAGAGAGAGAGAGAGAGAGAGAGAGAGAGAATTTGAATTTGTTTAAACTGTTTGTGATCGGTTGCATGTGTAAGAATAGGCTGAATACGCACGCTTTGATTTGTTTTTACAAGATATAGCCAATATAAATTGCTTTTTTTTTTTACAGGTTGAAATATCGTCCTTCCTACGACTTAAACGTATTTTCTTATCCCCAACTCAGTGAACATTTGGGACAAGTCAACCCGTTGTAGTGATACAGCCGTTATTAAAACATGCATGGAAGTTCAGTATTCAGGCTTGGGCATAAAGTGGAATAATCCGATCTAAAAAAACAACAATAAATCGAGGACTTTTTGTCTAGCTGAAAAAAATGACAGTCTAGCCACTTGTAGATGATAATCTAAACAGGGCGACAGCTAAATGTTCACGAAAATGCAAAACCTTTGAAACAATTATTTCAGGAAATGATAAAAAAGTAGGTCTCTTTTTTAGATGGAACAAAAATTCGAGGTACCAAGTTTCCACTGGGTGTGCTTCGAAATGTGATAAGAGGCTGTGACAGTTGGTCTTCTTCCCTACAGAGAAAACTGCTTTTCTTATCTAAGGACTTGGTTCCTTGTTTTTTTTTCTCCTCTTAGGTTTTTCTTTATACCGCAATCATGTCGATGCAGGTTAAAAATTGAAGTTTTCTCGAGTGTAGCAACTGTATTTTAGTATTTTTGTCCTACCATGGATGATACTTATTTTGGAAAACTTTCTTTACATAACTTAAGATGTATAGGACATGACTTCATATAATGTTGCATACTTCTGCAAATTCTGCTTTCCACTGCACATTTAATATTTTCCGTGGTACAATAATTCAGGGGGGGGGGGGGGGGGTTATGATATTCCTTGACACCGGGTATGTTTTCAAGAAATTTGTTTGGAACATTTTCAAAGTTTTAAATCAGTGCCAAATGTTGATGTGTTTAGAGCCACACCGACATCTGTGTATAATTGTACATGGGCTGTAAACGCGTTACCAGATTACGTTAGCACATAGCTCGTTCTGCCGCTAGCCAGACACAAACGTATGCCCCGGAAAACAAGCATGCATGTACACACTCTGGCATATGTGCATGCACGCACACACACGCGCGCGCGCGCGCACACACACACACAACACACCACACACACACACACACACACAACACACACTGTCTTCCTTCTCCCATTCTCCCACGCACACATGCATCTATGTATACAACACACACACACACACACACACACACACACACACACACACACACACACACACCCAAACATCTTGCGCACACGTTAAATCCTGTTCGGCTTTTCGTAAGAGTAGGCCATTGTATGCCGGTGGGAACAAATGACAGAATTTACAAAACCGCATACACACGGGGACTGAATGTAAAAAAGCACATGAGTGCTTATTCCATTATCCTCGATATAAAAGAATAAATAAATAAATTAAAAAATCGTATCTAAAAAAAAATCCTACAACCTCACTCACTCACAACTACAATGGCACCCCACTCCCACACACACCCTGAATACAAAAACACAATCGTCCCACCTCTTTATTTTTTTCATATTGACCGACCTCTCCACAACTTCTTCACACAAGCTAGAAGAAGGAGAAGAAGGAGGAGGAGGAGAAGGAGAGGAAGAAGAAGAAGGAGGAGGAGGAGAAGGAAGAGAAGATGAAGAAGAAGAAGAAGCAGAAGAAGAAAAAGGCTTTGAACAGCAGTGTTCTGCTCTAATTGCCACTCAGCAGGCAAAGAAACACAGGCTGCAAGGGGGTGGGGGGTGGGGGGGGGGGGGGGGGGGGGGTGGGAGTGGTGGAAGGCAGGAAAAAACCATCAGAAACAGATAGGAGGCCACACCCAGCAGTTATTGATGTGTGTGTGTGTGTGTGTGTGTGTGTGTGTGTGTGTGTGTGTGTGTGTGTGTGTGTGTGTGTGTGGTGTGTGTGTGTGTGTGTGTGTGTGTGTGTAGCAGTAGGGGATCACAGCTGACACACACACACACACACACACACACACACACACACACACACACACACACACACACACCTTGTTGATGATGTGCTGTTTCCTTGGAGACTGGTTTTTTGTGTGTGTGTTTTTTTGTTTGGGTTACGATACGGGAAATGGATGTGGGGGTGAAGCTGTAGTGGTGGTGGTGGCGGCGTGTGGGTCGCGTGCTGCGATTACAGCTGAACAGATAATAATAATTTAAAAAAAAGGGATTTATATAGCGCTGAATCTTGTAAAAACAAACAAATCGAAGCGCTTGCACTCAAATCATTTACACGCATGCAACTCTCCTTAAACATAATGAACAACAGATTTCAAATCCATGCGCGTGCACGCACGCACGCACGCACGCACACACACAGATGAGGTGATGGTTTCTAACTGTAATGTCAGCATCCTTACAGCTAACGCTAACGCCATCCTGATAGCTGTCGTCTGTCACGATTACTACTTCTTTCATGTTGCAGTGAGGTCACATTTCATCCCAGTTTTCACCCGTCACTTATACAGCTGTTTCATTACACTGTAAAGTCACATTTCATCCCAGTTTTCACCTGTTACTTATACAGCTGTTTCATTACACTGTAAAGTCACATTTCATCCCAGTTTTCACCTGTTACTTATACAGCTGTTTCATTACACTGTAAAGTCACATTTCATCCCAGTTTTCATCTGTCATTTATACAGCTTGTTTCATTATACTGTAAAGTCACATTTCATCCCAGTTTTCACCTGTTACTTCTACAGCTGTTTCATTACATTGTAAAGTCACATTTCATTATAGTTTTCACCTGTTACTTATACAGCTGTTTCATTACACTGTAAAGTCACATTTCATCCCAGTTTTCACCTGTTACTTATACAGCTGTTTCATTACACTGTAAAGTCACATTTCATCCCAGTTTTCATCTGTCATTTATACAGCTTGTTTCATTATACTGTAAAGTCACATTTCATCCCAGTTTTCACCTGTTACTTCTACAGCTGTTTCATTACATTGTAAAGTCACATTTCATTATAGTTTTCACCTGTTACTTATACAGCTGTTTCATTACACTGTAAAGTCACATTTCATCCCAGTTTTCACCTGTTACTTATACAGCTGTTTCATTACACTGTAAAGTCACATTTCATCCCAGTTTTCATCTGTCATTTATACAGCTTGTTTCATTATACTGTAAAGTCACATTTCATCCCAGTTTTCACCTGTTACTTCTACAGCTGTTTCATTACATTGTAAGTCACATTTCATTATAGTTTTCACCTGTTACTTATACAGCTGTTTCATTACACTGTAAAGTCACATTTCATCCCAGTTTTCACCTGTTACTTATACAGCTGTTTCATTACACTGTAAAGTCACATTTCATCCCAGTTTTCACCTGTTACTTATACAGCTGTTTCATTACACTGTAAAGTCACATTTCATCCCAGTTTTTACCTGTTACTTATACAGCTGTTTCATTATACTGTAAAGTCACATTTCATCCCAGTTTTTACCTGTTACTTATACAGCTGTTTCATTACACTGTAAAGTCACATTTCATTACAGTTTTCACCTGTCACTTATACAGCTGTTTCATTACACTGTAAAGTCACATTTCATTACAGTTTTCACCTGTTACTTCTACAGCTGTTTCATTACATTGTAAAGTCACATTTCATTACAGTTTTCACCTGTTACTTCTACAGCTGTTTCATTACATTGTAAAGTCACATTTCATCCCAGTTTTTACCTGTTACTTATACAGCTGTTTCATTACACTGTAAAGTCACATTTCATCCCAGTTTTTACCTGTTACTTATACAGCTGTTTCATTATACTGTAAAGTCACATTTCATCCCAGTTTTTACCTGTTACTTATACAGCTGTTTCATTACACTGTAAAGTCACATTTCATTACAGTTTTCACCTGTCACTTCAACAAGCTGTTTCATTACACTGTAACGGTACATTTCATCCAGTTTTTCACCTGTTACTTATTACAGCTGTTTCATTACACTGAAAGTCACATTTCATCCAGTTTTTACCGTGTTACTTATACAGCTGTTTCATTACACTGTAAAGTCACATTTCATCCCAGTTTTTACCTGTTACTTATACAGCTGTTTCATTACACTGTAAAGTGACATTTCATCCCAGTTTTTACCTGTTACTTATACAGCTGTTTCATTACACTGTAAAGTCACATTTCATTATAGTTTTCACCTGTCACTTATACAGCTGTTTCATTACACTGCAAGGTCACATTTCATTACAGTTTTCACCTGTCACTTATACAGCTGTTTCATTACACTGTAAAGTCACATTTCATTACAGTTTTCACCTGTATGTTGACAGGACGTCCTGGTGGTTATGATGCTGTTTATGACGGTCGATTCTGTTCAAATGATTATTTTTTCTCTGAAGTTAACTCATGCGATTCCACTTCTCAAAAGTCTTCGGAATGAGACATAAACGAGGTTCCCTGTGGAACCACTCAGAACATCCTGCGCACACGTTAAAACCCGTTCCGCTTTTCGCTTTTTTGTGTGCCGGTGGGAACGGATGACAACATTTACAAAACTGCATACACACGGTGACTAGATGGAAAAAAAGCACATGAGTGCTTATTCCATTATCCTCGATATAAAAGAATAAAAAATAAATAAAATAAAATAAAACAAATAAATAAATAAATGACTTCTTCCGCTATACTCTGAAGTGACATTTCACATCACAGTTTTCATCTGTGACGTTTACTACTTCTTTCATACTGCTGTGAAGTGACATTTCACATCAGTTTTCATCTGTGACGTTTACTACTTCTTTCATACTGCTATGAAGTGACATTTCACATCACAGTTTTCATCTGTGACGTTTACTACTTCTTTCATACTGCTATAAAGTGACATTTCACATCAGTTTTCATCTGTGACGTTTACTACTTCTTTCATACTGCTGTGAAGTGACATTTCACATCAGTTTTCATCTGTGACGTTTACTACTTCTTTCATACTGCTGTGAAGTGACATTTCACATCAGTTTTCATCTGTGACGTTTACTACTTCTTTCATACTGCTGTGAAGTGACATTTCACATCAGTTTTCATCTGTGACGTTTACTACTTCTTTCATACTGCTGTGAAGTGACATTTCACATCAGTTTTCATCTGTGACGTTTACTACTTCTTTCATACTGCTGTGAAGTGACATTTCACATCACAGTTTTCATCTGTGACGTTTACTACTTCTTTCATACTGCTGTGAAGTGACATTTCACATCACAGTTTTCATCTGTGACGTTTACTACTTCTTTCATACTGCTGTGAAGTGACATTTCACATCACAGTTTTCATCTGTGACCTTTAGTACTTCTTTCAATATGCTATGAAGTTACAATGGAGTTATCACAGCGCCCAGCCATCAGGTTGAACACTTCTTTAATTACTCTATAGTCAATGTTATCACAGCGTTCACCTGTCACTTTCATAACTTCTTTCATTACACTGTATGGATCAGCGATGATGGAAACTCAAATAAAAAAACCCACCCCATCATTTAACAGAGGTACATATCATACTGATGTGATAAACATGTAATACATGACATAAACCGGAGGCAATTGGTTAATCAAAAGAAAACAAACATAATGTACTTTCATATAACACTATGGAAAAGTGTAGGTCAGTCTACGGAAAAGCTTAGGGAATAAACAGAACAAAATGATAATACTAACAATGAGTAATACATATTGTGTTAATCTGGAAACCGCCGTTAAGATCTATGACATAAGATGACACCTGGATCTCAGAATGTATACAGAATGCCAACGTTGTGCTAGGCTAGGGACTGGATACAGAAAGGCACATGAGTGCTTATTCATTATCCTCGAAATAAAAGAAGAAGAAAAACGAATTTGTCATTGTGACCTATTCTCGACTGTGACATCAGCTAAGACTTCTTCTTTTTTGTTTTAACATAACCAGGCATTATTCATTTCAAGACACATTATGAAGAGACAGGCAGCATGTGTGTGTGTGTGCACGCGCGCGCGCGCGCATGTGTGTGTGTGTGTGTGTGTTGTGTGTGTGTGTGTGTGTGTGTGTGTGTGTGTGTGTGTGTGATGTGAAGCATTCACAGATTTGATCCTCATCTCCTCTGCACAGTGTTGATATGACCTAGTACTCTTTTGCCCTAACAGACGTCCTCACTGAAATGCACAGGATGCTGGTCAAACAGAGAAACAACGACAACGTACATCGAAACATCACAATGTGTAAAGTTTACAACTTTCACATTATATCACAAGTCAACGCGAAACAGCTTTCGGCCATCAAATTCATTACACTTCTGTTTGCGTTAAAATATATGACACGAGCTTTATACCTTGTACTGTGTGTTTTATTAACTTTCAGCCGCCACGTTTACCGAGCAGTTTTATATGTGGACTCATACTGTGTGAATTCACAATATTGCCACCACAAGGGGCGGCCATTTTAAATGCTGAAGAAAGCTGGGAGATAGCAGGAGGATGAAAACGTATAAAAGAACACAAGTTGTTGTGTGTGTGTGTGTGTGTGTGTGTGTGTGTGTGTGTGTGAGAGTGAGAGAGAAGAGAGAGAGAGAGAGAGAGAGAGAGAGAGAGAGAGAGAGAGAGAGAGAGAGAGAATCAGAAACAGAGAGAGAGAGACAGAGACACAGAAAGAGAGAGAGGCAAGCAGACAGACAGACGGACAGACAGACAGAGAGTCATTATTCTTTATAGCTAAAGGATATCAGATAAGCAAAATACATGCTTTTCCGTTCTGGTCTTTGCCCTTTAAGGGAGACAAAGTGCTTTATCTTACATATTAAATTGATCAAGAGAGAGAGAGAGAGAGAGAGAGAGAGAGAGAGAGAGAGAGAAGAGAGAGAGAGAGAGAGAGAGAGAGAGAGAGGAGAGAGAGAGGCGAACGAGAGAGAGAAAGAGACAGAGAGAAAGAGACAGAGACAGAGACAGACAGCGATATTGGCACACACAGAGAATGAATACGAATACACAATTTTATTTAGAGAGAGAGAATGAGAGAGAGAGACAGAGGCAGAGACAGAGGCAGAGACAGAGACTGAGAGACAGACAGAGATATTGGCACACACATACAGAATGAGAGAGCGATACAGACAGACACACAGACAGACATAGACGGAGACAGAGAGAGACAGAAACAGACAGACAGCGACAGAGAGACAGAGGTACACTGGAACAGAGGCAAAATGAGATAGAGACAGAGAGAGAGAGACAGAGAGAGAGAGAGAGAGAGACAGAGAGACAGAGAGAGAAGAGACAGTAGAGACAGTGACAGAGAAGAGAGAACAGAGAGAGATAGAGACAGAGAGACAGAGACAGAGAGAGAGACAGGGAGAGAGAAAGATAGAGATAGAGACAGACAGACAGAGAGAGAGACAGAGACAGAGAGACAGAGACAGAAGAGAGACAGAGAGAGAGATAGAGACAGAGAGACAGAGACAGAGACAGAGAGAGAGAAAGATAGAGATAGAGACAGAGAGACAGAGAGAGATAGAGAAAGATAGAGAGACAGAGATAGAGAGAGATGACACAGAGACACAAAGAGAGACAGAGAGAGATAGAGGCAGAGAGAGAAAGAAACAGAGAGAGATAGAGACAGAGAGAGATAGAGACAGAGAGAGAGACAGAGACAGAGAGAGAGACAGAGACAGAGAGAGATAGAGAGATAGAGATCAGAGACAGAAAGAGAGAGATAGACAGAGAGAGATAGAGACAGAACTCGAACTCGAACTCTCGAACTCGAATATTTTAATGAGGGTAATTGGATAAGCCAGAGGCTTCTTTACACCAGGCCCTCAAGGGGAAAAAGTGAAACAAACATGAATAAACCAATTGATCAATAAACAAGATAATGTCAAAAAGCAAAGAAATGAATCATTCAAATAGCCCTTCAATTATTGACTGAAGTCTTGAAATCAATGAAAGACCACAGAAGTAAACCATCCAATAAACAGACAAAACCAATTAAACACTGACAAACTCCTCTCCTTGACACACCCCTCCCCTAAACAGAAACCCCTCCCCCAAAAATCAATACACACACACACACACACAACACACACACACACACACACACACACACACACACACACACCACACGCACCACTACCACGCACGCACGCACGCACGCACGACGCACGCACCGCCACGCACCACCACACCACACACACACACACACACACTACGCGTACATATGCACGGACACGCAACTACACGTGCGAGCTTGCACAAATCATACAAATCGTCCAGGATACAAATCCATACACATGTACATTACCTCACATATTATAACAGCCTTATGTCATAATCATCAAAATACCATAACCACACATTACACCCTCAAAACCAAACAATGAACATTATTTGAAGCATGAGAAAAAAACAACAACCCACAGAGCATCAAGACAACCCTTTCCCCCCCCCCCCCCCCCCCCCCACATCACACACACACGTCACACCACACACCACA
Source organism: Rapana venosa (assembly GCA_028751875.1). Classification (NCBI taxonomy): domain Eukaryota; kingdom Metazoa; phylum Mollusca; class Gastropoda; order Neogastropoda; family Muricidae; genus Rapana; species Rapana venosa. The sequence goes on from CM054144.1 coordinate 54,020,931, forward strand.
CACACACACACGCGCGCGCGCGCGCCGCGCGCCCATACACACACACACATTCACACACACATACACACATTTGCGCGCGCTTGCACGCATACATACTCACACACACAGAGTTCAGCAAGCACGCTCACCCAATGCATATTACAGAAAATTAAACAAGTGTGTGTGGTACGCTTTTTTGAAAGATGATAGGCTGCTTTTCTCTTTTATACTGACTGGGATTTCGTTCCATAACTTGCTACCAGAATAAACAAGGGATGACATAAACAGATCGGTTTCTTGGATGAGGAGTAACAACACTGCTTTTGTTACGAACAGTTTTAACAGGGAACCGCTGACAAAAATAATGAGGGGCTAGTTTATTCAGAGATAGAAAGAGACAGAGATAGAAAGAGACAGATACAGAGAGAGACAGAGACAGAGAGAGATAGAGACAGAGAGAGAGAGAGACAGAGAGAGAGAGAGAGAGAGACAGAGAGAGATAGAGAAAGAAACAGAGAGAGAGATAGAGACAGAGAGAGATAGAGATAGAGCGAGATAGAGACAGAGAGAGATAGAGATAGACAGAGACAGAGACAGAGAGAGACAGAGACAGAAATTAAACTTTTCACAAACAGCTGACTCCCCTTATACCCCCCCTCCCCCCCCCCCCCAAGGAACTAAAGTTAAACACACAAGGATTTTCCCCTCTCCAGTCTTTAGAGAAGAACAATACAAGAAGGGAGAAAGACGAAGAGGCAGACAGCAAAAACGATGGGAAGACACCATCAGAGAGCGGACTGACTGGCCTGGAGTGGAAAGACATAGGCCTACAACAAAAAGCTGAAAATCGCGAAAGAGTGGAGGATGCTGGTTGCAAAAATTTCTTCAGGGAGTGGCCAAACGGTGTGAACTAGACTAACGAGATAGGTGGAGGTGAAGGCAAAGAGTCCGGAACAGTACCCATTTCCCCTTCCTGCTGTGAAAGCTGACATACGGATAGCTAGAGAACGACAACTAAACGCCATTGGTCGATATTTATAGTTACGTGATGGTGTATTTGATGCTCAACTTTGTCGGACTTTTGTCTTGAGTACACAGAGGTGTGTCGTCTGCTAGCCTAGCACGCGCATTCCTCGACCGGCGTAGCCTACATATCATTCAGGAGGGAAGCAGGCCGCACTCTGCATCTTTCAGCGCAGCCTGTATCATCACAGCGAGAGGTTCTGTTAGCGTTAGCACCCCTGCGCGAATCTAGGTCGACTCATCCATGGGTCGTTTGACATTCTTGCACGAGAGGGGTTGGTGTATTTCCACCAGCAGAAAAAAATATGCCCATGAGATACAAGTTGGCTCCCGATTGCTATCAAGTCTAGAGACCCTGAGGAAGCAGTAGCACCAAAGAAAAAAACTGAATGATGGAAAACAAGGTTGTAGTACTCGTACATAGACTCGGCTCTCAGACTATCACCCACTTCCTTTGGGCCTACTGGCCTACACTGCGTGAGTCGAAAAAATAGAAATCATGCACATCCCTCCCCTCCCCCGCCCCCTAAAAACAATAATAGATCTACTGTCTTTTACCTCTCTGTTGATTTTGCATCTTGTAATAATAAACAATCTTGAATCTTGAATCTTGTAAGAGAAAAAACGGCGTGCTTTCACCTCCAGTTTCAGTGGTGGGAAACCCCTGAATGACGTCACACAAGTGTAATCGTTACTATAAATATCGTCCAATGGCGTTTAGTTGTCGTTCTCTAGCTATCCGTATGTTGAAAGCTGTGCAGACAGGGACCAAGGCTGTTTCACAGCCACGGCCTCCTCATTGTGACCTCAGCCTGCTGGAGGCCAGACGTCAACAAAGACTGACTGACTGACAGAGGAGCAAGCCATGCACCCAGTGTACCATAGTCTGCTGCTTGGTATTGGCTTTTGTCTGGTATGACTGGGGGCTCATCATCATCATCATCATCAGACCTTGGCGGTCGTGGGGGAGACACTAAAGACGATGCCGTGGTAAGCCTCCTCCATCCATCTCGGTCCTCGGCTCTGCGAAGTAGTGCCGAGTCATTCATCCTGGTCCATTCTCTGATGTTGTCCATCCATGACTTGTTCTGTCTTCCCCTCTTTCTGCCGCCTTCGAGTGTTCCCTGCAGTACTGTTTTGGGCAGAGTAGGGGCTAGACAACCATAAAGTGCACGTGGACGCGCATGCAGGAAACACACACACACACACACACACAAAAGCACACGCGCGAAAGCACGCACGCATGCACGCACACACACACACACAAGCATATCTGCGCAAGCACACACGCACGACGCACGCACACACGCTCACACACATGCACAGAGTGTACGCGCCTCCCATGTAACCCCCCCCCCCCCCCCCCCTACACATATCGGCACGGTGCACGCAGACACACACACAAACACACACACACACACACGCACACACACACACACACACACACCACACACGCACACACACAAACACACACAAACACATACACGCACACACACAAACACACACCTACACACACACACAAACACACACACACACACAACACACACAAACACACACAAACACATACACGCACACACACAAACACACACATACACACACACAACACACACACAAACACACACATTCACACACAAACACACACATACGCACACAAACACACACCACACACACACACATAAACATTCACACACAAACACACACACACGCACACACACAAACACACATACATACACACACATTCACACACACAAACACACTTTCTCGCTTTTTTTTTCTTTAGATAGATGGCTTGATGAAAAAAAGCAAATGCACTGCTTATTCAATGTACCATCTGAAAATAAAAGTTTGACTTTGACTTTGACACAAACACACACACACACGCACACACACGCACACACACGCACACACACACACACATTCACACACACACAAACACACTTTCTCGCTTTTTTTTCTTTAGATAGATGGCTTGATGAAAAAAAGCAAATGCACTGCTTATTCAATGTACCATCTGAAAATAAAAGTTTGACTTTGACTTTGACACAAACACACACACACACGCACACACTCAAACAAACACACACACACATACACAAACACACACACACAGAGAACTGTACTACGAGTGCCAGGCTGACCTTCAGACATGACCGGCATCACTGTTACCCGGCCCAAGAGCCAGGGAGTGCGCTTCGGCTTTCATGAGCAATTAACAACAGCAGCAACAATAACGACAAGAACAATAACGACAAAAACAACAATAACGACAACGACAACAACAACGAAGCATATAAAACAAACACGGCTGAACAGAAAATGGCATCCACACTAGGTCATCACAGACACAGACATGAAAACAAAGACACAGACAGACCGACAAACACACACTCGCACGTTGCACATATACACAGACGCAGAAAGGCAAACATACAGATAGACATACACACACGCACACACATACATATAAACGATCGCGCCCAAACTTTTCGTACACACACATACATGCACGAGCACACACATATACGTGCATGCACGCACGCACGCACGCACACACACCAGAGTTGGTCGTAGGCAGCTGAGTCAGGATGAACAGGTATTAGTAAAAGAAAAAGAAAACCCTCCCCTAACCCCCCCAAAAAAAACAACAACAACAAAAAACCAAAACCCTCCCCCCAAAAAAGCCAACAAAAAACCCAAACCAAACCAAAACAAAAGCTTAGCTAAACGATGCAGATTGACATACTTGCATTTAGCATGCTTCAAACTCAGTTCTTCTCCTCCTCCTTCACATTGCCAGTCAGTAGTTAGCAGCAATGTCCTTCTGTTTGTTTTTCTTTTCTGTTTGGTTTTGTGTGTGTTTGTTTTGCTTTTCTGTTTGGTTTTGTGTGTGTTTGTTTTGCTTTTCTGTTTGGTTTTGTGTGTGTTTGTTTTGCTTTTCTGTTTGGTTTTTGGTGTTGACACTGCTTGGCACTACAGCTAGCGACGGATGGTATAGCGTATGGATTTTCCATCTCAGAATGATAACAACCCTTCATTATCTCCTGTTAGAGAGAGAGAGAGAGAGAGAGAGAGAGAGAGAGAGAGAGAGAGAGAGAGAGAGAGAGAGAG
>CM054144.1:54028542-54063542 GCA_028751875.1 Rapana venosa
GCCGGGATCGCTTTTCTCCCCCCCCCCAAAAGGGCCGGGAACCGCTTTTTTTGGCCTAGTGAGGGTACTTCCCGTGTTTTGGATGGGAGGGCCCCCCATTAATGGGGAACACAAACTCTGCTGTTAAAGGGTTTTTTTGGTGTAAGTGAGGGTACCCTGGCGTGGAGTGCTTTTGCCGCGATTTAGCGGCCATGATGATGGTGTCAGGGAAAGCCACGATCCTGGAAGCATGGCACATCTCCATACTGTGGCGTTCAAGTCTTGCCTGTAGAACACAAGCGCGCGTACTCGCAAGAATGTCCCACGGGATGTTGTTCACACAATGACGGGGATGACATGTTTGGGAATGGAAGGTGGGTTGTGGGCATCTGTTTCTTTAGAGAAGAGCTCGGTGGGATGTAGCCACCTTCCATTCTGAGGAGAATGTCCAGGTTGGGTTTTGTTTTAGAACTGTGGACTGTGAACTTTATTGAGGGTGGAATGAGTTGATAAAATCACTAAAACTGTTCAGTTGTTCCTCGTCCCCAATAAACAACACCAGTATGTCGTCATAAAGCGTCTCCACTGTTCTTCTTTACTGGCTACAGGGCTTTTTCCAGAGGGGACTTTTCGGGGAAAGCCCATGAAAGGTTTGGCCATGTGGGTCCCATGGGTGTGCCCATGCAGTGCCTGTTTTCTGCCGGTAGACTGCCTTCAAAGTGAAGTAGTTGCTGTGTAAAATGTGCTGTACAATCCCCAGTACGGTTACTGACAGGGGGTACACAATCCTTTGGAGGGAGTCCATGAAGAGCGGATAGGTTGTCTGTCTGATGAGGAATGGTGCCGTACAGGTTGAAAACATAAATTTGTTACAAGATGACACTTTCTTTAAAGGGTCCAAGTCTTGTGTTCCAGTTCAATATTTTGTTTTAGGACATCTGTGGAAATCCTTCACGTAGCTGGGAGAGAGACTACTGGGTTGCAGCAGGAGTCCATAGTTTGACAGCGTTTCAGTAGGGAATTTACCCCAGACAATAGGAGCCCAGGAGGGTTAAAGCGATTTGTGGACTTTGGGAATGTGATAAAAAACATGGGGTTGACGTTTCCCCGGGGTCAAGTCGCGCCATCTATGTGTGTTTCGTAAATGTTTTCCTTTGCTTGAAGTTTGTCCCAAATGTTGTTGGTGGCAGTGGTGATTTGCGGTGTGGGGTCTTTCCTCACTTGTTCGTAGTGTTCAGGGTTATTCAGTAGCCGCTGGCCCTCCCTGTGTAGCTGTCAACATCTTGAACAAACAACAGCGCCTCCTTTGTCTCCCCTGGAGATCCGTATCTTTTCTCCTGCACCAGATCTTTCAGTTCGTGGAGAGCTCTTCTTTCTGTGGTGGAGAGGTTATCTCTGAGCTTTCTGTGTTGACAAAGTTGTTGGTGAGGGTTTGGATGGTATTTGCATTTTTGCACCCAGAGACAAATCTCTTCCACTTGGAGGCGAGTAAAACGTTTTTTTTGTAAAACCCGAGGAGGGGGGACAGTTTTATCTTCTTCATCTCCTGAGTCGAAAAACATTTCCTTTAGACGCAGTCGTCTGCAGCCTTCTGCCACGTCTTCCTGTAGCTGCAGTTCACTGAAGGAAAGCGGGGTAGGGCAGAACTGGGGGGCCCAGAGACAGGACTTGTTCCTGGTCTTCAGACAGTGGGACTGAGGATAAATTGATGACTTCCTTTTTCACTGCCTGGTTGTTCTCCTCGTGATTTGTCAGTTGGTTGTGGTTTTTTTCCGTTTTAAAAACTGCGGCTCTTTTTCTTGTTCTCAGCCTGACTTTGTTCAGTGTTTTGGGGCCAGTGTTGTCTAGAAGTTTGCTCAGTTTTTTCTTCTTTCTGGGAGCCAGATGCCGTGACGTGGTTTGGAAACATTGATGTTGAAGTTTCCGCACGCTTCATATTCTTGTTAACTGCAGGCTTGGTAGACATCATACAAGGAGTTTGTGAATGGCATTATTTTCAGCCTCTGCTAGAGAGTCGTAATGTGTTTTACACAAAATTGGCTATCTCAAAACTAGCTGACAGCAAGATTGTATTTACCTGATGATGAAGGAAATCGACTTTAGGTAAGGCATCTGTTCCAAACTTGGCTATCATTCCTTGGGCAGAACCCGTGATCAAGACAGGAGGAAATAATTTACTGTGGGACTTTATACCTGGACCTTGTCAGTGCATTTCTTCAGTTTCTCAATGACGTTGTTGAGATCAGGAGCCATAATGGTGGATCCAGCCTAGGCAGGATGCAAGGAAGAGATCAGTTAAGATTGTAGAAAAACACCGTAGGCTCCCTGTGAGGAGAGGAGTTGATATGCTGGGATCGTTGTTGAAGACGATGCGTGTTCACTTTCATATTTTAGGTACCACACAAAGTGGAAAGCATAAACAACCAGCATAATAAATGTTCCCCAATATTTCGGCTTTCGCTTCCTCGGGGGGGTTTTTTATGACGTGATGGAATGACGTCAATCTCAATTTTACATCATTGTGAAGTTTTTCGTATGACATTTAAATTGAACACCATCTGGGGACGATGTTAGAAGAGAGAGACAGAGAGAGAGAGCGAGAGAGAGAGAGATAGGGGGGGGGGGAATTTTACCTGGGACAATTATGGTCATATAGTTTATGTTCACACACACACACACACACACACACACACAAAACACACACACACACACACAAACACACACACTTGCGCACCCAGCATACACGCACGCATGCACAATATACACGCATATGCACTTTCACTACACATCCTTTCAGGAGACTATAAGCGAAGTCCCGTGTGGGAGCACACGCAGAACATCCGGCCCACATGCCAAAACCCGTTCCACCTTTCGGAAGAGTAGGCAATTGTGCGCCAGTGCAAAATGAATTAAACGAGTGCCAATTTCCCTATTCCATCATCCTCGAAACAAATGAATGACTAAATAGTAAATTAAACAATATACACATGCGCGCGCGCACACACATACACACACATAAAATATATATGTTTTACACGCCCCACAAACACACACACACAAGCAAGTGCGCCCACGCCCGCCTCTGTGTAGTGTAGTGTAGTGTAACGTAGTGTAGTGTAGTGTAACGTAGTGTAGTGTAGTGTAACGTAGTGTAGTGCAGTGTAGTGTAACTTATTGAAGTGTAGTGCAGTGTAGTGTAACGTAGTGTAGTGTAGTGTAACGTAGTGTAGTGTAGTGCAGTGTAGTGTAACGTTAGGTTTGTGTAGTGCAGTGTAGTGTAACGTAGTGTAGTGTAGTGTAAACGTAGAGTTGTGTAGCGTAAAGTGTAGTGTAGATGTAGTGTAGTGCTGGTGCAGTGCGTGTAGTTTAACGTTGAGTAGTTCAACGTTCATTAGTGTAGTGTAAGAGTCGTGTAGTGCAGTGTACTGTATAAAAAAAAATACGGTAGTGTATAGTGTAAATGCAGTGTTACTGTAACGTAGTGTAGTGTAGTGTACGTAGTTAGTGTAGTGTAGTGTAGTGGGTAACGTAGTGTGTGTAGTGTAGTGCAGTGTATGATACGTAGTGTAGTAGTGTAGTGTAGTGTAGTGCAGTTAGTGCCAGTGTACTGTAACGTACGTGTAGTGCAGTGTACTGTAACGTATTGTGTGTTGTGTAACGTAGTGTTAGTTGCAGTTGTACTGTTAAGTAGTTTAGTGTCTAGTGCTAACGTAGTTTCGGTATGTGTAGTGTAACGTAGTGTAGTGTAGTGTAACAGTAGTGTAATGTAGTGTAGTGTAACGTAGTGTTGTGTAGTGTTAGGCAGTGTACTGTTACGCTAGTGTAGTGTAGTCGTAGTGTAGGGTAGCTCTTTAGTGTAGTGTAACGTAGTTGTAATGTAGTGTAGTGTAACAGTAGTGTAATGCTGAGTGTAGTGTAAAGTAGTGTGAGTTGTAGTGTAACGTTTTCGTGTTGTGGTGTTTACATTACTGCGAAGCATTATACTATCGCGTTATTTATAGTCGCAAATTTCGGAACGTCAACTTGGGCCTGCTTCTCTCCTAGGTAGGGCGCAATTTTAGCAACTCGGCTCTTTCTCTTTGCACAAGAGAACTGGGATATCCACCTATCCTAGAGACCTGCTCCCCAGCCAACCAGTCATGCTTGTGGAAGGAAGTGGGGGTCGGGGTGGGGGATGCCTTCTAATGAAGACTCGAACCCCGACCTTCTTTGCTTTCTAGGACGTGTTCATCTACACCAGCCAAACCAAACGTGTTGGTACCTGTTGATGTTTTTTGTGCAAATTTCTTTGAAGCTGCTGTTTCTGAACGCTTACTCATTACTCCGTTACAGAAACAACAAGCAACAACGCAACACCTGCAAGCAGCAGCGGCTTGCCCCAACAGCCCACCTCACACATCTAGTACCAGCAACCTCCGCAGTTCAAAGGTAATAGTCATCATCAACTAATCTACACAATCCACTTATAGCTATCATACTATCAAATTAATAGACTATTCATAACCCCAAAAGATTACCCCAATTACTTAATATAATTACATCAAACTTCACCCTAAACACCCATTCCACACCCCACTAACCCCTAACAAAACCACATAAAAACCCCCCCTACCCCCCTCTATCCCTAACTAACAACATTCAAAACCCTACCCCTCTACTCACCCAATCCACTACTTCATCTCAACCCCCCCAACAACCATCTATTCCCCCCTAACATTTCCCCCCTTTACAAACCCTCCCCCAACCCCCACAAAATTTTCCATCCATCCACCCCAATCACCATCCCCCTCCAATACCTAACCATAATCCACTCCCCCCCTCCTCCTTCCCCTCCTACTCCTCCCCCCTTCTCCCAACAACCCCACCCCTCATCACTTCAATTCCTAAATCACATTCAATACAACCCAATCCCCTCACCCCTCCACCCCTCTCATCAACACCTCACCTTCCTCCCCCCACACACACCCCATTCTCTATTCATCATAACATTCTCTTCCATTTCCCCCATTTCACCCTTCCCCCCAACCCCAACCCCCATACCAATCCCCCCTACCCCATACCCAAACCCCCCTCTATATATCTCTCTCCCCTTTATCATTAATCCTACCACCCCCCATTCCCCCACCCCCCATCACCCCATTTTCCCCCTCCTCCCCCTATCCTATCTATCTTACCTCAATCTTATCTATATATATATATATATATATATATATATATATCTCTCTCTCTATTCTCATATCTCTCTCTATCTCTCTCTCCCTCTCTCCCTCTATCCCTATCTCTCTTCCTTTTATTTTTTTATTATTCACCAAATCACCCCACCATACACAAAAACCACCCCCCTTAACCCAAATACTCCCAACCCCAATCAACAACCACAAAATCCCCTAACCAACCCAACAACCCCATCACCCCTCAATCAATCACCTCCCCCCCACCATCCTACCCCTACCCCCCACCACCTTCCCCCATTCTCACATATACCTCCCCTCCTCCCTCCCCCCCTACCCTTCTCCTTCCGCCCCCCCCCCCCCCCCCCCCCCCCCCCCCCACCCCCTCCCCCTGGCCCCCCCCCCCACCCCTCCCCCCATTATACTCCCTTCCCACTTTACCAAAACATTCTAACACACCACTCCTATTGTCTCGTAACGCGCCTCGAGCCCGCCCCTCGCTCCAACCAATTCATCTATGAACAGACCCTCTCGACCGTCCCCTCTATGCCTGTCCGCTCCTGACCCTCCCTTCCCTAAGAAATCTCCCCCCTAAGATCCAACCGGAGCTAACTCAAAGACTCCCTCTACTTCGAATATGATCCCTATCTTACCTCATCCCACTCGCAAACCCGCTCATCCCACCCCCCTTTTTCATTCATACCCCCTCCCCCCATCTATCAACAACCGACACACCTCACAACCCACGTCCAAGACCCCCCCAACAACTCACCAGCACACACTCACCCACGTACGTAACGCCCCTTTCGACCCAAATCCCCAAAATATCCACACTTTACACCGCTCGCCCCCCCCCCTACACTGAGATACCCACTAATAACCCCCCCCCATCTCCCTACCGACAAAACTCGTTGACCCCCTAGCCTCTACCCCCTCCTCCATACGCCAGCATAACTATTCCAGACCCCCTTCAGCAAAAGAATAGAAGACCTCCTACAAGCCCACCCGCAGTAAAATCACCCATAAACACGATTCGACGTCCCTAATTACACCCCTGTCAGATACCCCCGCCCAAGCAGCCACCCATATTTCCCCATCAAAATTTAAACCCCAAAAAATTGTCCCTCGCCCGCCTCCCTAATATATACAACTCATATTTCCTAACATACACCCCCCTTCTAATGATACCCCCCCAAGACCCTATACTACCAACATATTTATTCCCCTTGAATCACACCGCTACACCCACCGAACCAATTACATAAAAAACCTCTCATACTCAGCTTTAGTCCCCGCCCGAATCCCACACGCACACCCAACACCAAAACAGTCACCCTCCTGCATTGATCTGATCCACTCCCAAATACAGTTTAAACGCACACCCTTAAACAACCCCGAAACTCTCAGTCCCCCCCATAAATATGACACCCACTCCCCCCCACAACCCCCCAAGAATCGACCTAATATAATCAGCCCAAATCCCCCATGACCCCATCACCCCTCCCTCATCCCGCATATTTAACAGACACTAGCCGATACCAAAACTCCCAGACACAACCTAAAACCCCCACCCACCCACTCGCCCATAACAACCATAGATAAAACACAGTCCTCACCTTCCTCAAATCACCCCACCTAAACCACCCTCATCAAAAACACATCAGCCAACATCCCCCACCCCCCCCCCAAACCCTAAAATTAACTCCATAAAATCACTCTAAACCCCCTCCCCCCCCCCTCCCACCCCCCACCCAATAAAAATACTATCCAATCCCCACACCCCCCCCCAACCACAACACCACACCCCCCACCCCCCCCCCACCGCCCCCCCCCCGCCCCCCCCCCACCCAAACCGTTCTTAGAATATCGAAACTAAACCCTCACGAGAATAAGTTCACAAAAACCTTCCTCCCTCGCTCTCCTCAGTCGCCTTCCTTCTTTTGTCCCCCCCCCTCCCCCCCCCCCCCCCCCCCCCCCCCCCCCGCCTCCCTCAGCTACCCCCCCCCCCCGCACCCCCCCCCCCCGCCCACCCCCCCCCCCCCCCCGCCCTCCCCCCCTTGATCTGTTCAACACCACCTCACCCACTATCCCCTAATACCCCCCCCCCCCTACCCCCCTCCCAACCTCATACACATCTAAAATATACCCCCTCACCGCACCCCCCAAATTATAGAAAAATATAAATAAATAACTCCTTCATAATATCCCCAACCCCAAAACCCCCAATACATAAAATAAATACCATAGCACAATACCCTTACAATACACCCAATATAATACCATCCCAAATATCATATAATATGATAAATACTAATTGTAATACAACCCCCTATGATAGAGTGTAATCCAAATCCCAATACAATGACATACACTGAACACCAATTAAGAATCCAATAAAACAACAATGACACTAACAATACGAATACACATACTATACCATACACTACATTAACTAAAACCAAATCCAGATATGAAATGGAACAATACAATCCAACATAATACAATAAATCCAATACATAGCAATATAAATACATATACATTCTAGAAGTACAGATACATACATTACATACATACAGCAAAATCAATTCAATACATCCAATACCGTACAAAACCCAAGTATAAGAATATCATACACCCCAAAGTAGAATATTATAACCATAATAAATAATACAATGACCAATAACTAACCAGGTAAAGCACATACTCATACTACCTGTACCTCTTATACCCCAATCACCCTTCCCCCCTATCCACCCTGTTGAGATTAACCCCCCATATACCATATTTTCTAACCCCCCCCCCCCCCCCCCCCCACCCCTAATTATCTCTCATTTCTCCCTCCCTTCCACCAAAATCTCCCTTCCCCCCCTCACTCATTCCATTTCCCCCCCCACCGCTCAACACCCTTCACCTATACCCCCTCCCTCTTTACACCCCTTCCCTCTAACCTACGACATCCCCCCCCTTTTTCGTTCCCCCCCCCTTGAATGAACAGTGATTTCCCCACCGCCCCTCTCCCTCCTCAGTTCCTTCGCCACCCACCCCAAGTCCCCCCCCTGTTGTCTACGTCCTAATTCCCCCCCCCTTTCCCACCCCTCCCATCCAACCCTCTGATTCCCCTTACCGCCCTTTCCAATTGTTACAATATCTTAATGTATTCTTCTGTCCCTATACACGCACATCTCATTTATCAACAATTCACACCCCACACTCCCTTCCTTCCTTCCCTCCCCCCACCCCCCATTACTTCTAATAATACACCCCCTCCCACCCTCCAACTTACCGACTATTACCCCACCCCCTACCCTCTTCTACATTCGCATCCACTTTCATCCCCCGAACCCCACCGTATCTCAGCACCTCCACCTCCCCGCCGCCCCCCTTCACCCCTCATCATCCTCCCTAATCTTCCCATACACCCACCGCACCCTTTCCCACAACTCACCTCATTGCCGATCCCTCCACAATCGCACATTTCTCCATTCCATCGCCTAAGTTAGACCTTCTCTCCCTCCATGCCTATTTCTCCACAACATCTTAGCCCCACCCCATATCCATCCCTAACCCCCAACAATCTCTTCCACCCTTCACCATTCAAAATCCTTTCCCCACCTCCCCCCCCCCCCCCTTATCCACTCACCACCCCCCAATATCTCCCCCCCTTCCACCCTCCTACATTCCAATTCCATCCCCCCATTTCACCGACGACCCCACCCCTCAATGTTCCCACGCCAACATTATCCTCGCCTTAATCTCAATTCCGCAACCCCGCTCTCAATCCCCTCTTCCCAACCCTTATCATGCCGATTTCTCCCTCAGCCAATCACCATATCACACCCATGTCGAACTTACCCCCCTCAATCCTGCACTAACCCCACCTCCCCCCGCCTGCCTCCCCCCCCCCCTCCACCCTAACCCATTCCCCTCATCCCCCAACCTTCCCCCCCCCCCAACTCTCTCTACAAACCGCCTCCCCCAACTTACTTCCCAACTCCCCACTTATTCATCCTCGCTCATTCACCTCCCCACTCATCCCCACTAAGAACCCTCATATCATCCATCTCCTCAAGTCCAACACCCAATTCCCACCAATCTCCCTCCCCCCCCCCCCCCATTTACCCCTCATCCAATCCAATATATCACCCCCTCCCCCTCTCCCCTCCTCCTCTCGCTCCACACCCTTCTCTCTCGTAACCCTCTCCTGACCCCCCTCCTCACCTTCTGTTATTCCCATCTTCCTCCATTCGTTCGCAATTCCAGTCCCCCCCTATACCTCTCCCACTACACTTCTCATTCCCCTCAACCATCTCCTCTCACGAGTCAATATCCGCTCTCACCACCGTCCCTCGCCCCTTCCCTCAGTATGACCTACCCCACCTTACCCTCCTATTTCGATCAATGCAGCTCACCCCTCCCCTCCTTGCCCAGCTTAAATTTCCTCATTTCTGTTAGTACCATAACCTCCGCACGACCCCACACCTCCCGTACTCTGCCAGCAGATCCTACAAATCCCTTCCCCTCAACACCTCCATCACACTCCCACAGCCCCGCACCACTCCCTTCCTACTCCCCCCTAATCCCCAACCATAACCTATCCCTCCCTCTCACACATACGCTCGTGTCCCACCCCGATCCCGCCACCCCCTCCTCTGAATCACCCCCCACTTTTATCTCCTGCTCACTATCTTATCCTCCCACCAACCCATAATCATCCCCCGTAACATTCCTCCCTTCATATCTATTCCACCCCCCCCATTCCCACCGAAACACCCACCACAGCACAACGCCCCCCTCCTCTTCCCACACCCTGCCCCGTCGCCCCAACCTTCCCCCCCACCTCCCACCCACCTACATCACCCCTACCCGCCATATCCGATCCCTATCACATACCATTCATCCCCCCTTCCTCCTCTGCACTACGTGTCCTCCTCTATTGTTCAACTCACCCCCGCAATCCTCCCCCCCTTCCCCTCACAACCCCCCACCCCCCCCCCCCCAAAAATTTCTTGAACATAATATCTCCACCCTCCGTCCACGCACTACCACAACCCCTCACAGAAGCGCCGTATGCAGAAGAGATACTCTCTTCGATTCTAAAGGTCTAGAAATGCACATGCGTCAATATTTTCCCCCACGTCCCACCAACCCCACTTTCCCTCCTCATCACACCCCCCACCCCTATATCCCACACCACCCCATTCCCCCCTATCCCTAACACTACCCTTTCCCCTGCTTTACATTAACCCTAACACCTAATTGTTACTCCCTTTCATACCATATATTCTGATCCCATAAAACACCCCAAAAACCACTCCCTCCACCGCATCCATCCATAATTCCTCCCCACCCCCCTTCCCTACCTAATTATTCCTCCCCCCCCCCACCCCCCCCCCACTAAATCCCCCTCAGTCCCAATTCCTTAATTGCCTTCCCATCCTCTCCATTCCCCCCCACTATCCTAGCTGAGAATTGATCAGTCGCTAACGACCGCACCCTGATCTTCCATTCCCACATTCCTCTCCCCCCCCACATCACCATACCCCCACTATCCCTCCCGCCCCCCCCCCAGGATTCACCAACCCCGACTCTTCCCTCGGTTATTCCTAAGTCCCCCATAAACCCCGGGGTATCGCAAAGTGGCTCCCCGCAAGATCAGCCTATCTACTTCACTCCTCCCCTCCCACCAGACTCTCTCTCTTCCCCCCCCCCTCCTCCCTCGCCATTCCCCTCCTCATAAATTCCCCCCCACATGCTCATCCCCTCCCCCCACCACACCACCTTCGTCCACTTAACTAAGTTCACCCCTCCCTGATGACCCCCACCCACGATACAAACCTCGTAAAGTGCTTCCCCCATTCACCCATGTCCCTCATCCCACCCCCCTTCTTCACCCCCTCCTACTCCCATCTCATCACCTCCTTCACCAATTCCAGACGCCCACCCCTCGCTAATTACCCCCCCCCCCATACTACCTCTCCCTCACATCACCCCCCTATCTTTCAAACGATCCTCCACCATCCGCCTTTCTCCACCCTCTTGCCACCTCATTACATTTCCTACTGCTACTCATCATTGTCCAATCCGCACCTTTCCACACCATGCCTCCTATCCCCCACCCCTTTTCCGTCTCCTCCCTTTCCCCCTCCTCTTTCTCCCTATTTGCCCTCCTCCCCCACTATCAATTCCCTTCTTAAACCCCTATCCCCCCCCTTCCCCCCACTGTCTCCCTCTCCTACCCTATTCTCTCCTTCATTCCGACCCGACCCCTAACTAGCCACCCCATGTCCCCTTCCCCACCTCCCATTTTGTTAACTTTCCCCCATATCCGCCTATCCCCCCTCTAATGTCCGTACAAGACTAATAATATTATAATACAACCACGCACCACCACCCACACACCACACATTCAAACAAACTCTACATCGCAGACATTACTCCCCTGCGCCCCCCCCACCCACCTCATCCCTCAAGTATCCCCCAACCAACCAAAACATACATCCCCCCACACCCAACGCCCACCATGCTCCCCGCAAAGGCTGAAACCCCCCACCATTCCCCCTCCTTCCAACTCTACCCCCCCCCCTCCCTCCAACTCACCCCCCACCCCCCCCCCCCCCCCCCCCCCCCCCCCCCCCCACCCCCCCCCCTCCCACCCCCCACCCCCGCGCACCCCCCCCCTTCAACCTCCCCCCCCCCCCCAAATCATTATCCCCTCATCCTAATCCCAACTTTCCCGCACATAGTTGTTGACCCTGACCCAACCTTAGCTATTCACACTATATAAAATCTTCATTCTAAATCCTTCCAAACCCCTATCATTAATTCCACTCCGGTTGATTCCATATTTCTTACCAACCTTATTCATTCCCTCCCCCTCCTTCTCTCCCTTCCGCTCCCTATAAATGTACAATGTCCACAGGTGTGTATGTAACCCCCCTCCCTCCCCGCACTACGATATCTTATCGACCCTTTCCTTTCATCTATACCCTCGTATCTCCTAACCCTCTCACTCTGTTGATAATCATCAATATTTCTCCAATCCCCCTATTTAGAGAGATCAAAACACACCCTAAATATCTCCCCCTTCCCCCCCTATCCTCTCTACTCCCGTCCTCCTACTTCTAGTACTGTAACGCTCAAAATAGCAACACCTTCCCCTTACTCTCATCAGTCTAAGAAATACATCTAATCCGGTACTCTATTCACTCATCATCAGATTACTTCCTCCCCCCCCTCTCCAACCCCTACTTACACCCTATCCTCCATCTCTCTTATCGCCTGTCAATTCCTAATCCACCTATTCCCTGAACCAATCTCAACTCTCATAATGCCTACACAATCCACGAATCGCTCTCATTCCTTACATTTATCATCCAAAAAAACACTATTTATAATAATACACTCTCCACACACCCCACCAACGACAGACCCCGCTAATCCCCCCCCCTTCCCCCATCCTACAATTCAGAAACAAATATATTAGAAAATTCACTCTTCCATAAACAATAATGATTTACAGTCATATCATTTCAACCCTTTAAACACGTCGCTGAACATATTACGGCAATAACATGATTACCTCCCCTAAAAATCCCATACATCTCGTCCTTGAGAACTTCCAACAATGCTCTTCTTTTCTTCACATAAAACCACCTAACCTCTCCCCCATCTGTAATCGTACATCACTTTTCACTCCCATTCATATCCACTTTATTAGTAATCAGAAACATATCTCCTATTCCCTCCCCTATACCCTCTACCTCTCCCCCTTCCCCCCCTTCATCCCCCCCATTTTCACCCGCCCCAACCCAAGAATCTCCTTGAAAATCGAAATTCTAAAATAAGCCCACCCAACAGTTCCCCCCTCTTCATATGGATTGTTAGTCCATTACATACCGTCCTTGATCTTTCCCGATATCCGTCAGCCACCCCCCCCCGACTACGAATAAATTTCTACTGAATCGCTATCCATCCAATCTTTCAACATTACGCCCCTTATCTCACTACCCTCCTTCGAGAGAGAAGAGGAGAGTTCAGTCTAGTATGCATTCTCTGATCGTCTGTTCTCAAAGTAAACAATCTACACTCCCGTGTGTGTCATCTCCATTAGTGTAAGATGAACGAATCAGTAAATTCCTTTCTTTTACTAGATAAACGCGTGTTTCATATCGATTGTTTCTACACGTCCCCCCTCGTCCTTGCCTCAGTAACTCTCCGAACGTCACCAATTCAATCTTAGTCAATGAATATCATCTAAATTGCTGTTCCCTCAAAGACACTTAGCCATATGAGCTTGATGTTATACTATATGTTTGACCGAAGTATGTGTGTGTTTCCTCCGTTTCAACTATCTCTGAGCCTCAGAATTTCAGTATGTGTGATGTTACTAGTCCAAAAAAGACACCAGATACCACTCTATCATGTGATACTTGCCTAATTCTGTAGTATACTTCTCCATGTTTCATGTACGCCTCAAATCCAACATCTAGTCACGTAGCTTCATCGAAACCACAGATAAGATTATCCACTTCCCGAACTGTATATTCATCTTCCAATATCTCCCCCCTCTCCTTGAACATCTTGTAGTATGCGGTTTATGTAAAGTTTATGTCATCTGTTATCCCCAGGGGCACACAATGGCCCCCATACTCTTCAGAAAAGCCGGAACACGAACAGGAGTTAATACGTAAGTCTTAAGTATACCGTGCGCAAGTTGATGTTCTGCATGCGTTTCGAACTGTCTACACCTTACTCGGATCACAAACACTACCAAACCCAACCTCCAATACCATGACAAACAAAGAACCCAATATTCATTCCTCCGCTCGCCTGTCGTATATGCTAGTGTTCCAGTGTTGTCCTTTTATTGTTCCACTTAGTCTCCGTGATGAGTGAAATCACTCCTATATTCTCTGAACTTGATATACTATTTGCGAACCAATGAGATATATAATGATCTCTGTCCTTCCCCTCCCCTGATATTTCACTTGTCTAACTCCCCTTCTGTAAGTTTTATATAACTTCCCTGTCTTCTAATAAAAATCCTCACACTCGCAGTTGTGCAATAAGTCTTAATCTGTGTCCCCACACTCTCATAAAAGCATGCAGTTCTCATATCTCCTCCTCACCTGTGTAGTCCCTCAATGTAATAGTACATATACGAGAATCATCCATTCAGTCATCTAAATTTCCGAACCACCTAGAAGATGTAGAAGATCTTTGTCGCCCTCGTAAGTCACAATAACGCAAATAAACCCCCCATTTAGTAATACAAAGTCATATAACGCGTACTCCCCCACCATGTCCCTCAAATCAAGCATGATTATCATCTTGTGCACTAAATCCTCGCTCCCGCGTCCAATCCCCCCTCATAGATCTACTGTCATATAGTTTGAAACAAAAGAATCACTAACCACCACTATAGTCCCTCAACTCGACTATTGTAACACGTACCTGAGCTCAAGCGTCACGTACTCCCTACGGTTATCGCTTGTGATCAGAGTCTACCACGCCTGACTGTGTTCTTCTGATTTCAATCAGTTACACTATAACCTCGTTCTGATACTATATTACGTACTGTTACTCATATCCCACTAACTTCTTAAATTGTGACATGGCTTTGTGTCCTCTCGTGTAGATACTCTCTCCAGATACTCAGACTTACTCCATAACAACCGCGAGTTCGCTGTGTCGAGTGCTATCTGCACAAAGAATCATAGGACGTGCCTTAAAATATCATAATCTCCATTGTCCGATCCGTTGCGTCGCATGCAGCCGCAGTCCATCCCGCTAACTACCCCCCCCCTTGATGCGCGTCCCCCTCGGATATCCCCTCAAATCCATCCCTAAACGTACCGCACCTCCGCATCGACCTCACATCCCGCGACCATATCTAATGAGTCTAACCCCCCCCCTATCTCTCTCTCCATGTATTTCCTGCTCCGCCTAGTCGCGCCTCCTAGAGATCCCAATTGTCTCTCGCATTAATACGCCTTCGTGCCATTCCAAATCCTACCCCCCCCCCCATCCAGACACGTAACTAGTTTGCGTGTTGTCGAGTACGTTTACTCTTGTGATTCATGTGCCGAGTACAAGTTATCCCCCATCTGTCCTCATAACTTAATAAAAAAGCGCTTGTTATTATTCCTTAGAACGCCTCCTCATCAGGTGGACGGACTCCATTCCCCTTTACTAAAAGTCTGAATGGAGCTCCGCCCAGAGCGCGCCTCAACCCATATCTCCAAGTCCTTATAGTATCCCATGTGTCTCCTCCCTCTCCTCATTAAACCCCCCAGGACGAGAGTTCCAGCCTGTTCACCACCCCCCCCCCCACGCCCCGTCGTCTCTACTTTTCCCGTCCCATGTAAAACACACCCATATTTGCACCGTGCCATAAAAACAAAAATTGTGTGCGGGTTGGCATGTTCCGATAGTTATACGCCTCCACCCCGTAAACCCCTTATCGTTCCTGGGTAAGACCGTTACCCTCGCGAGCCAGAAACCCTGTGATCCCACCCCTCACATACTACTTCAAAAACCCCCCAAATTCCCCTCCCTCCCACCCACCACCCCCCCAATCCCCCCCCCCCCATCCTCTCACCATCCCCTTCTTATTACTCTTAATCATCATACAGCTATGATTTAGAGGGTCCCCCGCCTCTTCCCCCCTCTTCCCTACTTTCCCTCCTTCTCATTATTCGACGCGTTTACTCTTTGATGCTACCTGCTTCGCCGTTCTGTAATTATTGAGTCTGCAACCTGATTTACTGTTGTGACTTCATATAATCCCTCCCTCCCATATCACCACCTGTGTGCAACTTAAAAATACCCCGCACCAGTAGAAAACACAACCCACCTCCGCCCCCCCATACCTGTCTAAGACCCCCCCACCCTCCCCCACCCCCCCCTCGATCACTTTTCTTTATTCCTTTCCTCCCATTGCCCTCCTCCCCTAAATACCCTTGTATCCCTACTATCCTACCCTCTTATTTTTTTCTCCCCTTTCTGTCTGTTCCTCCCGCCCCCACATTCCTCACCTCTTCCCATCCCCCAATAACCCCTAGATTTAAAAGTCTTGCGTCATACATCACCTATAAACACCCAATGAAGAATGGGCCAAGTGCCCTTGTGTCCCGATGTCCGAATCAAGAACCATAGCAACCCAACACCGAGTAAAGTACTAATCCGAGACCCCCCCCATAATGGGTGGTGTAGTGTAGAAATCGCCGACACATTGATAGCGAGGGATCTCGGACACTATCCAACACCGCATGGGATACAATCAAAACAACTGATGTCCAACCGCATAAGTACGAATGCGAACACTGGATGTCGCGCAGTCCCAAGACAATCGCAAAGGCTATCCAGACCCGAGAGATTCAATCCAAGACGTGATCCCAAACCCCCCAGAGTAGATACAATCACCCCTATCCCAGCCAATAGGTGCGAGTCAAAAACTATCGGCAAGCCCATTAAGACATCGCAACCCTTATCCCGCAACGGCCCGTAATAGACAATCCAGCGACTATGGCAACCCCAGTAATACGATCCAATCACTATCCGAGCCCTATAGAATAACAATCCCAACGGCGTGATCCCAACCCACGGAGTAGAATAGAGAGATAGAGAGAGAGAGAGTACAGTCCCCCCCAAAACCCATAATACTGGACCAAATCATCACCCACTCAAGACAACACAATCAAATACCCTATACAAATGACGAGTGACCATACAATACAATAACCAACAATCCAATGATATTCAAATCGTACATAATTCACGCGTAAAGATTAATCAAAGTAGACATGTGTCCGATACATTCCCAATATAATACAAAATTACTATCCAATCAAATACAATCCCACAAAACATAAAATAAAATCAAATAAACCAAACTAACCCCACCCACCATACCATCCAATAAAATACCAGTAGAATATCCAAGAAGATACATTAGATGCGCCCAGATCGCCGGAAGGCACACCACCCATACTAACCATACAATCAAAAATACAGATACCCATCCAACACTACCAATACGCTCACCGGAAGTACAGAATGCGGGTGAAAAAATAACAATACCAAAGAACCATCAGACCGAGCCAACAATACCACACCATAAAATAAAGAGGATCAATAGTAATGGCACGGATCGAGCCTGCACTCACCTCAACCCAGCACCATACAATATCAAAAAATAAAAATACATACCCGAGACAGCAGCCACAATAACTCAACATACTATAAAAAAATTCAGACCCCGCCAAACCCCATTACCCCCCGCCTCGAATAACCCCCATATCCCCTCTGACCACCACTGGTACACTCTCCCCATCATCACCCCACCCCCTCCTCACCGCGCGCCCCCCCAAATCAAAATAATTATTATAAATTAAACCATATGTGACCACTAATTCCCCATCTATACACCCCCCCTTAAAAACCCCCGCCAGACGCTCCACTCCCGCTACATACCCCCACACGGCAGCTTCGCTGTGTTCGTTCTACCCCCTAAGTTTCACCCCGCCTTCCGCTCCCCCAGGTAATGCCCACAATATATACTACCTACACCTAAAACTAATCTACGACGTTGTACCCCCGGGCGCCACCACAATAAATAAAGCCTAATTCCCTCCTCACCCCAATCGAGAGCCAGCGGCCAGTCAGAAAGACCCATTCCCCTAAGATCCCCAATGGCCCCCGCCCCAAGATTATAACTCTCTCCCAAGCGACCTGTCGCCCCCACGCCCACAAACCACCACCCCCACGCCTTGCGCCTGTTTGCGGCCGTCTTATGTCTGACCGAAATATCTCTCGCCGTGCCGACACCCCCCCGTTGCCCTCTGCCCCGTAGCCCCCCCCCCCCGATACCCCGCATTCTCCCAAATCCTATCCATACATATTACCCACGACCATCCCCCCCACAACCCAACCCATCGCACCAGGCCCCCCCATCATCCCCCCCCAACTCCCAATCCCCACCAACAACACTACCAATAGCGCACGTCCGAGCTGCGCCCACCCAACCCCACCCACTGTCGTCAAAACTTCCATGGCACCTTACCCTTATACCCAACGCGGTCATATTACTATCTTGTTCTCCTCCCTGTGACCTTTTCCACACATCCAACACCTCGTTTCCAACCGCACCCACTAGCAAAGACCAACCATCCCCATCCCCTCTTCCCTGTACGCCCCGCAAACCCTGATGTGATCCGATTTTTCCCATGCACCATCCTCCCCGCCTTCCTGTCACGCCTGGGAGGACCCCAACTTTTGACCCCTAGCTGACTCCCGCACTGTGCTACCCCCCCCGATTCTTTTTTCCCTCCGTGCTATCCCCACATGCGCCCCATCTCCCGAACCCGCTGAACCCGCATATCGTGCCGCGCCAACCCTGTGCCCCAAACCAAACCGCCCCGCCCACAACATCCCAACCTCAGATACAGTCAGAGTGTCACCACCACCCCCCCCCCCCCCACCCGACGATCGCCCCGAACCGGCGACGCTTAGTATCACTCCATGTTCTGACCCCCGCCCAGTACAAGAATCCAACATCCCCCCCTCCATCCTAACCCTGACAACAAGAGACCTAATGCTACCAAATCACTGCAACGTCACGATACCCTTCCCACCCAGCGTTCTAGAAAGACGCTCACTCCTCCGGTGCTACTCCCCCTATCTTTATCACACCACTATTATGACCCCCCGTAAGTGTCTTTCATTAAACAGAGAGTATCACGTGCCTCTTCGTTTTTTCCGATATATAGTATATATAGTATAGTAGTATATAGTATAGTAGTGATATATAATATATAGTCCTGTCTTGTCTCTCTCATCGTCGTTCTCTCATCGTGTCTAGGGTTAGGTGCTCTGTTGATGTTTACTATCGCGATCTATCGGGGATAGCGGGTCTATTAGTGAGGGTCTATGTTATATTGCGCACCCACGCATACACGC
Organism: Rapana venosa; assembly: GCA_028751875.1. Taxonomy (NCBI): domain Eukaryota; kingdom Metazoa; phylum Mollusca; class Gastropoda; order Neogastropoda; family Muricidae; genus Rapana; species Rapana venosa. The sequence continues at coordinate 54,047,652 of CM054144.1, forward strand.
AGAATGCAACATATACACGCTATGCAATACACTACTCTTCCTTTCAGGAGACTATTTGCGAAATTCGAAGTCCCGTTTGTGGGAGGGCACACGCAGAACATCGGCCACATGCCAAAACCCGTACCACCTTTCGGAGAGTAGGCATTGAGGCCAGTAGCAATCGAATTAAACAGAGTGCCACTCCTATTCCATCATCCTGCTCGAGAATGAATGACTAAATAGTAATTAAACAATATACACATGCGCGCGCGCACACACATACACACATTATATATTTATGTTTTACCGCTTACCAAAACAACACACACAAGCAAGTGCGCCCACGCCTCGCCTCTGTGTTGTGTGTGTAGTGTACGTAGTGTAGTGTAGGGTTAAACGTAGTGTTAGTGTAGTTGTAAGTGTGTAGTTGCAGTGTAGTGTAATTATTGTAGTGTAGTGCAGTGTGTGTAAACGTAGTGTAGGTAGTGTAACGTAGTGTAGTGTTAGCTGCTGTGTAGTGTAACGTAGTGCTAGTATGTAGTGCAGTGTAGTGTAACGTAGTGTAGTGTAGTGTAAACGTAGAGTTGTGTAGCGTAAAGTGTAGTGTAGATGTAGTGTAGTGCTGGTGCAGTGCGTGTAGTTTAACGTTGAGTAGTTCAACGTTCATTAGTGTAGTGTAAGAGTCGTGTAGTGCAGTGTACTGTATAAAAAAAAATACGGTAGTGTATAGTGTAAATGCAGTGTTACTGTAACGTAGTGTAGTGTAGTGTACGTAGTTAGTGTAGTGTAGTGTAGTGGGTAACGTAGTGTGTGTAGTGTAGTGCAGTGTATGATACGTAGTGTAGTAGTGTAGTGTAGTGTAGTGCAGTTAGTGCCAGTGTACTGTAACGTACGTGTAGTGCAGTGTACTGTAACGTATTGTGTGTTGTGTAACGTAGTGTTAGTTGCAGTTGTACTGTTAAGTAGTTTAGTGTCTAGTGCTAACGTAGTTTCGGTATGTGTAGTGTAACGTAGTGTAGTGTAGTGTAACAGTAGTGTAATGTAGTGTAGTGTAACGTAGTGTTGTGTAGTGTTAGGCAGTGTACTGTTACGCTAGTGTAGTGTAGTCGTAGTGTAGGGTAGCTCTTTAGTGTAGTGTAACGTAGTTGTAATGTAGTGTAGTGTAACAGTAGTGTAATGCTGAGTGTAGTGTAAAGTAGTGTGAGTTGTAGTGTAACGTTTTCGTGTTGTGGTGTTTACATTACTGCGAAGCATTATACTATCGCGTTATTTATAGTCGCAAATTTCGGAACGTCAACTTGGGCCTGCTTCTCTCCTAGGTAGGGCGCAATTTTAGCAACTCGGCTCTTTCTCTTTGCACAAGAGAACTGGGATATCCACCTATCCTAGAGACCTGCTCCCCAGCCAACCAGTCATGCTTGTGGAAGGAAGTGGGGGTCGGGGTGGGGGATGCCTTCTAATGAAGACTCGAACCCCGACCTTCTTTGCTTTCTAGGACGTGTTCATCTACACCAGCCAAACCAAACGTGTTGGTACCTGTTGATGTTTTTTGTGCAAATTTCTTTGAAGCTGCTGTTTCTGAACGCTTACTCATTACTCCGTTACAGAAACAACAAGCAACAACGCAACACCTGCAAGCAGCAGCGGCTTGCCCCAACAGCCCACCTCACACATCTAGTACCAGCAACCTCCGCAGTTCAAAGGTAATAGTCATCATCAACTAATCTACACAATCCACTTATAGCTATCATACTATCAAATTAATAGACTATTCATAACCCCAAAAGATTACCCCAATTACTTAATATAATTACATCAAACTTCACCCTAAACACCCATTCCACACCCCACTAACCCCTAACAAAACCACATAAAAACCCCCCCTACCCCCCTCTATCCCTAACTAACAACATTCAAAACCCTACCCCTCTACTCACCCAATCCACTACTTCATCTCAACCCCCCCAACAACCATCTATTCCCCCCTAACATTTCCCCCCTTTACAAACCCTCCCCCAACCCCCACAAAATTTTCCATCCATCCACCCCAATCACCATCCCCCTCCAATACCTAACCATAATCCACTCCCCCCCTCCTCCTTCCCCTCCTACTCCTCCCCCCTTCTCCCAACAACCCCACCCCTCATCACTTCAATTCCTAAATCACATTCAATACAACCCAATCCCCTCACCCCTCCACCCCTCTCATCAACACCTCACCTTCCTCCCCCCACACACACCCCATTCTCTATTCATCATAACATTCTCTTCCATTTCCCCCATTTCACCCTTCCCCCCAACCCCAACCCCCATACCAATCCCCCCTACCCCATACCCAAACCCCCCTCTATATATCTCTCTCCCCTTTATCATTAATCCTACCACCCCCCATTCCCCCACCCCCCATCACCCCATTTTCCCCCTCCTCCCCCTATCCTATCTATCTTACCTCAATCTTATCTATATATATATATATATATATATATATATATATCTCTCTCTCTATTCTCATATCTCTCTCTATCTCTCTCTCCCTCTCTCCCTCTATCCCTATCTCTCTTCCTTTTATTTTTTTATTATTCACCAAATCACCCCACCATACACAAAAACCACCCCCCTTAACCCAAATACTCCCAACCCCAATCAACAACCACAAAATCCCCTAACCAACCCAACAACCCCATCACCCCTCAATCAATCACCTCCCCCCCACCATCCTACCCCTACCCCCCACCACCTTCCCCCATTCTCACATATACCTCCCCTCCTCCCTCCCCCCCTACCCTTCTCCTTCCGCCCCCCCCCCCCCCCCCCCCCCCCCCCCCCACCCCCTCCCCCTGGCCCCCCCCCCCACCCCTCCCCCCATTATACTCCCTTCCCACTTTACCAAAACATTCTAACACACCACTCCTATTGTCTCGTAACGCGCCTCGAGCCCGCCCCTCGCTCCAACCAATTCATCTATGAACAGACCCTCTCGACCGTCCCCTCTATGCCTGTCCGCTCCTGACCCTCCCTTCCCTAAGAAATCTCCCCCCTAAGATCCAACCGGAGCTAACTCAAAGACTCCCTCTACTTCGAATATGATCCCTATCTTACCTCATCCCACTCGCAAACCCGCTCATCCCACCCCCCTTTTTCATTCATACCCCCTCCCCCCATCTATCAACAACCGACACACCTCACAACCCACGTCCAAGACCCCCCCAACAACTCACCAGCACACACTCACCCACGTACGTAACGCCCCTTTCGACCCAAATCCCCAAAATATCCACACTTTACACCGCTCGCCCCCCCCCCTACACTGAGATACCCACTAATAACCCCCCCCCATCTCCCTACCGACAAAACTCGTTGACCCCCTAGCCTCTACCCCCTCCTCCATACGCCAGCATAACTATTCCAGACCCCCTTCAGCAAAAGAATAGAAGACCTCCTACAAGCCCACCCGCAGTAAAATCACCCATAAACACGATTCGACGTCCCTAATTACACCCCTGTCAGATACCCCCGCCCAAGCAGCCACCCATATTTCCCCATCAAAATTTAAACCCCAAAAAATTGTCCCTCGCCCGCCTCCGTAGTGAAAAGGTGTATGTGGTAGTGCATGCATTGCTGTATGTAACGTTGTAGTAAAAAACGTATGATTAACGTCGTTAGTGCATGTCTTAACTAGTGTAGGTAATGCTGACTTAACGTAGTTAGTGTTGTAACAGTGTGTGAGTTAGTGAAACAGTGTGGGTTTGTGTAGTGCGTGACTGTTAAGTGTATGTAGGGGTAGTTGTATGCGTGTAGTGCAGTGTACTGTAACTAGGTGTAAAGTTGTAACGTAGTGTAGTGAAAACCGTTTAGGCAGGTACTTTAGTATTTAGTTATTTATTATTATTTAAACGTAGTGAAGTTTGTAAGTAGGAAAAGTATTTGTTTTAACGTAGTGAGTGTGGGTTAGTGCATGTACGTTCGAGTGTTTGAAAGGTAGTGTTTTATGTATAAAAATTTGTTTGAAATTTATGTAACGGTAAAAAGGAATGTATTTAGTGAGTTGAAATTTTCGTGTTTCTTTTTTTACATTACGGAGCATTATACTATAGCTTATTTTAGTCAAAAAATTTGGGAAATCAACTTGGGGCTGTCTCTCCAGTAGGGCGCAATTTTAGCAACTCGGCTTTTCGTTGCACAGAAACCCGGGGTTTTAACCCTCCTGAACAGCGCCGCCACCATTCATGACCTTTGGAAAGAATGGGGGGGGGGGGGGGGTAGTTTAAGGGACTCAAACCACAAACTTCTTGCTTTCTAGACTGTTCATCACACCGCCAACCAAACCGTTTGGTTTCCTTTAATTTTCTTTTGTGCAAATTCTTTGACTGTGTCTTTTTAAATTTTATTAATCCGTCAGCAACAACAGCAACGCAACACCCAGCAGCGGCTGCAACATCAGCAACAGCAACAGCATACCAGCCCCTCCAGGGAAACGGGAAAGTGGAAGCAAGAACGATGAGAACAAACACTTTTGGGATGAAGCGGAAAATTTATTGACAAAAACCAAAAAATAAACCCCTGAATTAGGTATGTATGAACTGATAAAGTTTACACTGACTATCCCCACGTCAAAGTCTATTATAATCTGATTTTAAAAGTCCCGCTGCAAAAGTCTATTTTTAAATGTTTTTTCAAATCACGGTACAGCACAATTGCCAGTCGGCTGAGATTCCCCTTCTTCATAGGAGTGGCCCAGTTCTGGAACGGTATTTCACTCCCAAATCACCCCTAATGGGGTGTTGAATCACATCCCCTCATCCCAAAACTGTCATTATGTTGCGCAAAAAAAAAAGCAGCACGCATAGCAGAAAACTGCCAGGACCTTCCTTCACTAACACGCTGCTCGGTTTGAAAGGTGAATGGGAAATTCCAAATCCTGACACGCCCCAAACATACAGACTGATTTCTCCGAAAAGGGCAGAAAAAAACCCTTTAAAAAAACAAAGAGGGGCTGCCTGAAGGCGAGGAAGGAAAACTGTCATACAGGCAAATTCACATCCAGTATTTGCCACAGTACAGTCTTTCCCCAGCGGGGTGGCGAGAAAGGGTATGGTGCTCATAAACACAGGCACCTCCACCTGTTTACACTGGGAAACGCGCAACAGCTCTGCTGCGTGAGGGTGTGCGTGTGCGTGTGGGTGTGTGTGTGTGGGTGTGTGGTGAGAGAGAGAGAGAGAGAAGAGGGGAGGGGAGAGAGAGACAGAGAGACAGAGAGACAGAGAGGAGACGGGGGGGGGGGGGGGGACTTTGATACAAAATGTATCTTTTTCCAAAAAAAAAGTTTAAATTTGTAAAAAAAGCTTATAAATATTTTAAAAAGCTCTCCTTTAAATTCTTAACATGTACAAGTTTGATTGAATAACCCAAATACGAAGTCCAAGAAACCAAATCGAAACTGGCGAAAATGTACGAACGCACGCACACGCCACAACGCACAAGGCCCGCGCGACACACAACACAACAACACACACACACACACGCACCGCACCACAAAAACACCACACACCCCCACAGGTTCAGAACGGAAACAGGGGTTTTTTTTCCCTGGAGTTAACTCAGTGCAGACTCCATTCTCCCCAAAATCTTCGGAGGGAATTATAAAGGGAACCCCCCCCGATGCGAACGCACGCAAAATCTTGCGCACACGTTAAATCCTTTTTCCGTTTTTTCGAAAGATAGGCCCTTGTTCCAGTGGGAAAAAGAGACAAAAATTTACAAAACTCATACACGGGGGGATGATGTAAAAAAGCACATGAGTGCTTATTCCTACCTCGATAAAAAAAAATTTAAAAAAAATAAATAAAAATCCTCTTCAAGATTTTTAAAAAAGGCCCCTTTGAACCTTTTTTTGCAGGGGGTATACACAAACAGTCTAGATAAAAAGGTCAACACAATGAAAGTCATCTTAAAGGCCCATAACAAGCGAATCAATGCTGGGGAAAATAAAAGGTGATTTTATTTCCAGTTTTCCAAGTTTGATCCCTTTTCTAACTTCAACCCTTGGTTCCCGTTTTTAAACAATTCAAAAGTGGAAACTGTTTTTTGGTCTACATTTTTTCTGGAACAAACCATTTTGCCATGTCTTAAATTGGGGGGGCTTTCCTTAAAAAGGGTTTGCCCCCAATTTAAACTTGTACTTCGGGGGGGCAAAAGGGTTTGCATATCAAAAATCTTATTGTATTTGAGTGTATGAGGCAAAAACCCCCCTCCCCCCTATGTATAATTAGACAAAGAATGGGTTCGTAAAAATTTTTGGTTTTAATATATTTTATTCATATAGCATGAAAAAATGTTGTGTTAAACCATTTTTTTTGAAGTTGTGTTTGGCCCCTTTAAACCGGGACTTTGATAAAGAGAACCTGTAGGGTTAATATATAGTCATCTCTTTAACATAATTCAACTTTCAAAAATAGCAAACCCTTATTAACTGTTTTTAATTGACACGGAGATTTGAAAAAAACTATTTTCCCTAAGTATTTTTTACGAAATAATCAAAATCTAAAAAAAATTTCCCTTTTTGGGTAGAATGATTTGTAGATTTTAACACAGACACATAAAAAAATCCCTTGTTTTTGTATGCATGAAAAAATACCACCAATTCTCTCTCTCTCTCAACCACATACCACACATTCACAAACCACACACTCTTTTTCCGGGGTTTTGTGTCAAACGAAAATAATTATGCTTTTTACGGCGCGCGGGGGCCCCGCGCCCGCGCGCACAACAAACACAAACCACACACAAACACCCACCACACACACACAACAAACACACCAACACACACACACCACCCCAAGAAAAAAGGGGGGGGGAAATCTCAAGCAGTCAGTCATCACATCACTGTCCAGCGTTTTGTGTCCCCGTCCCCCCTTTGGTTTTTTTGTTTGTTACCCAGGATGGTCCATTCACCATTTTAAATTGTCTTTTTTGTATTGTATTGATATTGTATGTATTGTATCACTTTGTGTTGTATGCTTGTGCGTTTGTTTGTTTTGTATTGTTTTTATTATAAGTGTGTGTTGCTTTGCTTGTATTGTATTGTATCGTATTTTATTGTTTTGCATTGTTTTATTTTGTATCGTATTGTATTGTTATTGTATTGAAGTATCGTATGGATCTTTTTTCCATTGCTTTGTTTGTGTTGTATTTGCATTATGTTGATTGTATAAATTTTAAAAGTATTGTTTTGTTTTTGTTTTTGCGTTGTATTTATGTATCGTTGATGTTATTTTGCATTGTTTTGTAGCATTGTACGTATTACATTGTTTGTATTGTGCTTTTTACATTGTTTGTGTTGTACTGTGCTTGTTGTATTTACTGTTTACTGTCTGCTTACAGGTCAAGGTGTCCTCTCCCGGCAACAGAACCCGGTACCACTGTACATGTGGGGAAAAACCCCAACCCAAAAATCCGTCTGGAAAAGAGGGGCGCCCCCGGGCTATTTTTCCCCAAGACACGCTATATGGAAAGGGACAACAATAAAAATATCCCGGGATGGGTCCCCGCCGGGTCAAAAAGGACCCGCCTTCCCGTCGCCCCCGGGCGGAGGCACCAATTGCTACTGGTGGAACCCCACAAAAAAAATAGAGGAAGGGACACATCACCATCGAAACGTGGAACTCAGAATCCGGCCCAAACAGGCAAATCCAAGAACGCTATAGACGGACGGTACACCGGATTGTAGGTCTCGTGAGGTCAGGGGAAGGGGCACGTAATCCCAATACGGGGGACTATGCCTATTTAAAGGGGAGGCAGACAAATATAAATGGCTGGGCATTTTGTCAACAAGAAAATCAAAAATTCGGAATAGGTACTCCCCAGTAAACAGCCGGGTAGGGCCATCCCTCGGGGCACCCCATTCAACATCACAGTGATTCAAGCCTCCACCAACAAGGATCACGATGAAAAAACGTAGGGGAATTTAAAACCAACTACGGCCCCTCACGATAAGATGAACAAGAAAGAATTTTTCATCCAGGGAGGGAACCCAAGGGGGCGGAGACGACTGAAAGACGGGAGCAAATCTGCGTCCCCCCGTAATGCGATCCCCAAATACGAGACTCCGATACGGAAATTTGCCACTACAACCAGGGGCTCGCCAATACCCTTGAGAACAAAAGGGCATCCCGAGCTGGACAGGGCATCACCCAATGGATCCACCCAAAAACCGATTGACTACATTCTTCAAAAACCGGTTTCGTCGGGCTCACAGAGCCAAAACGAGGACTTCCCGGTGGACAGGGGCAGCGATCATGACCTCGTCCCCTTAAAATTTAAGCCGATTGAAGAAGATAAAATAAGAAAAGAACCCAGACCAAGTTCCCCTGGACAATGAAGGACCCCACCATCGCCGAGTTTTTCAAGAAACAATAGGGGGGAAATTGCACCACCTGGAAACTTGAAAAGATCCAAAACGATACCATCATTTTTCAGTGATGATGAACAGAAAGCTACTCCTTGGCAAACATCGCCGAAAAACAAAACCGGGGTCACAGATGAAATTTTAATATGTGTGACAAAAACGGACCCGAAAAGAGCAAGAACAAACAGGGCAATGAGTCAAAAAAGAAACAAAAAAACGGGAGAGACATGGGAAGCCAAGGGGGGAAGGACAGAGAAACAAGTAAGAAATCGAAAGCCGACAAAGAATAATAGCGAAGAGCTACCAGATTGTGAAAGACTCACCAAACAGAAACGGCAAGCCCCATAACACCGGCAAAGGGATCCCTAACAGAAAAAAAGGGAAATCGTTGGAGAGGACGAATACTTTTTCCGAATCACAATCATCAGAAAAAAGGGCGACCCCAGCTTTTTTGCAACCAAGCCTCATCAATAAAGACTTTTCCCCAATTTCTCCAAGAAGTAAAGTAGCAATTAATCGTGAAGAAAAAAAATCAGCAAAATCGACAACATCCCAGCAAGCGACCCAAACAGGGAGAACAGGAAGACATCCTTACAAGATCTGCAACAAGATCTGAAACCCGGGAGAGGGGCCTCACCAGGGCCCAAATCACTCATCATCACTCTCCCAAAAAAGGAAATCCCAGCAGTGCCAAAACAAAGGGACAATCACCTCTAAGTCATGCCTTAAAGTATGTAAAATGCCCCTAAACAGGCTGAAACCCCAGAGAAAACACGCCGAAGACGGCCGGTTTCCGCTCAAATAGAGCACCACAGAACAGATATTAAACCTGGGGGTTTTGTGAAAAACACCCCAATCAACGACTTTTCCCACGTCTTCTTGATTTTAAGAAGGCCTTGGATAAGTATGGTTACGTTTGTGGGCCACCATGAAAAATTCAACAGGGCCAAAGCGATTACACCATAAAGGATTCTATCAAAGGCCCCACTACTCGACGGACATGGGGGAAGGGTTTCCTTCCTCATTGGGGTCCGACGGGATGTCTGCTGTTCCGACACTGTTTAACTTTTTCCCTCAAAGCATCATGACGACCCCTTTGAAACCACACAGGCACGTACATTGGGGGGCGAAAAATCCCCAAAACCTCGGGTTTTTGCCGATGACATTGACGGTCTGGCGGGAAAAAGGGGGAATGGCCAACCTAGTGAAGCAACTGACAAAATATCCTCACGATAGGCATGGAAATCACGCCCAGAAAACCCCGTCATTCAAACAGTGCCCAGCCAATCACCACCAAAATCCCTAGCGGGGAAAAAAACTGGGGAAAAGTTGCCCCTTAAAATACCTTGGGCCATCAAATGAGGAAGGGTCGAAGACCGAAATCCTACAAAGCGGCACAAACAGCAGCAGCAATGGCAAACTGAAACCATATGGAGAGACAGAAACATCCCTCTCGGAACAAGGAGTTTCTAAAACCCCTAGTCACCTCAATCACTTTTAACCCTGGAGGCATGGGCACTAAAACCAGACCTACAAAGGGGGATCAACGAAAAAGATGCCTCAAAGGGTCCTTGGCATCTCTACAAGGACCCTGTCACCAACAAGAATCCGCAGAAAACATCAACAATGCGGGACTTGAAGACCTACTGACCACGGCAAAAAGAGGAAACTCGTGGTATGGGACGTAACACCTCAGAAAACTTGCAAAAACCCCTGCAAAGGGAAAAACCCCCGGGAAAGAAACAGGGAGACAAGGGGAAAGTGGGCCGACGACATCCCTGATTTGGACGGGGAAGGGCTTCAGTCACCCAGCACTCGCCCACACCGCCTAAGGGAGCCAGCTGGTCCACCGTTCGCCCCCATGAGCGCCCAACGAACCCGGCGGGTTTCGGACCCCTGAACAGTGAACATGAACGTATTACATTGTATTGGTTTTTTATTAATAATAATAATAATAATAAAAAATTTGTAATTATAAGCGGAATCTTGTAAAAAACAAACAAAACGAAACGCTTGCACTCAACATTACAGGCTGCAACCTCCTTAAACATAATGACAACAGATTTCAAAACCATGCGCGCGCACTAGCACGCACACGCACCACGCACACCAAAACACACCCCACACACCAACACACACACAACACACACACACACAACACACAACCCCAACAACACTTAGAAGTGAAAAAATGCAGTTGAAAAATTAGGGACAGATAGTGGGGGGGAAAAATTAAGGTAGGAATAATGGTTTTTTAGGGTGGGTTTAAGGAAACAAGTGAAAGGTTTTTACGAAGTGGGAAGAGGGGGGTCTTCCCGGTGGATGGACCAAAACAGAAGAGCGAGGGCCAACGTGTTTTGTTGAATCTGGGTTTCGAAAGCACAAAGACTCGGCTGAACAAGGGGAAAGGATGGGGGTACAGGGAAGACAGTTACAAATAAGAGGGGTGCAGATTTTGGAGACATTTGAAAAAGAGGGTAGATTTTATACCCATCTTTTGAACAGGGAACCATGAAAAATCGCAGAAAGGATGATGTGTTTTAGATTTTTCTTTCTAAGGGGGCCAGCGAGCGCAAGTTTTTTTTTCTTAAGGAAATGGGTGATGATGCTGGGAGGCCAGCCAAAAAAGAATTACAGTAGTCTAAACGTGAAAGAATGAAGGATTACAAGCTTGGGAAATTGCATCAGTGGACAGATACGCGAACGCGCTTATGCGCCGAATTGAAGTAGCAAGACTGGGGATCTGGGTGATGAATTTTTTTATAGAAGGGGGTTTTTGTCAAGAACACTCCAAATCAAATACTTCCAAGTTGGACAAAGGAACTGACGTATTTGCCGAATCTATTGAAGTTTTTGTGATAGAGGAAAGTTTTTTTGTTGGGTCCTATGAAATGGCTTCGTTTTATCGGGATTAATTTTTAAATTTTTCGGTCACCCTTTTGAATGTTTTAAGGCTGGGGCATACTTGTCAGGAGGGAAGGCAAGTTTTCAACAGTACGCTGCACTAACTGAGTATTTATCGGGATAGAAATTGACAAAAAGGGGTTTGGTTTTTTTTTATAGGATGGGGCATGTAAAGAGTAAAAAAACAGGGCCCAGGACTATCCCTGCGGGGCTCCCATTCCATTTTGACAGGTTTTTATTGATTTTGTTTTCAATAAATTTCTGGGAAACCCTTTTTGTGAGGATAAGTAAACCAGGTAGGCTGTGCCCCTTTAAAACCAAACTATTTTTGGGGGCGAGAAAAAAGAATGAGTATCTATGGATCAAAGGCGCAGATAAGTCCCAAAAAGAGGAGGAGGGAGATTTTTCCCGCATCAGAACAAGTAGAAGTGTATCTAAAGATGGGCTAGGTGGGTTTTGGTTCTGTGGGTTGGGGGGGTTGCAGACTGAAAATGAAAAAAAAAAACATTGGGGAAAGAAGGGGCTGTTACGTTTGAGAACAACTTTTTCTAGTACTTGAACAAAAAGGGGAAGTTTTTAGACGGGCCATAATTTTTCAGAATTTGGGGTCGAGGTCGTGCTTTTTTTATAGAGGTGTGACTATTGCTGTTTTAAGAGGGGATAGGGGAAAATTTTCCCGACTGAAAATGATTTACTATTTAGTGTAATAGGCCAAATTTTGGCATTTTGAGAAAACAGGAGCAGGGATGGGTCAAGGTCGCATGATTTTATATCTTTCCTTTAGAATTGTCATGCTTTTTTTCACTTGTGGGGTGGAAGAAAAGAAGGGGTGCCAGTGAACTGGGGGGCAGGGGGCGCGGGTGGGAATTTAGTTTTATCAAGTTGGAGCGTAAAAGTTTTGAACTTTTTTGAAAAGAGGGAAAAATATGGATGGAAGTTCAACGGCTTGGGTTTAGCAGAGGAGTTGTTTTTTGCAGATCCGGGGGAAATTTTAGGGGAGGGAAAAAAAAGATTTTTGGATGTAGCACAGAGAATTTGGGAAAAAGTGTAGTCTGTCTTTGCGAATGGATTCAAGTTTACTTTTTTGTTTTTGGAAAAGCTGTTTGTTGATTTTTGGTTTTTGACTTCCGCCATGCCGTTCTGTTCCGGGGTTTGCGCTTCGTATCAAATTCTTGGGTTTTCCCTGGGCCCCAGGGGCTTCAGGGGGGAGTTATCTTAAATGCATGCCCTCAAGCATTGGCGGGAAAAAATTAAGTGATCAGAGAGGTCATGTGGGCAAGGGTTTTTGGAAAAACGTTCGGGGGCTTGGGAAAAAAGGATGAAGTCTAAGGCCCTTAAGATTGCGACGAGTAACATATTTCTTCTTTCGACAGGTTTTTTTGGGTTTTTGGGTGGAAAAGAATGGCGGAATGATAAATGCAGTTCTCGGGGCAAAAAGGGAAAAAAAAAAAAAAAATTTAAAAAAAAAAAGTAAAAAAAGACCAGAAACTGTGCGTTTGTTTTTTTAAACCATTAGAAAGAAGAATGTTACAAGAAAGAGAAAACTTTGACTCTGGGGAAGACTGTTTTTCAAAGGAAGTTGAAGTCACCCAAAAATTTAATTTATGGGGGAGAGGGTGTATGGCGAGGATGCTGAAATCTTGGGAAAAGAGAAGAGGGTTGGGTTTTTTTTACGGTGGAGGGGGACGGTAAAGGGAGCAGATTTAAAAAATGGCCCGTAGGTTGAATTTTATTTCGAAACTTCAAAAGATTCATGTGAGAATTGAAGGTTGTGACTGAAAGAAAGAGATGGTTCCAATATGTCTTTGAGAATGACGGCAATCCCACCTCCTCGAGAGAGTCGGGGAAAAGAAATGGTTTTATATCCAGGAGGAATCAGCTGTTTTATTTTTGGCGCATGGCCATGTGGTTTAAGCCAAGTTTCGGTGAGGAAGGTTAAGTCAATGTTTTTTTCAGAGATGAAATCAGATATGTAGTCGGCTTTTCCATTTGGACAGACAGACTGCACATTGAACAAACAAACTTGAAGGAGATCTGAAGGAGGTGGAGAGGTTGAAGATGAAAGTGGTGAGTTTGGACAAGCATCAGAGGAAGAGGACGAAGGCGATGGTGGAGATGCGGCTAGCGGAAGAACAGACAAGAGTTTGGATGGTGAATCAGGAGTAGAAGATGGTGAAAGAACTGTGCTAATCAGGGGATTCGGTTTTTGAAACACATCATGATATACATCATAATCATCAGAACAAAAAACATTATCAGAGTTACAAACAACAGAACAATCAAAAGCTGAAGGGGCGGGTGGACGGCAGCATGGGGAAGAAGCGTTGTCAGGGGTGACAGAAGTGACGTCAGAGGTGAGGGGGGAGACACGGGAGAGGGAAGCCCACCACTGGCGATGACGTCGGCCTGCCCGTGTTCCCCGTCTGGTTTTGCGGCGATGAATGCCTAAGTGTGTTTATTACATTGTACTGCATTTTACGGGACTGCATTGTATTATACTGTATTACATTATACTGTTGTATTGCATTACACTGTTGTTTTGCATATACTGTTGTATTGCATTATAGTGCATTACACTGTTGTATTGCATTATAGTGCATTACACTGTTGTATTGCATTATAGTGCATTACACTGTTGTATTGCATTATAGTGCATTACACTGTTGTATTGCATTAAAGTGCATTACACTGTTGTATTGCATTAAAGTGCATTACACTGTTGTATTGCTTTATAGTGCATTGCACTGTTGTATTGCATTAAAGTGCATTACACTGTTGTATTGCATTATAGTGCATTACACTGTTGTATTGCATTATAGTGCATTACACTGTTGTATTGCATTATAGTGCATTACACTGTTGTATTGCTTTATACTGTTGTATTACATTGTGCTATATTATTTTATATTGCCTTTCACTGTATTTTGTATTGTACTGTATTGTATTGTTCCTTCTTGCATTGTGTTGGATTGAATTGTATTGTATCGTTTTGTGTTGCATTGTACTGGACTGAATTGCATTGTGTTGTACTTTTTGTAGTGCATTGCATTGTATTGCACTTTTCTGTATTGTATTGCATTGTATCATATCGTACTACACTGTACTGCATTGTATTGTACTGTTTTGCATTTTTTGTATTGTACTGAATTATATAATATTGTAGTCTACTGTATTGTATTTTTTGTATTGTACTGAATTATATCATTGTACTCTATTGTATTGCATTTTTTGTATTGTACTAAACTATATCATATTGTACTCTACTGTATTGTATTTTTTGTTTTGTACTGAACTATATCAGATTACACTCTACTGTATTGTATTTTTGTATTGTACTGAACTATATCATATTGTACTCTACTGTATTGTATTTTTTGCATACCACTTTCAGTCACAACAGATTTTTCCATGTGAAAATGGAAATACTCTTCTCAGCGACAGCATATCACCATAACAGCAGCACCACCCATTATTCATTTTGTTGGTGGTGTAGTTTTCCTGTGTAAACGTTGGCAAATGCGTGTCTCACACGGTTTATCCGAAAGACTAGAACCCAGAATACCACTCAAGGTCAAGTGGATGGAGTAAAAGTTGGGGCTCAAACAGGAATCGAACCTGTGAAATCTTGCTTTCTAGACGTCTACGTTACGTTGCCTCTAGACCACCAATCCACTTGTTAGATTCAGTTGAAAGACGATCAAATGATCACACTCTTTTCAACGACCGTTGACCCTTGCAAAATTCTGTTTAGAGAGCCATTCTTACAGGCAAACATACACTATACACAATCAATCAGACAGGGGAAAGAAGGTGGCGCTCATATTGTGACGAAGCACTCTCCAAGGAAGAGCAGTCAAAACTGCACACTGCGAAATCTGCCGTGACTGAAATGTGGTACAATATAATGCAATTCAATTCAATGCAATACAATACAATACGAAGCAACATTACGCAATGCAACTCAATATAGTAATTAAATAGAATAGAACACATTACAATAAATCGAGCTTTTAGCCAGATGACCTGTAAAGGTGTCCCATAACCTATGTGGTCGTAGGGGAGCGAGGTGTCAGGGACCTCAGCTTCTCCAGGGGCCATCATATCCCTCGCTGCTTTACCTTCCATGACCCTGAAAAGGCAGGTACCCATTTACAGCTGGGTGAACTGGGGGACTGTACTGAAGCCAAGGCGCGCAAACGGTCACCCATTAAGGGGTAACGTCGCTCGACGCTGCGTAACATTGGCTGGGGGAAAGCGAGTGCTCTGACCACTGAGCTATCCCGTTACCTGTACTGTCCATTAAAGAAAAATTCTTTCACAACTATATTATGACATCCGCATGTCCTGCTTGCTACTACTACCACCCTCCCTGCCCCCTTCCCTCCCGGTCGCCTGCCTAGACCTGGAGTTAACCTGAACCTGACCTTCAGAATTCTGACAGCCTGAAGGTCAGATTATTGTCGTTTGAGTCCTTTGACTTCACTAGTCAGCACACCACTCGGCGTTTAAAATAGCGCCTCCCCAGTGAGGTGATCTAGCATGGTTCGTTGAGGGACTGGTTTATTTGTGACTCAGCAGAGAGGGGGGAATGTTTTGTGTGTGTG
>CM054144.1:54071042-54185713 GCA_028751875.1 Rapana venosa
GACATTTGTAACAGAGGGTACTGATCTTATAGTTTACTCTCTGTGGCACAGGCAGCCAGTGGAGAGATTGCAAGAGAGGGGTAATATGCTCAGATTTTTTCTTTCTGAGGATTAGACGAGCTGCAGAGTTTTGTATACGTTGAAGGGTTTGGATAGATGATGCTGGCAGACCAGCCAACAGAGAGTTGCAATAGTCCAGACGTGAAAGAATGAGAGACGCAACAAGTTTGGATGTTGCATCTGTGGACAGGTACTTTTTACTTGATTCCCCTCTTCATGTAATAATAATAATAATAATAATAATAATAATAATTGAATTTATATAGCGCTATATCTTGCAGAGACAAATCAAAGCGCTTGCACTCAACTCATTCTTACACAGTCATACAACCAGTGACAAGCAATAGTTCCATCAAGTCCAAATGTGCACACACGCGCACACACACACGCGCGCGCACACAACACACACACACACACACACACACACACACACACACACACACACACACACACACACACACACACAGTATGTAGTATGTAAATATGTGTGTGCATGCATGTCAAGTGGACTTTGCAGAGAAAAATAAGCTCGGTAAGATTTAAATTAAAAAATGAAAAAAATCTTTGTCAAAGGATTTTCTGCATCAATAATTGATATTTCCAGGAGAGGATACCCACGTTCTAGAACACATGACTGTTCATCACATGTATGCATTTTGGGGTGTGGTGGGGTGGGAGGGGGAGGTATAGGCACCAGGATCATAAGAATGAGAATGCAGGCAGACGAGGTTTTCCACCAAGTCACCAGGAGGCAGCATTTTAAAAAAAATATCATTTCACTCTTCTGAGAACAGCGCTGTTTCTGAAACTCTGCAGCTCTGCCACTGTGGGAGTATTCTGCCACCCTTGTTTGCATGAATCAGATGACACTTCTGGACACGCTTCTGACGTTTCGTTTTTCATGCCTGGGCAGAAACTGTCCCAGAGAAGTTGCCAGGAGAAACTGGATGCCTCCATTTGAATACTGAACCCTGTTCACCATAGCTGATATCTTAAGACTGTGGGGGTCAGTGATGGTGGTTGTCCTCCCTTCCACAACCTCCAAGCTCCTGATTGTGCCTTGCTGATGAACATGCAGGATAGATATCCACATGTACACGTGGACATCGCCAGATTCAGTCTTAAAGGACATTTACACGCAAGTATATGACTTGTTGGTCTAGTATAAAAAAGAGAGCAAATACTGGCTGTGCAACATGTGTGTTTGTGTTCAAAGGCACGTAATACAAGCATGCAGACATTATGTGGGCTGGAAAGATTATGTCAGTATTTTGGAGACTGCATCACATCAGTTCAATGCATTACCATAAACGATCCCGGTTGTATATTCACTAAGAAGGCTGGTAATGACAACTGTCACATTTGCTTTGATAGATTCTGGATGTCCGCCTCCTTCAACACAGAAGACTACAGCCAACAGACAGCTGGTCTCCTTGCCAAGGAGCTAGGTGACATTAGCAAGGGACTGAGACGCCTCTACTTGCTTTAAGATCTTATTTCCATTGAGGTGCAGCTAGAAGGCAGCAGACTGTCACATGGCCAGGAAGATTTCTGTTCTGTCAAGACTAACAGGTAGCTCAACGGAGCTGTAAGGACTTGAAGCATGTCCAGAATCAGCCGAAGGATATGCTTGTATGCAATGAGGGCACAGCCATCAGAAAAAGACAAAAACTCAAGGCAGAGCTAGATAGCAGAGGATCTTCAGAGAATACATCCTCCCCCTCCCCTTTAGCTAGTGTTTTGACCCTTAACTCTTTATCTTACAGAGAGTCCTGATATCGTTCAAATCATGAGATCTAAATGCCTTCTGCTGACGCCTTTTCTCCTGCTTAGATTGGGATTTGAACCAGTGACCTCAGGATTTTGGGCACCACAAGCCAAGTCACTTTTTAAGTTTGTTTTAACCAGGTTCCATCAAGCTCCTGGAAGGACTGGCGTGCTTCTTAGTCTTGTAGACGAGGATTTCGTCCATTTGGTTTGATATAGCCAGCACATTATGCTCAATCAGAATAACTTCTTGTTGTTGTTGTTGTTGTTGTTTTTTTTGGGGGGGGGCGGCTGGAGTGCTATAGTGGTCTCATGCTACTCTTACTAATGATTTCTGGGTGGCAGTTCCACTCAGCAAGATCTGCTGTGCTTTCCTAGTCTTCTGTTTCACCTTGCTTTTATGCTGTGGATAATAGTTTGTTTGAAACTATACGTTGCTGGTTTTTTTTTGCTTTTTGTACAGATGACTGGGTTGGCTCAGCTGTAACTCGTACTGTACAATACTCTGATGATATCATTATTGAAGATTCAGAGCCATTTCATCCCAACTGGTATGAAAATAAATTTCCTCGAACGGAGTGTCAAAAAAGGCAAAAGAAGTGATGATGGATTTCATTAAGAAGGTAACCGCAATTAGCGGTTTTTAGTCGGAGGCATTACAGCTGAACGTGTTAGTGATTAGCAGGATTTTCGACAATAGGCTTGGTTCTTATGCCAACGCTAGTTTTGTTTTCCAAAAAGCGCTAGCCAAGAATACACTGTTTACACAATTCTAAATATAAAAACGAACATGTTGCATACTTTCTATCGTTACTTTATTGTATCAGTATTATCTTATAGATTCCTGTGTAAGTTTGGAAACATGAACATGAAAAACAAAAGTGCCATAAACAGAGTTGTAAGTAGCAAAATCGTGGGAAAGAATGAAAAACCACTGCAGAAGCTGTAAAGATATCGCCTGACTAAAGGGCAAGGGCAATTACCCGAGATGAAATATACTCCTTTCCAGTATTACAGTCTACTGTCTTCTGGTTGGAGACGCACAGTTCAAAACAAACAGGACACACACAAAAAGCGGCTTTAGACAAAACTCCATTCCCTGTGTGAAGGGTAGTCAGCATCCTGAAGAGAAGGCCTGGCAAGAGCAAGGGATTAGTCAAGTGACTTGGTTATGAGGCAGAGAACTTCTGGTCTGTAGAGAAGCAATGTGTTCATGCATCTCTGACCTGCTGGTCAGCTGACCCAGCTGTTTGTCAGGGATCGCATAGCTTTGCTTTAGTTTTCCCTCTGTGTGTGTGTGGGATGGTGTGTGGGAGGAGAGAGAGAGAGAGAGAGAGAGAGGTCTAAGTCTGTGTGCTGTAGGCATGTTCACGTGTGTGGTAAATTCTACTCAGCTGGCACGTTCTGACGTGAATCACGACGGTCGTTGATTTCCCTCATCTCTGCACGTTGGCATGAGGGTGAGCTTCTGGTGGAGTTGCTGTTTGTGACGAGGTTCTAGATTTTCAGGTGAGTGAGCTGGGGTACCAAATAGGAGGAAGATTTGACTTGAGAGCAGGAGAGTCAGTCTTTGGCCAGAGCAGACAGGTCGCCGTTCCAGCGTGGGCTGTTGGGCGCCTCTTGCCTTACATCCTTCGATGAGACTATAAACCGAGGTCCGTGTGCGAACGCACGCAGACCATCTTGCGCACACGTTAAAACCCGTTCCACTTTTCGGAAGAGTAGGCCACTGTATGCAGGTGGGAACGGATGACAAAATTTACAAAATCGCATACACACGTGGACTGGATGTAAAAAAGCACTTGAGTGTTTATTCCATTATCCTTGAAATAAAAGACTGAGTAGATAAATAAAATAAATAATATTAAACATCTCTACTTGCCAAATTTAATATAATTATATAAAAGTAGATACCAAAAGAATCTACCTTCATTGGAAATATTTACACGACAATTAAAATCGAGATATGAGGTAGAAAAACGTGCTGCATATATGGAAAAGTCGTCCTTAAGGTTTACTGCACAATGGCGTACCTATCTGCCCCTGTTAGATTAGCTTAGATCCAACCCTGTTACCCCTCAATCTGAAAGGTAACATCCTTTCCTTCAGCTGAGCAGTTGGAATGTGGTGGTGCGTTCTGTTTGCTTGCTTTTGTTTTGTTTTGTATCTTTCTTCAATAATCTTCTGTCAGTCATGTATGTATGTATGAATGTATGTATGTATGTATGTATGTATGTATGTATGTATGTATGTATATGTATGTATGTATGTATGTATGTATGTATGTATGTATGTATGTATGTGTGTGTGTGTGTGTTATGTATGTATGTATGTATGATGCATGCGTGTGTGCATATGTATGCATGCATGTATACATGTGCATATGTGTATGTGTATATAAGATCATATGAGTTCATGTATTAGCTGATACATATATGTGTATATGTCATATATATTTATTTGCATTCTCTCCTTTTTTCTTTATTTTCTTTGAGATGGGCTATTTGTGCATTGAGTTTTACACTATGTTGGTCTGTATACATTATTTGAAAATTAAAAAAACCGAGCGTTTTTCAAGATTCAAGATTTAATTCCTTTCACCCCTTTTGGGGTATGGAGGATTACAAACAAACTCAACAGGAGAATAAACCTAACAGCAATACACCCAAAAATAATATCAATAGTAACAGGAACTGAAAAGCAAGAGTTCATTGCAAAATGGTAAGACTCAAGACTATTTTTAAAGTATACAGATTTCTTTAAAAGACACTACCTAAACTTGTGAAAGACAAGCGAAATTTCACCAAATACCTGCAAATCTTATGAATTTTGAGAATGACAAGAGACCTTTTCGAGATTTGCATTTCATTAGCCTACACAAATTATAACTGGACATGGGTTGATGAAGAAAATGTCGGGAGTGAAATCTTGCCGTAGTGACCTGGAGACAGATTGCTGCTAACAGCCTCCAGCAGTAGAGTCCCTGCACTGCCTGGTCAGCTTCCCGCCTCGCTCGTCCCGCAGAGAGTTCCCGGCAAGCGTGTCCTCTCCCCTTCAAGTTGGCTGTTTTCCTTTCCCCTGGCTGCACATCCTTTGCCCTGGCTGCACATCCTTTGCCCTGGCTGCACATCCTTTGCCCTGGCTGCACATCCTTCCCCCCTCCCCCCACTGTCTGCTCCCCTGTGACCTACGCTACTAAGACATTAAGACGTTCGCCTGCCAACAAGTAAACCGTGAGGTTCTGGGTTCCATTCCCAGCCTCTTCCTTTCTTCCCAGTTTGACAAAAAAATCGAACTGAATGTCAAAGTCCTTCGGATGAGACTATAAACCGAGGCCCCGTGTGCGAACGCATGCAGAACATCTTGCGCACACGTTAAATCCTGTTCCGCTTTTCGAAAGAGTAGGCCATTGTGTGCCGGTGGGAACAGATGACAAAATTTACAAAACCGCATACACACGGGGACTGGATGTAAAAAAGCACATGAGTGCTTATTTCATTATCCTCGATGTAAAAGAATAAATAAATAAATAAAAATATATACTAAGGACCTTTGCAGCCCAAGAGCTCTACACGTGGTGTGAGGCTTCATGCCAGTCGTCTTTCGTGAGGCATTGCATTGTGAATGCCAGTACCACGGTGCTGGAGACACGAGCTCTAGCTGTTCGAGGACTGCTGGGGAAGAGGGTCGGGGGATATAATATAAAAACAATGTAAAAACAATTGTGTGATCTGAATCTGAACTCTGGTTTTGACTGATTGACTGATTACGACATTTTAATAATAATAATAATAATAATAAATGGAATTTATATAGCGCTATATCTTGCAAAAAACAAATCAAAGCGCTTTCATTCACCCTACTCATTCACATGCCCCCTTACAAATTCAAATGTATACACACAAGCTCGCACGCAAGCACGCACTCACACACACACACACACACACACACAACCACACAACACACACACACACACACACACACACACACACACACACACACACACACACACACTCACGCACACACATAAAGTTTATACACTCGGCAGAGTGATGGGGTTTTGGCTGTTGAGGGCAGGACAAAAATTAAATGGAACAAGAGGGGAGAATCTTAGGTTTGAAATAAATGTGTCTTGAGGCCGGATTTAAAAGCGTCATAAGAAGGGTTTTGATGAAGGGAGAGAGGGAGGTCATTCCAGATCAAGGGACAAGAAACAGAGAAAGAGCAACGGTCAACGGTGGACTGATTGAATCTAGGTATTCTTAAGCACAAGGTATCTACAGCAGAGCGTAGGGAACGAGAAGGTGAAGACATTCATAGAGGTAGGAAGGTGCTGTTTTATGGAGACATTTGTAACTGAGGGTACTGATCTTATAGTTTACTCTCTGTGGCACAGGCAACCAGTGGAGAGATCGCAAGAGAGGAGTGACGTGCTCAGATTTTTTCTTTCTGAGGACTAGGCGAGCTGCAGAGTTTTGTATACGTTGAAGGGAGTGGATAGATGATGCTGGCAGACCAGTCAGAAGAGAATTGCAATAGTCCAGACGTGAGAGAATGAGAGACGTGACTAGTTTGGATGTTGCATCAGTGGACAGGTACTTTCGAACTGCACTGATGCGCCGCAATTGATAGTAGCACATTTTGGGGGAATAAAGGGAAAATTTAAGTCGAAGTCGAAGACTGGGAGAAAGAACGATACAATTTTCGAAGCGGCCTGTATAGTCAATACAGGAAAGGAAAAGCAGATTCTCGTGTTTCAAACTCTTAGCTTAAAGGCTTCAACAGTAACAAGACTGACAGTTTGTGTTTGAGTGCAGTGGTGAAAGGCAACCGGTAAGAGAAGTGTGTCCACTACACCAGAGATGTGGAAGACATGACAGAGGCAGAGTCTGAAAACTCCAGTCAGTGCAGTCCCCCTGACATGAGGTGGAGACATGAGGCAGGGAATGGAGAAAATCAATAGATCTATACAAACTTTGTTTCTGTTCTTAAAGGCGCGCATGCGCGCGCGCGCGCGCACACACACACACATACATGCACACACGCACACATACATACATAAATACTCATTTATCTTGGTCAGAACACATAGCCATGACACTAGGAAAACGAATCTCAGTAAGACTATATCAACTTAGAAAAATCAAACATTTTCTAAACCTACAATCACGAAAACTATTCTTTCACGCACATATTCTATCTCTTATAAATTATGTTTCAACCTTATGGTATAGTGCTAGTGAAACAACCCTAAAGCATATAAGCCGCCTACATAAAAGAGCTATCACACTAATCATTTGAATCCTAATACATTGACCACCAACAACTACAAAGAATTAGATATTCTTCCACTCAAAGACAGTCTACATTTCAACAAGTGTCTATGCATGTACAATATATTAAACAGAAAACCCCCACAGAAAATTGTGAAAAATTTTGCCGTTAGTTAAAGCAAGCCTACTCATAGATTGTCTTTGCCCAGGCCCCATAACAATCTCTATAAATCAAGCCTTGCTTATTCAGGAAGAACAGTGTGGAATAGTCTACCTATCTTTTTAAAATTAGCTCCTTCGAAACAAACGTTCAAGAAACTCTTGAAGAAACATCTGATGGACAAATTGCAAGTCCACTTCTATACTCGAGGTTATCTTACATCTGGCTACCTTGTTGTTATTCCAACCTTTGTTATTTTGTATTTTCTTCATTTGTATGACTTGAGCTTATGTTTTACTGTCTTGGTTTCGTTTTATCTTGTTTTGTGAGTCTTGGTTTTTGGTTTTGCTTATTTTTGTTTTTCTGTTTTTCGTTTTTGTTTGGTTTTTTTGGTTAAAAAATAATTTTCTTTCATTTGTCTGTATGACTTGAACTTATGTTATACTGTCTTGATTTGCTTTATCGTGTTTTGTTAGTCTGGATTTATATTTGTAAAAATCTCCTTACATTTTTGTCTTCAACATGTGTGAACATTGCATTTTGATTGCTTTTATATGTCAATTTTCTTGATTTTCTTTTTTTTTTAATGAGAGCAGGACTTTAAAAAGTTGTATACACTTAATCTATTACCCTCAATAAAGATTATTTTGACTTGACCTGGCTTGACGCACGCACGCACCCATCCACACACACACACACACACACACACACACACACACACACACACACACACACACACACACACACACACACACACACACATCGCTTCTTGGCCTTTTGGCTAAGATCAAAGTGTAGTACACACACACACGCGCGCGCACGCGCGCGCATGCACACACACATATACACACACATCGACCGACAGTTCTAAGCATGCAGTCATGTGGTAGGGCCGTTTTGGGGGTGTCGAAGGGATAAGGGAGGTTAGTGGTATTACACACAGCTGATGTTTTGCACGATTGTTTCCCTTCCCACTCAAAAATCGTCACGCTCATCTCTTTTTGAACAAGTATAAGTCAAGTATTAAAACAAAAACAACCCAAAAAACAAAAACACAAACTTTTATAATCCCATGAAGGGCAATTACAAAGTACAACAGTGATACGCACACAATACGGTAAGAATCATAAACTAGAAAATAAATGTGAAAAAATGGTTTTATTTGTCTAAACATTCCAAGACATTTTTGAATAAAAAATCTCTCTCTCTCTCTCCTCTCTCTCTCTCTCTCTCCTCTCTCTCTCTCTCTCTCTCTCTCTCCTCTCTCTCTCTCTCTCTCTCAAACTAACCCTTACCCACAGATCCAGGCAAGGACACAGGCAGAAGGCAAAGTATACAATGTGTGTATTATGCGTGCGCGCGCGGGTGCGTGAGTACGAGTATGTTCATATGCATGTGGTTGTGTACGTGCATGCATAAGTGTGTATAATGATTATGGAGATTATTTTCTGGGAATGATGGCAGTAAGTTTCTGAACTTGTCAATGATTCAGCTTCATTGGTCATTCAGACTAATGGAGAGAGCGAGAGTGAGAGCGAGAGAGAGAGCGAGAGGAGAGAGAGAGAGAGAGAGAGAGAGAGAGAGAGAGAGAGAGAGAGAGAGAGAGAGAGAGAGATTTATTTTAATGACACATGGAAATGAAACTGTTATTACAAAGGCAGGTCTGTGAATGAAAGATGGCCTCAACCTCTTGTATTGTTTTTTGGTTGCTGCAGCAAAAGAGGTAATGAACAGAACGAAACACTAGGCATGGCTGTTTCATTGTCACCCTACTTTGCTATGTTCCCACTTACTCATGGTCAGGTCTCTACCTCAACACCACTAAGCGAATGGCAGTTTGATGATGGAAAACCCCCCCCACTGATGCCACTTCTAACCAGCCTGAGCTCATCTTCTTGGGCAGTCAACATGAATAGTAATACCAAGCGCCATGGCGCAGTGGTTTGTGCATTGGGTTAAGGACTAGTAGGTTGCGGGTTCGAATTCCATGAGTCATAGGGATGTTTTTTGGACCCCGGCCAGCTCCTACTGAGGATGAGTCCACTACGGACTTATTGGGAAGACTGAGACCACACTGTCGATCTTCATCCACTTTACAGATGCGATGTGGAGAGTGTTGCTCAAAATGTAATTACCTGACCAACACTGCAGGGGCTCTTGGGTCTGCCTCACCCCTGGATATAATTATTTTGATTGGAAGCTTAGCCTTCGGGGTGGAGGTTCACGGGAGAAGGTCGTTGGAGGGACATTGTGGTCGTCGCCACCCCGGGTGGGCGTCTCACCTAGTCTAGCTCTGCCACTGAGCTATTACGTCACCAGTAGGGGGCTTCTTGGTAGGTGGTGTCCTGCGTATGTTAGCTCAGAACAGGCACCGCTGAACACCACCAAATGATCCAGTAGTTGTGCAGGGCCCCTCTGGCTAGTGGCCCAACGATGGCCTGACATTGATAGATTTCCTGTGGGCTCCTGGTTCTTAGGATGTGAAGAACAAACAAATCTGGGTGTGGCTGTGGCGGGCAGGTTGACATGAATGGCGCGGGAACAGCAGGACAAGAGCGCCACAGAGGATGAGGCAGTAAAAACACACCCACCCAAACTTCAATGCCAGTATTTCTGACAGCTTTTTTTTAAGGGGGAGGTGGGGGGGGGGGGGGGGGGGGGGGGGGGGGGGGGGGGGTCGGTGAGGGGGGGGGGGGGGGGTCGGTTGTCCCTCGGCAGAGCTCCGAGGTTCACCAAAGGTAACACTTTTGCACATGCGACCATTAAATTTTGCCCACCATTCAGGTAGCTGCATTCCAATTTCGGGGATGATGTCTAAACACGACACCAGTGTGCGTGTGGTTTAAAAAAAAAAAGAAATATTTTTGTCATCCGTTCTTACCGGCACAAATGTTCTTCCGACAACCCAGAATGGGTTTTAACGTGTGCACAAGATGTTCTGCTTGCGTTCACATACGGGGCCTCGGATTATAGTCTCATCCGAAGGACTTGAAAGTTTAAATCTGTGAAATATCCATAGTGAGTGTGGGCGTTTCTTCTGTACAAAATGTGGATGTGTAATGTAAGACCTCACAAGATAGGGATGGAGTAGGGCATCAATGTTTGCTTCTGTGCTTAGTATAAAAAGCTTTTGTCTGGGGCACTTCCGTAGAAGGAATATGAATGTATGAAAACATCGATTCATGAAAGAAAACAAGTAAAACAGGGTAAGAAAAATGACTATTAAATTTGAAAAATGCCATAAATTTTAAGTCACCTTAAAGAAATCTGAAATTCCCACTCTTGTTCATTGAGGAAATAAACTGATCTGTCGTCAGGCCTACAAAGCATGAAAAAGGACATTCAAGACCAGTCATTCATCCTCCTAATCTATACCCACTAAATGACATAATGTATTCATTCATCCTCTGTGATGGGCGAGGCTATGAACAACAAGATGGCATGGATTGCATTCGTTCCTCCCTTCCTTCCTTCCTTCATTGAATATCGAGCCACACGCACACACACCAACCCACACACGCACTCACTGAACTACACTGAACTGCACCACACTACACTACACTACACTACACTACACTACATACACTACACTACACTACACTACACTACACTACACTACACTGCACTACACTGCACTACACTACACTACACTACACTACACTACACTGCACTGCACCACACCACACCACCACACCACACCACACCACGCCACACTACATTGCACTACACTACACTACACTACACTACACTACACTACACTACACTACACTACACTACACTACACCACACCACACTACACTACACTACATTACACTACACTACAGCACACTACAGTACACTACACTACACTGCACTGCACCATTCCACATCACACCATACTACACTACATTACACTACACTACGCTTCACTACACTACACTACGCTTCACTACACTACACTACACTACACTACACTACACCACACCACACTTACACTACACTAACACTACATTACACTACACTACACTACACTACACCACTACACTACACCACACTTCACTACACTACACTACACTACACTACACTTCACTACACTACACTACACTACACTACAAAGAAGACTAGACTGTTTTCCATCAAAGGGAAAACTCCTGTCTCCTTACCAAAGAGCGGGAAATACAGGATAATTATGATCTCCCATAAATCTGAAACTCGTAGCAGAAAACAAGACAGACGAGGGCAATCGGGAAGAAAGAGGCAGTGGAGCCTAGAGAGCTGTGGTTGAGAGAGCTACTGAACGTTGTCCGAACGTAGCGGCAATGGTTATGGTGGCTGTTAGGAGGAAGGTGTTCTCCCAAGAGCCTGTGCCTGTAAGCACTGAGGAGCAGGAAGGAATGAAGAAGCACTGAGGAGCATGAAGGAATGAAGGCTGACACTGACAGGGGGAAGTTAGCGTCCAGGCTTAGGCCTTGACCCAAGCCAGAAGCCCTGTCAGTGATTGAGGTCAGCTAAATACCATGGCCTAATGTCGTTATGCTTTGGAATATTTCTGCCCAATTTCCGAAACAGCAGCTGCCTCCTCTGCTGTTTTGGAGGTCATCGTCGAAAACGACGGACTAACATACATACATTATGATGGGATTGTCTCAGAGTTTGGCTGTTTATATGGTGGTGGTGGTGGTGGTGGGGAGGGGGGGGGAAGGGGGGTGTACTTGAATACAGCTATACACGCAAACTTTTTACCCAGCGCGCACGTCCGGACTTACAGTGATTGACAGGTGGAATAAGTGAGATAGAATGCATCTCCTGGGTGACCCCCCCCCCCCCTCCATCAGTGTTTCATACTGGGGAACATTCAACAACAACAACAACAACAACAACAACAACAACAACAACAACAATAAAAACAGCAATAGGGTTCGCAGCTGATCTGACAGTTGTTGCTGGGTTTTGTTTGTTTGTTTGCTTTGTTTTTATGGTTTGGTTGTTTTTATGGTTTGGCTGTTTTTATGGTTTGGTTGTTTTTATGGTTTGGTTGTTTTTATGGTTTGGTTGTTTTTCGTTCCTGGGCTAGAGCTCCGAGGTTCACTAACAGTGATATTTTTGCGGATGTGATCGTTAATGTTGCCCGCCATTAAGGTAGCCGCATTCCGACACTAAAGTTGGCAGTTGAATCTACCAATTTTGCCAGGACAGTCGGGAGGTACTTCCTTGCTCTTTCCGATTTTCAACTGTCGTGGGTTCTTTTGACTGCATAAGTCTGTAAGCTCAGGGGTCCAACTGGTTTAGAACATTCAGTTGGATTTTCCCGTCACACTGGAAAGAAAGGGCAAGGCTGGGAACTAACCCAGAACCTGACAGTTGACTTGTTAGTAAGGGGAGCGTCTAATCGGTCCTGCACCTTCCTTCTTCGAGAATTGTTTAAAGTAAACAATGAAGATGATCATGACTGGAACACTGGGTGCCTGTGTAGTCGCTGGTGAAACTCCACTCCTAAACCCGAAAGGCTGGCTTTGAAATCATGAAGAAACGAAACATTCCGTGTTGGGCGTGTGACCAGTCTTCCTGAGCCCTTTGCTGAGCAGTGTCTATGCTGTGAACACCGTGACGGTTGAATGAAGAACTGCTGTTCAAGAATGCAGCACTCCACACTAGTGGCTGCCACTTCCCTGAACTAAAGCCGCACTTTCCCTTCGTCCCGGGCCAGTAAGTTGATTTAATGTGAATTCTTTTATATCGAGGATAATAGAGAAAACACTCATGAGACGTTTTACAGCCAGTCTCCGTGTGCATGCGGTATTGTACATTTTTTTCATCAAGTCCCACTGGCACACAGTGGCCTACTCTTCCGAAAGACAGACCAGGTTTTAAAGTGTGTGCAAGACTAGATGTGGAGCTAGGCACAGAGCGAATTTCGAAAACATTTTGGACACACGACACACATCTCTTTTCCACCACACCACCAGTCAGAAATACACCAACAAGGGCAACAAGCAAAGTGTGAGAAAGTGACAATGGTTGAAAACAGCTCCTACACCATCCCTGAAATTTGTTGCAAAGTAACTGTTCTATAATCCTTACACGCGTGTACAGCTCAGACTTGATGGAAGTTACAAAGTATACGTGTGAATGTGTAAGTGCATGAACATAGGCATGCGTGTGACTGCATGAGGTGACGGGTGTACAGGGAGGAGTGCACGTGAACGGGGTGGTGGTGACTGGTAGAGAGAGAGAAGAGAGAGAGAGAGAGAGAGAGAGAGTGGGGTGAGTCCCCTGTCCGTCTGTAGGCCCCAGTCTGCAGGCTGGTTTGATGAAAGGCAAACACAGTTGTGCTACCGCGGTTGTCCAAGCTGACTACCGCTGTCCGACAAAATCGTGTTTGAAGAAATTAGGACAGCAGTTCATCTGCAACGCAGTTATGAAACTGAGTGATGCCATTCCCCGTCACTGCGCTCTCCACCGACCACAACATCACGCAAAATAACGAAAAAGAATGAGTGATCTAACATAAACAACTACGGTACCGTTCATAGAACCTTGGGTGGATTCGTTTCCAAATAAAAAACCAGTTGAAAATGAGGAAGAATTTCAAGTTAACCAGCCTTTCGATTTGTAGCGCAGTACACACCACACACACACACACACACACACACACACGCACAGAGAGAGAGAGAGAGAGAGAGAGAGAGAGAGAGAGAGAGAGAGAGAGAGAGAGAGAGAGAGAGATCATCGATATCACTGCCTGGTTTAGGTTATCTTCCTTGTTCTTCTCTGACGCAGCGAAAGCACATTTACTTTGAAAAATCCCCCGTGGGGATGTTGGGGTTCTGTCAGTATAAATAGCATCCCCACCTTCTGGAAATTCTGTGCTGGGAATTCCCTCTTTTCTATCCCTCTTTTGTTTCTGCCTTGTTCCTTTTCTTCCTGTCACCTCCTCTCCATCTATTTTCTGCCAGTTTTTCTCTTGCCTTTTTTTTCCAGAAAGACTTAACGGTTCTTTACCACGCCGAAGTCGGATGCACTGGGCCTGACTTGTCAGGCGCTCAACGCCAGCGCAACGCCTTTTTTCTTATATGACAGACAACAGATGCTGTCTGAGCATTTGACGACAACGACGACTTTGAAAAAGAGTTTATCGGAAGTGAGGTACGACCTAACACTGACCTAAAAATTGCAGTTGCCTAGACTATTGGCTTTGCTGACTACGACTGAGGGTCCCCACAGCTAACAGGCAAATTTCAGTTGTTGGACAACACCCACAGTGCCTGCTCACAAACTACATGTCAAGCAATGGATGCACATCGATATAATGATCAGACCCGTTTGCAGTCACCCCTAAAGATCAGAATGGAGATTTCTACCAAAGTCTTCTGAAGCCACCTATCACCCCTTCTAGCTGCTTCTGCTTCTGCTGTTTCTGCTGCTGCTGCTGCTGCTTCTACTGCTGCTGCTGCTTCTGCTGCTGCTGCTTCTACTGCTGCTGCTGCTGCTTCTCACGACCAAAAGCACAAGGTAGGGGAAGCGATTGCAGGTTATTCTGATGAAGAAGGACCAGAAAGATGGGTTATTTCCCGTTCATCTGGAGTAAGGTAAGAGCTGCTGTTTTTTCTGTTTGTTTTTGTCTTATTTTTATTTGGAGCCACAATTTTTGTGCTATAACTGCCTGGTAAAAATGACTGCCTCAACGCACGTTAGAGGTTGGTTCGGGGGTGGGGGGTTTGTATGAGGGAGGCTATCTCTCAATGATAGTGTCACGTGTCGTGGGTTTGTCGTCAGCACTAGCCCAATGGTTTTATTGTTTTCAGATTTTTTGCAAAAGGCTGCACTGGTAAACGTTGTTTTATTTATGCGGATTCTTCGTAAACTGGGGGTTCCGGCTGTTGACCGGTATAGGTGAAGGTGGTTTGACAACGTTCAGTTTGGACTTGGCATACACAGACAAAGAAGAAAACTTAAATCAAAACCATATATATACAATGCCATGTATTTTTTAAGTTTCATGCTGTCTTTTAACAGCTATTGCTGCTGCAGCTAGTTCAGTTTTTATGAATATGTATTCTTTATTAGCTTAGAAACTGTGTACATTATTATATTATTATTATTATTATTATATTATTATTATCATCATTATTATTACATTAACATACGTATTTGATATTGCCTTACTCAGTTTATATCCTTAAGCACAGTTGTTTGTATTCAATCTATAATGGCAACAAATTGTACTTAATGTTTAAAAGCAACAAACTGAATTCAAGTTTGCATTTCTGATTGTGATTACCCTGCACACTTTTAATAAGTTTGGATCTTCTGTTTTCATATGAGGTGTAAAAGTCATGCAAATGATGCAGATTTTCAGTTACAAAATAATCTCATGTAGTAAATTTCAAAGTCTGTAATCCACCACCGATCAAAATAAATCCTGTTTCACACATCAGTATTTTCACCATGTAAGATTGTTTTAATTTTCACTTTTTTTTCTTTAATGTATCTTTGGTTTGTATTATAAGCGCTTTGATTTGTTGCTTTACAAGATTCGGCGCTATATAAATTCCATACATTATTATTATTATTATTATTATTATTATTATTATTATAGGTAGCTTGCAATCTAAAATTCGCCAATTGCCCGCTGCTAGATCCTGAACTGAGAGGCCCATCATGCAGCCCAAGTCACTGTCTTGTCAGGGTTTTCTTGGGTTGGACTGGAAATGGTTTGCCCCGTGTCTGCTACAAGTATAATATTCTCACTACAGGGGGCGGGGCAGCCTAGTGGTTAGAGCGTTGAGTTTGCGATTTGACAGCACGGGTTCCAGTCACTTCTGAGAGGCCCGTTCAAGGGGATTTTTCCCTTGGGGTTAACATCGATACCGACGTCCCGTGTACGAAGACACACAGAACACCTTGCACACATGTTAAAACCCGTTCGAGTTCCGCTTTACTGAAGAGTAGGCCTTTACGTGCCGGTTGGAAAGGATGATAACATTAAAATGCACGCACATAACCAGCCGCCATGGCGCAGTGTTAGCGCCTTGGATTTCGGACTGGAAGGTCGCGGGTTCGATTCCCATGAGTCTGGGGATTTTTCGGACCCCGCCGGCTCCTACCCAGAGTGAGTGTGCTGTGGGCTCAGTGGGAAGACTGGGACCACACAGTCGACCTTCATCCACTTTACGGATGCGAGTTTGAGAGTGTTGCTCAAATTACCTGACCAACACTGCAGGTGTCTGTATCTCTCGGGCCCGGTTGACGCCGGGTAATATTATGATAGTAAGCGTAGAGTACAACCCTGTCAAGTAGTCTCAAAGCATATGCACTTCCACAGCAGCATCACGGCATCATGAAATAAAAATAAATGGCCTCTGTTTCTGTGGACCCGGTTTCTCTGATCTCATGGTGACCTCAGATTCGGTTTCCCATACACTTCTGTGTCTGTGGTGAGCTTGTGTCAAAGCCTTTGGGGTTGGAGGTTCGTTGAAGGGACATTGTGGTGGTTGCCACCTCGGGTGGGCAACTCACTCAGTCTGGCTCCGCGACTGAGCTAATACTGTCGTTAGTAGAGGGCTTAGTAGGTGGTGTCCTGCGTATGTTAACTCTGAACAGGCACTACTGAACACCGCCAAAGTGACCCAGCAGCGTGCAGGACCCCTCTGGATGGTGGCCCCACGGCGGCCTGATATTGATAGGCTTTCCGTGGACTTCCTACCCTGGGGATGAGACATAGCAAATTTAATCTGGTATGCCTGTGGCGGGGAGATTGGGATGAGCGGCGTGGGAACAGAAGGTCGGGGACGTCACAGAAGATGAGGCAGCAAAAAAAAACCCCAAACCATGCATGCACGCTGGTATCGTGTTTTGACCTCTTCCTTGAATACAGAATGCGGCTGCTTTAAAGGTGAGCGGAAGGTTGCAGACACAAAGTTTTATTGTGGGTAAACCTCAGACCTTCAGTCGAGGAACCCAAACAAAATTAGTATTTGCTGGGCCTGGCAGCAGTGTCAAAACGTCAAAGAAAGGACTGTTGCTAGCGGTGCTACGCCTCTGAAGTAAACAGGGGCGGGGAAGATTGGGTGGTCTAAATAATAATAATAATAATAATAACAATAACAATAATAATAATAATAATAATAATATAATGTATGGAATTTACATGGTCTAGAGGTCTAGAAGGCGAAAAGTCCAGGCTCGATGCCCCTTCGTGCCCCAAACTTTTCCCTCATTCTCTAGACCATGAGTGGTGGTCTGGGTGCTAGTCTTCCTGATAGGCGAAAAACCGAGGCCCCGTGTCCAACACGCATTTTGCGCACGCAAAAGAACCCATGGTAACAAGAGAGTTTGTCCCTGGAAAAATTCTGCAGAAAAAACTCCACTCTGTTAGGGAAAAAATACACGGGCTGACAGGAAAACAACAACAAAAAATATGGGTTGCGCTGCTCTTGTGGCGACGCATTCTTCCCGGCAGAGCCGCCCGAATTTCACGCAGATAAATCTGCCGTGACCTATAGTGGTATACAAGTATGGTAATGTGGCTAGTGATGGGCGTTCCCCAGCCAACACCTTGGTGGTAAATATGTGCTCTGTCCGCTGAGCTATAGAATGAAGTACAATAATGCCTGTGGCTGTCTCACTCATCCCACCAGCACCAAGAAATCAATGTGAGAGTATTCTTTGGAGGAGAAATTTGCCTGCATGGCTGCTTTCCTTTTCTGTTTAAAAATTAAAAAAAAATGCCTGTAGTAAGCCATATCCGGTTTCAGGGGATTTTTTTTCTTCCATAAAGGCGAGTAGAGTTTCTTGTGGTAAAGGCTTGTCACGGATGAATGCCATCTGAACTTACCATTTCAAAGCACATCAATATTTTACTGCAGGCTTTGGCACTTTGGTTGCATCGATACATGACAACGCTTTTGGCTTGGGTTACGCGCGGGTATGTGTGTGTTTGTGAAGATTATTGGGGAGGCTAGGCTATTCTGTAACTGTGCATTGCAGCCCAAACAATTGGGAGCCAGGTCACAGTGACAAGTTGGGCTACACACCGGTATTAATTTTGGGGTCACGTAGTATCTTGTATAGAGTGCGAGTGGAAAAAACTGTTGGTGATTTTCACAGATTTTTTAAAGCATGAAATGATGGACTGTGCACTTATTTTTTGGATTGAGGACATAGAGCAATACCAGGTAGTAACGAGAAAGTTGGAAATAACTATTCCTACAGCGTTGACCCCCCCCCCCCCCCCCATGCATATTGTGGTAAGGAAGCTAGCAGACGACAAAGGACAGTGTTTGCTGAAAAATTAAAAAAAAATCAAACCTACCAAATTTGTTCAAAATCACATGACTTTTGAGTCAGAGGCTAGTCTTTCACAAAAAGTGGTTTTTATTTCTGTGGATGCCTTAGTACGTGCGGTATGAATATAAAAGTTACATCGAAAAACAGAAGGAAAAGAGTGATTTTTTAATCCTGGTGTGCAGCCTTGTGGGCCTTTACTGTGGCGAGCTCGCCTCAATGATACACCCTTTTAGTTGGCTGAAACTATTGTTGCTGGTGCTCCATAGTGTCTGTCTGTCTGTAGTTCTTCACCTACCTTCTTCTCTTCCTCTTTCTGTTCGCCACTTTTGTCTGTCTCCCCTTCGCTGTATATATGTCTCTGTTTCCCTTTCTCCGTCTGTCTGCCTGTCTGTCTGTCTGCCTGTCTAACGCATCTCTGGAAGATGAAGACTAACTAGCCTCTCACTGTTACTGTGTAGCCGCCTTACTCCATGCCGTAATTTCTTTTCCCTTTTGTTCTCTAACCTGCCTTTCCTCTCCCCTTTCCCTCTCCCTTTCAAACAATTCCCAGCCCCGCCGCCATCTTTCCTTTCTTTTTCTCTCATACCTATCCTCGCAGAGCAAATGCCTGTGCCGCTCCTCCCCCCCCCCCCCCCCCCCCCCCCCCCTTACCCGAATGACAAATGCCTGCCTGAGCTGCTCGTACCATGGAGACCAACGTTTTAAAACCAGGTAATTTCTGTAGCCATTTACTTTTTGGGGAGTTAACATTCTGGGTTGGAGTCGCTGCTGTTTCAGCAAAGTGTTGACTCACTTCTGTTGAAACAGAAAAATACGCGCGCGCTTGCGTGCGTGCGTGCGTGCGTGTGTGTGTGTGTGTGTGAATTTTTAAAAAAGTTTTCAATCAACCGTGTGTGTGTGTGTATGCGCTCGCGCGCGCGTGCGTGTGTGCGTGTGAGTGCTTGTGCGTGCGTGTGTGTGTGCGTGTGTGTGTGCGTGCTTGTGTGATGCGTGTGTGTGTGTGCGTGCGTGTTTGTGTGCGTGTGCGTGTGCATGTGTGTGTGAATTTTTCTTTTTAGTTTTCAATCAAACGTGTGTGCGTGTGTGTGTGTGTGTGTATGTGTGCGCGCGCGCACGTGCGTGTGTGCGTGTGCGTGTGTGCGTGCGTGTGTGTGTGTGTACGTGCGTGTTTGCGTGTGCATGTGCGTGTGAATTTTTCTTTTTAGTTTTCAATCAACCGTGTGTGCGTGTGCGTGTGTGTGTTTTGTGTGTGTGTGTGTGTGTGTGTGTGCAGGCGTGTTTGTGTGCATGTGCATGTGCATGTGTGTGATTTTTTCTTTTCAGTTTTCAGTCAGCCGGTAGATAATAGTTATGGTAAAGGCCCAGCACTCACAGTAGCTGAACACAAAACCTCTATTCTAAAGTCAAATCAATATTGCTTTTGCTTCTGATCGCCATGGCGCTGTGGGAAGCGCGTTGCGTCTCTGGCTGGAAGGTCGTTGGTTCAAATCTTAGGAGTCAGTAGCGCGAGTGCTTTAACAACCAGCCTATCCTGCACACCAAGTTGAAGTTTTAAGGTTGCACTTCGTCAGTTTCTCCTGTCAGGTTTGAAGCTGGTTTTGAGCGGTCCTCCTCAGCCATAGCTTTGAAAAGGCCCATGTGTCACCGACTTTTAAAACTTCAACATCAGAATCTTCTCTGTGTGTGTGTGTGTGCTTTTTTACATCCAGTCCCAGTGTGTATGCTGTTTTGTAAATTCTGTCATCTGTTCCCACCGGCACACAATGGCCGACTCTTACGAAAAGTGGAAAAGGATTTAAGGTGTGCGCAAGATGTTCTGCGTGTTCTCTCTCTCTCTCTCTCTCTCTCTCTCTCTCTCTCTCTCTCTCTCTCTCTCTCTCTCTGTCTGTGTCTGTGTGTGTCTGTGTGTGTCTGCGTGTGTGTGTCTGTGTGTGTCTGCGTGTGTGTGTTAGAGGTAACCCAAATTTGTTGATTAACAGTCAAGTATCAGAGATTGAAATGCAAATTTCAATGTGGTGCACGGCACATCTTTATTCAATGTTGTGTTCGTTACAGAAGCATGGTATTGCATTGTTACATAATAAAATCATCAAACCAGGAAATTGGAGGTTAAAACTGGTGACATTTATGGATAGCAAAACACTAACTCTACTATGTTCAGCCCGACCATGAAAGACAGAGGAACAGAGAAGACACCGCTATAGAAAGTCGGCCAAGAGATGGCCAGTACAGTACACAGGGCCAGCGCCACAGCCAGGAGGACAGAGGCAACACAGGGAAACAAAAGAGCTTCACATCTTCTGGGTAGAAGAAGATAAAGATCTCATTGCATAAATAAGTGAAAAAACGTGGCATGTTTGTCGAAAGAAAAACCTCTGAACATTCCAAGCCTTCGTTTTCAGTCTCATTCGATTGAATCTACAGGTTTTCTTTGCTTTTTTGCTTCAAATATCTGGAACCCCTGTTCACATTATATGAATTGGTGCCGGAACATTAACTGAATCTGTGCATGTGTGGGAAATAAGCTGGTTTCTGATAATCCTGCATTTGAATGATCTGTCTGCTATGAGTAGTGCAATAACGAGTAGTGTCGATTAAAAAGATGTTTCCCGTTGCTGACATGGGCAAGGACTACACGCTTGTCATAATGAACTTTGAAGTGCAGCTTGAGAGTCACGGAAGAGCAGTTAAGTGTTAGCGATCTACAAGATCCTGAATGTTGCCGAACTGTTCTAAGCAGCGATATAGGAAATGGTATCCCACCTTTGCTCCTTGCAGAAGACCATGAAACCCTTAAAAATGCCAACCAAGTAATACTACACATAGGCACAGAGAGCGTAAAGATGTATTGATAGAATTCCAACTCCATATTACCAGAAGCAATATCACGATGTGTGAGTCTAAAACAGGCTGAAAATTGCTCAACAAAACAAGAAAAGAATCCATAAAAAACTGAAGAGGGCAAGAGAAAGTTGAAACAAATAACAAAAATATAGTCATCGGCAAAGCCTCGACATTAGCGGCAAAAAGAACACTTCTTAAGAATCTGAAACCAAACAAAAGAAACATTGAGTCAGTCCCATTGTTAGTAAAAACGGCAAACTGTCACATAGGAGGAGTAGATTAAAAGAGGGGCGGAAAATGGCTGTGAAGTGTGTAAGGAGCAGAGGAAAGGCAATGCAGCTGCTAACAGTACAAGGCTCTTCAAACACAAAGTTGGGTAGCAGCTACAAGTGGATCAGACCGCAGGGCGCGCAGAACATAGCAGAGAATAGTAAGGAATAACCATCATCAGCAACCAACATCTGACATGCAGAGGAGGGGCCCATGCCATGAACGAACCCTGATCATTAATCACCGCTCTTCTCTTCGCACATGGGATTTCTTTGATACTGCTGCAGCTAGCACACTCTCATTTTAACTCTCAACACATTTTAAAAAAGTTTTCCTGACTTTTTATGCAATAACCATGCAGCAATATTTAACTGGCTGTAAAATGTGAAGTAATGAACCAAAGTTGATGAGTAGTATATCAATGTATTCAAGATAGATCAAAGTGTTTAAATATGACACTTAAAAATCCTTGTTGAACGCAATCAGTTTAATCAGAAATAGTGGCAAAATAATGTTGGAAATAAAGCTTACCCCATTACAGCTGCAAATTACTGGCTGGCCTCTGCAGAAGCAGAACTATCAATACATCCATTTCGAGATGAAAGAAAAACACATGAAGTATGCTTTGTACCATGTCTTCACACCATGTTCAGACAGCTGTTGACACATCCTGGCCAAGACTTCGTCTGTCCGTTAGTGTGAAGAATGGTCAGTGACAATTGACAAACTGGCATCGTCAGTGAGATCTAGCAACTGATGATGAGATACTCGATGGACACATTCCCAGCAGCCATTATCTTGGTGACCTCAGTGACGGGCAGGCCTCCAGTGTAGTCTGCATAATGGACGCCATTGACCTGGATCTGAAACAGTACCGTCATTCATGCAAGCACAACTTACTGTCAAGAAAACGCTAAAGGAATGTACGATATAGGACATATATATATATATATATATATATATATATATATATATATATATATATATATATATATATATATATATATATATATATATATATATTATAGAGAGATATAAGATTAATTTTACCTTCATATGACATATTCTCCCTTGTTCTTCTTGATCGTAGGAAGGGCATCGTGATTGACTTGAGAACTCCTCTCCACCAATGGAAACGGCTATTGAATCAAAGCGGCTCAGATGTGTTTTGTCAGAAAGCTGCAGTCATTTGGACAGAAAAAAAAGAAAGCATATTACATGAACTGGGAATAACAATAAAACTTCTTATTTTAATAAATGAACAGAAACTAATATATAAAGACCATACGCCTCGAAACCAAGATACGAACCTCGTAAAAACCGTCTTTTAAGGAAGTTAATTAGGTAAAGGTGTCTCCTAACCTATGTGGTCGTAGGGGAATGAGACATCAGAGACCTCAACTTCTCAAGGGGCCAGCATATTGAGGGCGGTGCCCATCTCTCCCTCGCTGCTTTATCTTCCCTGACCCTAAAGAGGCAGGTATCCATTTACAGCTGGGTGAACTGGGGGACTTTACTGAAGCCAAGGCACGCAAACGGTGACCCATCCAAGTAGTAACCCGGCTTGATGCTGCGTAACCTCAGCTGTGGAAAGCGAGAAAGGAAGACCAAGGAAAAAAGAAAAAGAAGGCAGACCACCAGCTTCTCCTATTGGAAACATCACAGAATCCCCTGGCATGTGAATCCATGAAGTAAGCAGGGCCAGCGAAGACTGGAGCAAATGGAGGATCATCTGTCATTATTATTTGGCGTGGCGGCGCTAACACTGGACTGATTGACAGGTGAAGGTAGAGCAAAATTCAGTTTAATCCTCTGTTATTCTGAAATAGTTTACAGAGCTAAAGTGTCAGGTATAAGTTTTGAAAATGTCCAGGGCAATCTAGATATGATTAATGGTTGAGAAAAGGTGGAATCACAAGGCTTTTTCTTTTCAGTTCCAGCTATGACATGAAGTGGCTGACTAAACAGCCAGCCATTGTGAAGAAAAGCAACCGTGGACAGGACAGATTATTGATAGCAGTCAGAAATCCTTTGTAAAGTGAGTGACAGGTAAAGAGAGTCTGGCGTGCTGATTTAGTATGGTGCTGAGAGCTGTAAGCTCTCTGGCGACCTGTAAGTGATTCTTTCTTTTCTCCTTTAGATGTGAAGTCCTTTGATCGCAACGTAACTGAATTTTTCTGTTTAGAGAGACAATACAGTATTTGCAATTGAAAATGGAATTTGATGGCTGTCTCAACTTCACTAACAAGGGGTTCTGGCTCTAATTCAGAGCTGTTTGTGTTGAAATCAAAATCTCTATCATTTTGAGGTATAGTCTCTTCTTGGCCATTGAATAACGTTTTGCTGTATTCATGCCATCTTTTAAGAATGTATTCTGGCTCAGTTAGGGTAGTTTCATCTGAGATATTAACACATTGATTTTTAGCTTGAAACTTATTTTGTTTGAAAGAGTTCTCTCGATTTTCCTTTTTTGGTTGTGTTTATCTGTGCACATTTTTGTTCCAGTCAGTTTTTCCTGCCTCTTTGAATCTTGCTCTTGATTTCTCTCTTTAATCGTGAGTTCTCCTCTTTTACCTGATTTGCAAGCTTTCCTTTTTTCTTGGGCTACTTTCAATACCCATAATGCTCTACCTTTACACCTCATAAACTGCCCACAGAAAGGGGCAGATATTATTGATAATACTGTTGTTAGTGCTACGTGCTATACTCCACAAACTGTCCGCGCAGACTCACACTGCAGGGTTTGGTCTGGGTTTGTAATGCATTGAAATTCTCTAATTTCAAGGATAATGAATAAGCACTCGTGTGGTTTTCTTTAACATCAAGTTCCCGTGTGCATGTGGTTTTGCTAATTTTGTCATCCAACCCCAGTGGCAGACAAGGACCTACCCTTCCGAAAGAGGGAACGGGGTCTCGGTTTATAGTATTATCCAAAGGGCTTTTAGGGTGTGGAGTCAGCACTGATGTTAACTCCAAAGAAAAAATCCCCTTGAACGAGCGTCTGGGTAGTGCCTGGAGCCAGGCTTGAACCCCGGCCGCCAGATGGCAAGCTCAACGCTGTATCACCCAGGCTAGCTCCATGTTCACGCGGTAAGGCCACCAGCATCAAGCAGTGAGTGGCATCACAAGTCACCTGGCATCACAAGTCACCTGGCATCACAAGTCACCTGGCACTACAAGTCACCTGGCATCACAAGTCACCTGGCATCACAAGTCACCTGGCATCACAAGTCACCTGGCATCACAAGTCACCTGGCACTACAAGTCACCTGGCACTACAAGTCACCTGGCATCACAAGTCACCTGGCACTACAAGTCACCTGGCATCACAAGTCACCTGGCACTACAAGTCACCTGGCATCACAAGTCACCTGGCATCACAAGTCACCTGGCACTACAAGTCACCTGGCATCACAAGTCACCTGGCATCACAAGTCACCTGGCACTACAAGTCACCTGGCATCACAAGTCACCTGGCACTACAAGTCACCTGGCATCACAAGTCACCTGGCATCACAAGTCGCCTGGCATCACAAGTCACTGGTATCACAAGTCACCTGGCACTACAAGTCACCTGGCATCACAAGTCACCTGGCATCACAAGTCACCTGGCATCACAAGTCACCTGGCATCACAAGTCACCTGGTATCACAAGTCACCTGGCACTACAAGTCACCTGGTATCACAAGTCACCTGGCATCACAAGTCACCTAGCACTACAAGTCACCTGGCACCACAGGTCACCTGCCTTTGATCCTTCAACATGGAATCAAGGCAGGTAAAGCATTGAGTACTAAGGAACATAAACATACCTTTGGAACCCTTTGTGACGTGGCCACACCCCCATATACAGCACAAGGTGGTGACACTGATCCAAACATGGGGCAGAAAACTGGCAGGCAAGGCTAGGTATGTAAAATAAGGGGGTCACGCATTGTCCCTCTTCCAAAGCCTGCTATTAGTAAGGTACTTATAAATCATGCAAACGGCGAGAAAACACCCTGTGCACCCATTCCATCACCCCTTTAGGGAAACCCATTATGTGAAGACATTTTGTGTTGAGACAGTTTTCATCATAATACACCCTATGCCATAACGTTTTCCACACACCCATACCAAGTCCCGTGCTGCTTTCAAGCAAGGTTAGGGGGAAGGGTGCCTTTGGAGCTCGGAGCCTGTTCTCTACATTTCCTATAACTTGGAAATTCTCATGGGATATTTGAACTTCTCGTCATTAGTGGATGACAAGAATTAGCAAATTGGATGGAAACTCTAAAGTCTTTAAGACATCAATTGTCAGCCACACCGTGATTCCTAAGTGAAAAAGCTTTAGGAAATAAGACAGCAGTCTGTGAGGTTCTCAGCATGTTCTTTTGCTTACATAGCCACCCAGAGTCCATCATCAATATATTAACCTAAAGAAAACACCTTGTGTTCCAGACCCCTGACTGGCTACTGCGCTGCATGGGATGTAAAGTAATACAGAAAGAAGTAAAAGAACCAAGGGATAATGGTTGGCTACAAACAGTAATTTCTACCTTTGCAGATGAGCTGGTCCTTTCTATATAGAAATGAAAAAACACAACAACAGGTTAGAGTTAAAGGTTAGAGTATTTTCTCTGTTGGAATCTTTTTGTGATTCTAGAAGTACACGAAAGTCAGCACAATAAATTATGCCTGTTGTAAAACCGAAAACAGCACGTGAAAGCAGCAGCACTAAGAACACATGGAAAAGAACAGAAAAGTAAAGAAAGAAAGCATTAGGAAAGGACGGTTTTGAAAACTACGTACACTGAAATTGTACATAGAGACTGCAGTGATGACCATCTCAAACGGAACGTCAAGAGCAAAGGGAAATGGAGGGTATGGATGTCTAACGTATACTGCCTTTTTCCAGACACCGTTCTGGTTATAGTCAAGAACGGTGGTTTAACATAGAAGGTCCAACTCAGTCTTGGGTTCACGTGCAAGACATTGTCTTTTTCACTCTTCCAGTTGATGGAAAACCTGAAACAGATCAGAACTATTCATTTGCATCAGCACGTGGCGAAACATACTGACTGTCGCTAGGAACTAATGCAATGCACATTTATAATAACCGTTGAAACTGTTACCACGTTACAGGTACTTTGCTGAAAGGTGTATAGTTATTTTGATCTTGTTATGGTCATTTATAGTTGGAAGCACTTTATCTTAGGAGGCTAAGCGTACGTGTCATGTTGCTAGGTCAGAATCTGGCAGTTGAAGGCACCATCACACAAGGCTGTGAAGCCTGATGTGGATGTGGCAGTGTGGTAGTCAGAAAGAATAAAGCTTCAGGGCTGCAGAGAATCTGAAACAGCACTAAAATCATGATCATTATTTCTTTTTCGTTCTCTGGCGTCTTATGCCTCTGGTTCCCTTCTCCCCCACTGTGGTTAATCCTTCAGCAGTCTTCACCAGATGGCCCCATCTTCCCAACATGGCGGTTGTGATGTCACACCACACGGTCTCGTGTTTGGTTTGACTGCCTTCTTGAAGAGGAGGAGGGGCTGGTCGTCTGGCACATCAGGGTATGGTGACCAGTTGTCTGTAGATGACATGCTTGAACATTTGACCATTTTTCATACTTCCATGAGGCGAGACCAACAGAGTCACCATTGGCCGACAAGAAGAAAACAGAAACACGCTATAGATTTCCTAGGATCATCCACTATTTGCAGGAGAGTAGGCCAGATCTGGCCAGCGACATGAACGACACGAACGTGGCCAGTTTGTGCCCTGTTATCGGGGAAGGAAGTCAAGGCATGCCCTACCATGTTCAAGTGGCTACGGGACACTGCCCGAACAAATCAGCGCTGTACAGCGCTTCAATGACATTTGACCTAGCAAAGGGAGAAGTGAATTGAAGTCAGGTCAATCTTTCAGTGTAAGTCTGACCATGCCCACCCTTGTCAACTGGGCTATGAACGAAAAAGCAGCAAAATTAAAATGTGCATTTGAATGAAGAATTGAAAGTAAAGTTGTACAAAGCACATACACACAATCATTTGTACAAAGCACAAACACACACAATCATTTGTACAAAGCACATACACACACAATCAGTTGTCTAGTGTTGATAAATTCAGTTGTCTAGTGTTGATAAATTCAGCTGTTTAGTATTGGTTAATTCAGCTGTCTAGTGTTGATAAATTCAGCTATCTAGTGTTGATAAATTCAGCATTCTTTGTGTTGACA
The DNA here is from genome assembly GCA_028751875.1 of Rapana venosa. Taxonomy (NCBI): domain Eukaryota; kingdom Metazoa; phylum Mollusca; class Gastropoda; order Neogastropoda; family Muricidae; genus Rapana; species Rapana venosa. Next base: position 54,098,904 of record CM054144.1, read on the forward strand.
AATTCAGCTATCTAGTGTTGATAAATTCAAGCATTCTTAGTGTTGACAAATTCAGCTATCTAGTGTTGATAAATTCAGCATTCTTAGTGTTGATAATTCAGCTATCTAGGGTTGATAAACTCAGCTATCTAGTGTTGATAATTCAGCTATGTAGGGTTGATAAACAGCTATCTAGTGTTGATAATTCAGCTATCTAGGGTTGATAAACTCAGCTATCTAGTGTTGATAATTCAGCTATCTAGGGTTGATAAACTCGGCTATCTAGGGTTGATAAATTCAGCTGGCAGACTCAGCTGTCTACTGTTAGTAAATTCGGCTGTCCAGCTTTGGTAGTAGAATCAGCTGTTTACAAATTCAGCATTCTTAGTGTTGCTGACTTCAACTGCCTAGTGTTGACAGATTCAGCTGTCTAAAGCCGATGATTTTAGCTGTATGTTTACAAATTCAGCTGTCTAGCACTGGCACATTTGGCTGTCTAGTATTGGCAAATTTAGTCGTCTACTGATTGGGGGCTTCAGCTGTCTGGTAGGGGTCTATTTAGGTGGCTAGTGTGCAGGAAAATAGAGCTGTATATTGTTTGGAAGTTTAGCTGACCCTAGCCTTGTGTATTCTGGCTTCCATGGGATGCTTGAAATATTTTACAGGAATGGCCAAACAGGGGGTTATCACTAGCACATATGGAGAACAATAAACAAGAACTTGTTAAGTTGCAAAGGCCAGCCTTTTTTCATTCCTGAATGTCGGCTTCATTTCTTAATGAAGTGACAGCTCCTGGTGTGGGCTGTGTTGTTGGTGGTACTGTAAACAACATCGATTGTTTGCCTGCCTGTGTGACTAGGTTTTCGTCTGTATATCAAACTGTGTGTGTACGTGTGTGTGTGTGTGTGTGTGTGTGTGTGTGTGTGTGCGTGTGCGTGCGTGCGTGCGTGCGTGCGTGCGTGTGTGTGTATACAAAAATCCATCCATCCTTCTATCTATCTTTATTTATTTATTTATTCTTTTATTTCGAAGATAATGGAATAAGCACTCATATGCTTTTTAAAAAAATTTTTTACATCCAATCCCCATGTGTAAACAGTTCTGTAAATTATATCATCCGTTCCCACCGCACACAATGGCCTACTCTTCCGAAAAGCGGAACGAGTTTAACGAGTGCGCAAGATGTTCTGCATGCGTTTGCACACGGGAACTTAGTTTATAGTCACATCTGAAGGACTTTTCGGGAGAGTGGAGTCGGCACTGATGTTAACTCCAGAGGAAAAATCCTCTTGAATGAGAATCGAACTCGGGTCAGGAGACCACAAGCGCATCACGCTAGCCACCAGGCTATTCCGTCCCCATATCTATCTATCTATCTATCTATCTATCTATCTATCTATCTATCTATCTATCTATCTATCTATCTATCTATCTATCTATCTATCTATCTATCTATCTATCTATCTATCTCTCTATCTCTCTCTCTGTCTACCTATCTCTCTCTATATCTATCCATCTATCTATCTACATATCTAATTACCTGCCTGCCAGGCTGTTTGTCTGTCTGTCTGTCTGTCTGTCTGTCTGACCGTCTCTCTACGTAGTGTGAAGACTTTGTAAGTGCAGTAGCATTAGAATAACCCTGTTTCTCTTTTAGCCAGGTGATTCGGTTGGAGCTCTTGATTGTTTGTAATTTCAGCCCTGACTTTTTGACAGCACACAAAGGTAAGAACATCGACAGTGTAAGGCTGCAGCCTGTTGTTTATTGTTGTACAGGATTTTCAATATCTGTACAACCTTGACCATGCTTCTACTCCATCATGGATGTGTGTTTGGTTGATTTTGTCAAATAATGATAATACTAACATTGCGGTTGCTGCTACTACTTCCACCACCACCACCACCACCACAACAACAACAACTACTACCACCAGCAGCACCACCACCACCACTACTACTACAAAACAACACAACAACAACTACTACTACTACTACTACTACTACTACTACTACTACTACTACTACTACTACTACTACTACTGCTGCTGCTGCTGCTGCTGCTGCTGCTGCTGCTGCTGCTGCTGCTGAAGATGATGGTAATGGTGATGATGATGATGATGATGATGATGATGATGATGATGATGATGATGATGATGATGATGATGATGATGATACTGTACGGGCTATAATGATGAAATACAAGGATTTTATATAGCCCTATATCTTGTGAAAATAAACCAAAATGCTTGCATTTATATCATTCATACATATGGAAGCATTTACAAAGATTATCAATATATATATATATTCACACACATACACACACGCACACGCGCACACACACATACGCACACGCGCGCGCGCGCGCGAAAGTACTTTACTTTAGCAGGTGATAAGGATGGGGGTTGCTATTGAAGGTGTTGACCGATTTTAGATGTGGCAGTGGAAAAAAAAATCTTACGTTGAACCTTTTCTAAGTGTGGCAGTGGGAAAAGATCTTACGTTGGACGTATTCTAAGTGTGGCAGTAGGAAAAGATCTTAAGTTCGGACCTATTCTAAGTGTGGCAGTGGGAAAAAGATCTTACGTTGGACCTATTCTAAGTGTGGCAGTGGGAAAAGATCTTAAGTTGGACCTATTCTAAGTGTGGCAGTGGGAAAAGATCTTAAGTTGGACCTATTCTAAGTGTGGCAGTAGGAAAAGATCTTACGTTGGACCTATTCTAAGTGTGGCAGTGGGGAAAAGATCTTACGTTGGACCTATTCTAAGTGTGGCAGTAGGAAAAGATCTTAAGTTGGACCTATTCTAAGTGTGGCAGTGGAAAAAGATCTTACGTTGGACCTATTCTAAGTGTGGCAGTAGGAAAAGATCTTAAGTTGGACCTATTCTAAGTGTGGCAGTGGGAAAAAGATCTTACGTTGGACCTATTCTAAGTGAGGCAGTGGAAAAAGATCTTAAGTTGGACCTATTCTAAGTGTGGCAGTAGGAAAAGATCTTAAGTTGGACCTATTCTAAGTGTGGCAGTAGGAAAAGATCTTAAGTTGGACCTATTCTAAGTGTGGCAGTAGGAAAAGATCTTAAGTTGGACCTATTCTAAGTGTGGCAGTAGGAAAAGATCTTAAGTTGGACATATTCTAAGTGTGGCAGTAGGAAAAGATCTTAAGTTGGACCTATTCTAAGTGTGGCAGTAGGAAAAGATCTTACGTTGGACCTATTCTAAGTGTGGCAGTAGGAAAAGATCTTAAGTTGGACCTATTCTAAGTGTGGCAGTGGGGAAAAGATCTTACGTTGGACCTATTCTAAGTGTGGCAGTAGGAAAAGATCTTAAGTTGGACCTATTCTAAGTGTGGCAGTAGGAAAAGATCTTAAGTTGGACCTATTCTAAGTGTGGCAGTAGGAAAAGATCTTAAGTTGGACCTATTCTAAGTGTGGCAGTAGGAAAAGATCTTAAGTTGGACCTATTCTAAGTGTGGCAGTAGGAAAAGATCTTAAGTTGGACATATTCTAAGTGTGGCAGTGGGAAAAGATCTTTTGGACCTATTCTAAGTGTGGCAGTGGGAAAAAGATCTTAAAATGGACCTATTCTAAGTGTGGCAGTGGGAAAAGATCTTAAGTTGGACCTATTCTAAGTGTGGCAGTGGGAAAAGATCTTACGTTGGAAGTGAGCGTGTGTTGAGGCTGGAACAATATGCGTGGTATATAAACTATTCCAAGCATCATTGGATTTTAGATACAGTGTCAACTGTACATGTGCATTGCTGCTTTTACTGACTCTGTTGTTTACAAACTGTACAACTTTACAGACTGTTAAACTGCAGTTATTGTTGTAGGACAGAAGGAAATGCATTCCCTCAAAAGACTTCATTTCTGAAAAAACCAGGGTGATTTTCATTTTCTATGGTATTCGATTGTATTTTCTGATCAGTCACAGGCTGTTTTACGTCTACAATTCCCAAGAATAATTTTTTTTAACTTAATAATTTTTCAGTTTAAGGATATGGCCCCTCTTCATTCAGTTTCGGTGCTGTCTTGAGGATGACCTTCACAAGTCATAACAGACAATTTCGAAACAGATTGAAATATTTACAAATCCCTGGGTGCAGAAGTGTGGGTTCAAATCTCGGTGTCTGGTTAATTCATTGTAGGGATTTTTTTACAATCTGCAGGGTTAACCTTAAATGCAGACCTACTAGTGTCTTAATTCCCTTTGTGTATGCAGAAGATCAAATATGCACGTTAAAGTTCCGTAATTCATTTAGCGTTGGTTGGTTTACGAAAACACGAAAATACCTATCATACAACCTGTATAATGAAATAGCTGCTCTGAAGTGGGAACGTGTTTGGCAGATCCCGTATAGTCACATGCACAGAAGACCAGGCACTAAGGGAAGGCAAGAGAGAGAGAGAGAGAGAGAGAGAGAGGGTGTGTGTGTGTGTGTGTGTGTGTGTGGAGAGAGAGAGAGAGAGAGAGAGAGAGAGAGAAGAGAGAGAGAGAGAGAGAGAAGAGAGAGGGGGGATGTAGGGAGGGAGAGAAGGAAAGAATAATGTCAAGTATTCTAGAACAGATAGCACTGAATATAGTTCTCAAAACCACAATACCATCAACACTCTTTTTGATTACAGTCGAACAGATCAATACATACTGTAACTATGATAAATACATTTCTTGTAATTATAGTGTAGTAATAGCCTATAACAAAAAATCATACTTTCATAAATTCAATCACAAGTACAAAACAATGATTTCAGTAAAACATTCAAAAAGGTGAGAGAGAGAGAGAGAGAGGGGGGGGGGGGAGGATGGGGATGGAGAGAAAGGACAAAATAGGTAGGGGCGGAGGGGGGAGGGGAGAGAGAGGGAGAGAGGGGAGTAGAATGCGTAGTATGTGAGGGTAGAAGAATACACCTCTTTTCCAATAGATGAAGTGTGATTTGTTAGTTTTGATTCATCAAGTGAGGTAAAAGATGATTTTTTAAAGTTTGTTAATGACTGGCATTGTTTAATTGAAGCAGGAAGGGCATTCCACAGCATAGGGCCTCAGTACAGTAAACTGGATTTGAACAAGTCTATTCTTTGGATTGGGACACTTGGCTTTACAGTATCTCTGGAATGAATCATAGGGAATTTGTCTTGTAAGGATGAGGGAACATTTCCTGCATTATCTTAAACATCATCAGGCCTTTGTTGTATATTAAACTTTGGGGTAGAGGTAGAATATTTAATCCAGTATAATCCACTTCGAGCAAGGTTGTGTTTTTCAAAAGGACAAGTTTAAGAGTCCATTTATACAGGCTTAGTAACAGTTTCAGAGTGTTTGCACTAGCAGAATCCCACAGGGTTGAAGCATAATCTATTGTGGATTGTATGTAAGCTTGGAAGAATAGTTTCCTCGACTGAAGGTCAAGAAAGTGTTTAAGTTTAGTCAACTGGTATACTTTTGGGGACAAGTATTTGCATAGATGAGATATGTGGTAGAACCAGCTGAGATTTTCATCAAGTGCTATTCCTAGAACTTTGTGATTAGATGCTTGTTGAATAACTTCCTTTTTAATTTGTATTGTAGGAAGTTTATGAGATAGATTTTGTCTCTTTTGTCTTGTGGTGACAAGCATGCACTTTGAGTTTTTTTGTGTGTATAGCCATGTGGTTTAGTTCAGTCCATTCAACAAGATCATCAGCGATTTTTTGGTAATATTTTTGTAAGAGAGTAAATGTTGTCATGGCTTTTATGAATGATTATATCATCAGCAAATAGTTCACATTTGGATCTAGTACGGAGAGGAAGGTCATTTATGTATAACGAAAAGAGAATTGGTCCTAGTATGGATCCCTGTGGTACTCCATAACAAATGGATTTCAGACTGGATGTGGATGTGACGATTGAGACACACTGTTTTTAAGATAGGAAGCAAGTAGCTCTAGCGTGTTTGTAGAGAGATTATATAGGTCTAGATTTCTGATGAGAAGTGTGTGGTCAATTGTATCAAATGCTTTTTTGAAGTCTACGAATAATACTCCACAAAATTTATTGTCATTCATGTTTGATAGCCAATTGTCTAAGAGACTAGTTAGTGCAGTGTGACAGTGGAGTTTTGAAGGAATATTCTTTTCTTGGCAGAACTGTTTTAACTTATTGAGGTCATTGGATTTCGAATTATTGTTGCTGATAACAGTAGAAATGCTAATGAAGTGATTGTTAAGTTGTTGAGCAGTAACGTCTTTGATTATATTTGATTTGAAAGATGATTGATTGTTTGCTATTTGATTTATGTCCCTCCATACAATTTTAGAGTTTTGTTTGGAAGATAGTAAATCTTAGAATTTTTTTTTTCTTGACGTTCCTGTGAGTTTATGGCATTTCTGAATTTGTTTGACTCTTCATGATATTTATGCTTTTTTAAAATACCTCTAAGATAACATGCTTCCTCTAGCTCCTTAGTGAGCCTAGGTGGTTTGGGGACATGGTTGACCCTAATGGTTTTAAGTGGAGCATGTTTATTATAAATTTTAGTAAAAGTTTTTATCCAAAACTCAATGGCTAAGTCTGGATCGTAATGTTGACAGTTTCTGAAAGCACAGAGTTGCTTAATTCTAGGAGAACAAACTTCTCATTAAATTTTGCAAAAGATCGATAAGTTATGGTTTAATGGCCAGGTTTTGGATTTTTGTTCCATTTTTGACCATGGGGTACAAACTGGGTAGTGCTCACTGTAGTTACAGACTGGGGTACATGTTTCTATGATATTTCTAGGGTTTGATACATACAATTATTGTGCTTGAGTTTGATGACTCTCATGGGTAAACTAACTAGTTGATGAAGGTTGAATTCATAACTTGAGTCCACTGATTATTTACTGTTGCTAGATCAATATTGAAATCACTTAGTAGTAGTATTTCCTTAGATTCACATAGGACTACATTCATCAGGGAGTCAAACTTGTCAAACCAATTTTTTTCCTTCTGATGGATTACTGTAGCAGAACCCCATTATAATAGGAGATGCACCTTTTATGGAGACATCAAAACAGATAGATTGTATATGATAACTTTCTAAATAAAGGAGACATATAGATGATAATTCCTGTTTCTTTTTGCTTTTGTGGATCTTTTCGTATAATTTTGTAGCCTGGGATATGTAGATCAGAGTAGATTATGTGCTCAGAAAGTCTAGACTCAGACAGCCCTAGAATGTGAAATGGTTTGCAATGGTTTCTGATAAATGTTGATAATTATGTCATCATTTTTATTAACTGCTGGTTTATGTTTAGGTGGCAAATTCCTTAGAGGGCCAGTGTTGTGTCTTTAATGCATCTATTGTATTTAGTTTTGTTGGGAATGCAAGAATGTGTCTAAACTGGAAAAGAGGAAAAATAAAGATAGAAAGGAAATAATGGGGATGGGAGTGAGCACTGGATAGGCGAAAAGAATGAAATGTAAGAAGAAAGATTAATTCAATATCACTCAAAAAAGTAACAATAAATGTACACAATGTATATATAACCCAATCAAACCAAAGCAATAGAAGAAGAAAAAAAATCAACTAAATGATGAGAGTTAAGAAAAGAACAATGAAACAAGACTGGCTGTTCAGCCCTAGTGGCAACCTCTGGCCTGTTCTAATTATAGCTGCGTAATCACACTTTATGAATGTGACATAATTGTACATAATTGTTGATGCCACTTGGTGACTTGCTGATAAATGTCACACATGGGTTTAATACTGAGAGGTGTCACTTTATCGTCACTGATGAGTGACCACTGAAGACATTCACCACTTGGGCCCCTACCAAATAAGACAACTCAGTGACAAGTCGGGTAGATCACTACACAGTGGCTACACTGTGTTGTCTTCACTTGCACCACACAAGAATACAATAACTGGAGCACTGGGGAAAAGTACTTCATAGACACATGTGTTCACATACATGCACACGTAAATCCCACGTGCAGGTCCTTCCAGCGATGCGGTCTGTAATGTCCATGAAGCGCATCTTTCACGATAATTATAAGTCCGCAAAGTTGGTACCCCATCAATTATTAAGTAAAACCAAGTTAATCCTTATAAGGTGGGAACTCGAGCGCACACACGCACGCACGAGAGCACACACACACACACACACACACACACGCACACACACGCACGCGCGCGCGCGCACGGACAGACAGACGGGATAGCATAGTGGTTTGAACATTACGCTCGCAATCTGACGACCCGGGTTCGATTCCCGTTCAAGGGGATATTTTCCTCTGGAGTTAACATCAGTGCAGACTCCATTCTCCCCAAAAGTCCTTCGGATGAGACTATAAACCAAGGCCCCGTGTGCGAACGCACGCAGAACATCTTGCGCACACGTTAAAATCTTGTTCCGCTTTTCGTAAGAGTAGGCCATTGTGTGCCGGTGGGAGCAGAAAACAGAATTCACAAATTCGCATACACACGGGGACTGGATGTAAAAAACTACATGAATGCTTATTTCATTATTCTCGATATAAAAGAATAAAATAAAATAAAATAAAAACAAACAAGCACACACATACAGAGAGAGAGAGAGAGAGAGAGAGAGAGAGAGAGAGAGAGGAGAGAGAGAGAGAGAGAGAGAGAGAGAGACAATGACAATGACAAATTCTTTTATTTCGAGTATAATGAATAAGCATCCATGTGCTTCTGTTACATTCAGTCCCCGCCCTTAGGGATACATCATATGATAATAAAGTAAACCCAATACCCATACACTCACACAGTAAAAGAAACAAACACTCCCACAAAAAACCCACAAAAAATGAAAAAAGAAAGAAAAAATAACAACAAAACCGAAACAAAACAAAGAAAACAAAACCACACAGACACACAAAGACAGAAAACAACAAACAGCAAGGAGAAAAAAGCAGAATAAAAACAAGAGGTGTGTGTGTGTGTGTGTGGGGGGGGGGGGGGGGGGGGGGTAACCAAATAATCCCCACAATAAACTCCACAATATAAAGGAGAATAAACCATAAACGTCAATAAATTCATTGTACTTTTTTTTATAGGGAAAGCAACAGAAATAGTAAATTATACAAAACAAATGTTATATAAGCAGACTTTAGGAGGTTATGTGAAAGAGAGAGAGAGAGAGAGAGAGAGGAGAGAGAGAGAGAGAGAGAGAGAGAGAGAGAGAGAGAGGAGAGAGAGAGAGAGAGAGAGAGAGAGAGAGAGTCTCACTAACTGACATGTGTTCATAATTAAAACACCTAAAACTAAAAATTGTAATTTTGTTTTTCTTCAAAAGTAAAGAAGAACAGAGTAAAACAACAACAACAACAACAAGTGTTGGTAAGACACAGAGAGAGAGAGAGAGAGAGAGAGAGAGAGAGAGAGAGAGAAGAGAGAGAGAGAGAGAGATAATAAGATAGAGAGAGAGATAGATAGATAGAGAGAGAGATAAATAGATAGAGATAGATAGATAGATAGATAGATAGATAGATGAAGGAGAGAGAGAGAGAGAGAGAGAGAGAGAGAGAGAGAGAGAGAGAGAGAGAGAGAGAGAGAGAGAAATTTCTATATCCATTGAAATGGAAATTCTTATGCGTTCTAAAAAAAACAGAACCTATTAATTCAAGCTTTATTTCAATACAAACAGTACTGCAGTAATGGCAAACAAGAAAAGAAAAATGGATCGTTACACTGCTAAAAATGTCTCTTTATCCACCTCATCTGAACAAAAATCAAAGTAAAGATCCCATTGATAAACATAACCAAAGGCAACTCTTACAGAAAAAAAACAAATCTGTTTTGAAGAACACAAGCAGAAAACTGACACCAGACCTAGATACAGGAATTCCAGGTCATCAGGGTTTTTTTTTTTAAACCTTTAATTCTCATGTATACCTTTCAGTCATCAAGAAAGACAGAAGGAAAAAAAGGAGGGGGTGGGGATGGGGGAGGGGGTGGAATCAGAACTGTGCCGTGTAAGCCAGCCGCCATGGCACAGTGGCCTTGAGTTACGGAATGGAAGGTCGCGGGTTCGATTCCCATAAGAGTCATAGGGATTTTTCAGACTCCGGCCGGCTCCTACCCAGAGTGAGTGTGCTGTGGACTCAGTGGGAAGACTGGAACCACACAGTCGAGCTTCATCTACTTAATGGATGCGAGTTTCAGAGTTGCTCAAATTACCTGACCAACACTGCAGGTATCTGTATCTCTCGGGCCGGTTGACGCCGGGATATATTATGATAGTAAGCGTAGAGCACAACCCTGTCAAGTAGTCTCAAAGCATATGCACTTCCACAACAGCATCATTACGTCATCCTCATTGTCATTGATCATCATGCAATAAGAAAAATGCCTCTGATTCGGTGGTCCCAGTTGTTCTTGTCTCATGGTGACCTCAGATTCGGTTTGCCCATACATTCCTGTGCCTGTGGTGAGTTTGTGTCAAAGCCTTTGGGGTTTGAGGTTCACGGGGGACGGTCATTGGAGGGACGTTGTGGTGGTTGCCACCTTGGTTGGGCAACTCACTCAGTCTGGCTCCGCGACTGAGCTAATACTGTCGTTAGTAGGGGGTAGTAGGTGGTGTCCTGCGTATGTTAGCTCAGAACAGGCACCACTGAACACCACCAAAGTGACCCAGCAGCAGTGCAGGGCCCCTCTGGCTGTGTCCCCACGGCGGCCTGATAGTGATGGGCTCCCTGTGGACCTCCGACCCTGAAGATGAGACATAACAAATCTGGATATGGCTGTGGCGGGGAGATTGAAATGAGCGGCGTAGGAACAGCAGGTCCGGGGATGTCACAGAAGATGAGGCAGAAAAAACCCCGAAAAAAACCTGTACCGTGTAATTCCTCCAGGCAAAGTAGCATTCGTTAGCGGGATCCACACCCCACTTTCCACCTGACAGCGAACTTGTGACGTCACATTGGCGTTGAGAATGTAGTCTGGGTCACAGCTGACGTCACCAACTATGATGATGACGTCAAATACCACTTTGTAACTTGGGCGTTGGCAATTTGAGGAGCCTCTGATGGTTTACACTGAGGCAATGAAAAAAGAACGATCCAAATAAAGGAGACCTTAGACTATTCTCTCTCTGTCTCTCTGTCTGTCTGTCTCTCTGTCTGTCTCGCTTGCTCGCTCGCTCGCGCGCGCGTGTGTGCGTGCATGCGTGTATGTATTTTTATTTCATTTATTCTTTTATATCGAGGATAATGGAATAAGCACTCATGTGCTTTTTTACATCAAGTCCCCGTGTGTATGCGGTTTTGTAAATTTTGTCATCTGTTTCCACCAGCACACAATGGGCCTACTCTTCCGAAAAGCGGAACATGATTTAAAGTGAGCGCAAGATGTTCTGCATGCGTTCGAACACGTTCACGTTTTGTAATTTGTTCACTTCTGACAAAAAGATCATTGTTAAAACTGACCAAACCGATAGTTAAGGTGCATGAAATCGATGAAAAGGTTGACCACATTTCTATCTCTGCTACATGCAGAGTTGTAAATGTTGTTGATGATGCAAATCGTTATATATCTTACAGAAAATTTTGTTTACTGAGTTCCCCTGTGGGACTGCCGGGGGCTCTTTCAGTATAAATGGCATCCCCACCTTGAAATTTTGTGCAAGAAATTTCCACTTTTCTATCTTTCTCTCTATGTTTTGTCATTCTCCTTACCTTTCTATCAATCTCTCTTGCTAATTGTCTACCTTTCCCGGTCCGTTCTCCTGCCTTTTTTCAAGCAAATCTGTAAAAAAATATTCTGTTTTCATTATATGACATTTTGGCTGTGTTCTTTTGTTCTGGCAGCCAGGTAGTGATGTTTAAACACTGGGATGGGCACAGGATGTCCATTCTGCAGTGTTATTTGCCCATGTGGCACTTTTATGTAGTTTTTTGTACTTTAAAATGTTTGTTATAATTTTTTACGCTTTTTTGTAATCTGTGGATGATAAATTAAAAGTGAAAGGCTGGCGTCCTCAGCACAGCCTGGTTTTTTAGCATTAAGGAATTAAATGAATTGGGTAATTATTGTTGTTGTTGTTATCATCACTGTTATTGTCAATATTTTCAATTGAAGCATCACAATATGCACAACATTAAATACAATGAGCATATGACCAGTAAACTTAGTCTTTCAAATTATCAGACAATGAATTGCTCCGTATAAAGGTCTGGTGAAATCGATGTATAAAACAGAAAACTGTGTTGATATGGTCATGCAGTAGGCTCTAATGGCCTTACTAGACCTTCTTCAAAGATCGGCTGAGGAAGGCAGACAAAGGGCTAGACGGGAGAAGTGGATTGACAACATTGCAAAGAAATCAAGGAAGCTTTTTGCAGAGGCCAGACGTTGGCACACAAGTCATACAGCTCAAAGAATTTGGTAAATTACTCTACAGTATGAAGCTCCAACAACTCGCTGTGAAGTTGGAAAAAAGCGAGAGGAAGAGAAAAAGAGAGAGAGAACTGCTATTTTCTGCCCAGCATAAGCATAAGCAACAATTCTTTTACAAAATATTCGTTTGAATGCACATGCATTTGTTTTTGTTTTGTTGTGTTGCGTTCATTGGCCAGAGTTCCGAGGTTCATCAATGGTGAGATTTTGCGTATGCAACCGCTTTTGCCCACCTTGAAGGTAGCGGATTCCATTTTCGGGGACATGCATTTGGATACCAGACATATGCATTTTATGCAACGCAAACAGCGATGTCCATTTAAAAAAAAACCATCACTAGGGTCAATTTTGTGGCATTCAACACAGCGGGTTAACACACACACGCGCGCGCGCGCGCGCACACACACGCGCACGCACCATAAAATGTATAATACAATTCTTGGGTGTCATTCTTACATTTAAACTAGCTTGGAATGCACAAATCGAATATACCTTAACTAAAGCAAGAAATTGTTTGAATTTACTTAAAATGGTAAGTAAGCAGTTTTGGGGACAAAGTATTTTAAATCTGAAATGATTTGCTAATCATTCGTTCTAAACTGTCTTATGGACAAGAGGTCTTTTTCAACACACTCAAATATCTACTTAAAAAGTTACAAAGATGGTTCACATCTAGATGATCAAGAAACAGGTTCAGCTTTCACAATACCATCACTTAAATAGAAAAATGTTATTATGCTGGTAAACATTAATCAATATTCACAGCTGAGCTAATAGCAATTTTAATGGCTCTTCATTATATTCTTGATCTTCCGCTGAATATATTTTTCAAACTTTGCGTTGAATCGAAATCGGTACTCTATGCAATAAAATCCACAGGTTAAAAAAAAGTATAAAGTTGTACTAGAGATCAATCATGTCATACATGTTTTAGCTTTAAGGGGTATTTGTCTCACTTTCTGTTGGGTACCTTCGCATATGGGGTTCATACCAAATGAGTGGGTTTGACAGAGCTGCAAAGAGAGGTGCAAAGCATGGAGAGATTCTGCAAAAATTCATGTTCCATTATCTTTACAAGAGGGCTATCATTTACTTGAAGAGGCATCGTGGAGCAGGGCCAAAAAAGCTTATTGTCGAAAGGAGCACTTTTCAGACAAGATCTTTAATCACTGTCCCTGTTTTAAATGATATTGATCACTCTGAGTCCTACGCAAGTTTTCTCATGGCAAGAAAGGCTAGCGCTTTTTTGTTGATAAAACTGAATGCTTTTACCACCAAATATAGGAAAAGTATAAAATGTTTGTGTGGTGAGAAAATTACAGGTATTCAACATAATTTTTTAATGTAAGAGTCTTAAAAGCATTCTTACTCTCTTTTTCTGAGAAATCCTTGGATCAGATATTAACAAGTCTTAATTTGGCGTTTCGTATAACAAAATCTTTAATGAACAGTCCTATAGGACATTTGTTATAGTTATAAGTCATGTTAGCATTTCTTGTGTACCTATTTGTTGTTCTCATTGTGTAGCCCCTTTTGTGTAGTGATTACATGAGATACACATCTTACTGCACACATCCATCAACATAAATGTCCCCTCCCCTTTTCATCGTCTATTATCACTTTGAGTGAACAGACATAAAATCAAAGCAACAACACACACACATATACACTTACACACACACACACACACACTCACACTCACTCACACACACACACACACCCATACACACAAGCGCGCGCGCACACACACACACATACACATAATTTTGTATCAGAACTTACATGTAAGAAGACACCTTTACATATCTGTAGAATTATCTCAATTGTTTTACATGGTAAAACTGGACGCTTTTAAAAGAAAATTTCGTAAGAATGTATCGTGTCCTTGTGGTAGATTTACAAATCAGCATATACTTTTTGAATGTCCAGGTTTTCAAGATATTTTACCTCCTTTTCAGGTGAAAAACATTATGGCACATCCTTCCCAATACTGAGTTAATACTTGAGATAACGTTATGTTTATTTTATCCAGTGTTCAGTAGATTCCTTTAAATTCTGTTAATCTTACTTGTTAATAGGTAGTTATTTGTATTTATTTGATTTCTTTGTTTTGTTGTCCAAATCACGTAATATGCATGGACGTTAATTCAAAGACTACTACCACACACACACATACATACACACACATGCGCGTGCACATATATATATATATATATATATATATATATATATATATATATATATATATATATATATATATATATATCTGCTTGTCTCCCTCTCTCTCTCTCTCTCTCTTCCTCTCTCTCTCTCTCTATATATATATATATATATATATATTGTGTGTGTGTGTGTGTGTGTGTGTGTGTGTGTGTGTGTGTGTGTTGTGTGTTGTGTGTTGGTTGTGTGTTGTGTGTGTGTGTGTGTGTGTGTGTGTGTGTGTGTGTGGTGTGTGTGTGTGTGTGTGTGTGTGTGTGTGTGTGTGTGTGTGTTTTCTGTCAGCTCCAGGTATCAGAAATCTTGCAGTACACGACATTGGGCAGGAAAGGAAACCTCCTCCATAAAACAGTTCAGTTCTGACCGGACAGAGCAGCAAGACCATATGGGGGCATTTAGCTGTAATTTGTTCTGTGTCATCCAGTTCTGAGTTCAAAGCAGTGGGCCATATTTGTCAGGAGAGAAGGCAGATTTTAAGGAGTAACACTGCTTTGAATCTGAGAGTCATCTGCAATGATGGTTGATTTGATGACGTTTTATTATATGTGACAGTGGGGCAGTGTAAAGAGTGAACAGAACAGGGCATAGAACTGATTCCTGTGGGACTCCACATTCCAGTTTGACAGGTATTGATTGAATCTTGTTTACTGAGAGATATAAAATAAACTGTCATCAAATCAACCATCAATTTTACGCAGATGACTCTCAGATTCAAAGTAGTGGTACTCCTTAAAATCTGCCTTCTCTCCTAACTAATATGGCCCACTGCTTTGAAGATACTCGAACTGGATGACACAGAACAAATTACAGCTAAATGCAGATAAAACCGAAGCCATGCTCGTAGGGACCAAACACAAACTCTCTTCCATTACAACAGCTTCAATAGAACTCGGCAATACATCAGTCCCTCTATCCACTGCTGTGAAGTATCTAGGTGTTGTTATCGACAACACACTCTCTGTGCAAAAATTCATCACCCAGACATGACAGTCGTGCTACTATCAATTACCGCCTATTAGTGCAATTCGGAAGTACCTGTCCACAGATGCAACAGCCAAACTTGTCACTTCTCTCATTCTTTCACGTCTGGACTATTGCAATTCTCTTTTGTCTGGTCTGCCAGCATCATCTATCCACTCCCTTCAACGTATACAAAACTCAGAAAGAAAAAATCTGAGCACATTATCCCTCTCTTGCGATCTCTCCACTGGCTGCCTGTGCCACAGAGAGTAAATTATAAGATCAGTACCCTCTGTTACAAATGTCTCCACAAAACTGTACCCTCCTACCTCTGTGAATGTCTTCACCTGTACACTCCTTCACGTTCCCTCCGGCAGATACCTTGTGCCTACGAATACCTAGATTCAACCAATCCACCGTTGGCCACCGCTCTTTCTCTATTTCGGGTCCATCGACCTGAAATAAGCTCCACCTCTCTCTCTTCACCAGAAACCTAGTTATAACACTTTTAAATCCAGCCTCAAGACATATTTATTTCAAACCTAAGATTTCCCTTCTCCTGTTTTATATCAGAACTATCCCACCTTCACTAACCCATGTCCTATCACCCTGCTAAAGTATACGACCTGTGTGAGTATGTGTGTGTGCTTTTGAAAAACATTTGACTATTGCAATTTTATTTAATAGATTTTGTCTGCAGCGCGCCATGTTTGTAATATCTGTTTGTTTAAACTATTGATTATTTATCATTGATTGCATGACTGTGTAAGATTAGGTTGAATGCATGCGCTTTGATTTGTCTTTGCAAGATATAGCGCTATATAAGTTCCATTTACTATTATTATTGTTATGTATACATATTTTTTATGTTAGCAACATGGGGCTTTAAACTGGCATCTTTGTCTATATAGTCAATTCCGTTTCAACCACCAAGCACCAACATGATCTTTAAGTGAAAATAATACAGAGAAATATCCTGAGTGATCATGTGCCAGAATTTAAGTTACTGTTAACAGTTAAAGATAGTGATGTAATCTTTCTTGTGATCAAATGGCAAATGCAACCAGCAGTGTTGATAAATTAATTACACCAGACCGACAACTCAGGATTTATAAAAAAAAAAATGGTATTACGTTAATGATTGACATTGGTTCCTGTGTCAAATTCAACGTTATTAAAGTTGTTGTTGATAAACGTTTGAAAACACAAAACCGTTACTGAACAACTTGCCTCATTTACAGTGATTATACAACATTATACAGCAACACAGAATTTGTTTTTAAAGGAGGAACGGTTCATATCCAAAGAGGAAATGTAGCTAATTCAGTACAGTGATATCGAGCAACATGGTCCAAAGGACTGAACTACAACATTATTTTGGTCCTTCTATTGGTCCTTTGGTCCTTCTATAAAACACCAATCTGGATAAACTATACCTATCAGTGACATTCCTGGCTCTGAGCAGCACATTTAAAGGATGTCTAACAAGATTATTGAGGATTTTTTCCTTAGATCATCATATGCAGTACACATAAATACAAAATGTTGTCATCGCTTTACGGAAAGGAAGTTTTGAAAGAGTTGCTCAAATTACTTGAGGTGTCTGTATCTCTCGGACGTGACTGACAACAGGATAATTATAACTTTTTATACCTTAATTATACCTTTACTGATGTGTGCGTGCGCGTGCATGTGTATGTGTGTGTGGATGTGTGTGTGTCGGCTTTTAAAATATTGTTATTTCTTAATCTGTATCCTGTAATAATGCATGCTGTATAATTGTAATTTTATAATGCCTTTCATAATTTCTCTGGTTGAGACATTAACGAATTCTTGAGTCTTAATAATAATAATAATGTATGGAATTTATATAGCGCTGAATCTTGTAAAGCAACAAATCAAAGCGCTCTTGAGTCTTGTAGAGTAGAGTAGAGCCGGGTCAAGCAGTCCGAAAGTAGTACGTCCATGTTGTCATCATTACTTTAGCCTCGTCACCACGCACCATCATGCAATTAAAGACCACAAAAAATAGGTAGATGACCTCTACTTCTCTGGTGTCACGGTGACCTCATTTTTGGTTTTCCGTACAGGGCTGTGATTTAGTGGTGAGTTAGTGTCGAGGCTTAGGGGCTGTAAGTTCATGGGGAAAAGTAAAATTGGGGGACGTTGTGCTGCTCGCCACTTCAGGTGGGTGGTTTCTGTCAGTCTGGCTGCGTGACTAGGCAAGTACTATCGTCAGTAGGGTAGTGAGTGGGTGGTGTTCTGTGTATGCTTGCTCAGAACAGGCACCACTGAAGAGCAAAGAGACCAAAGAGCAGTGCAAAACTCTTTGGTTGGCGGGTTCATCGTGGCCGGACACTATTAAAGTCTCCACGCACTTTTGACCTTGAGGCTGTGACATGGCCAGAGGGCGGAGAGGTAGGAGAGATAGGAGCGAGCAGTGTGGGAGCAGCAGGTCAGCAGCGAACGTCACGAGAAGATGAGGCTGCCAAAGAACCCTCTTTCCTGAACTAGAAGTAAATTTGCGCAGCAACAAACGACAATGGTAAACAACAGTGCATTTTCACATTCAGTCAAGCACACAATAGATTACATTCAGCAACTCTAGATTCATCTTTAAGGGCACAACTTCTTGGAGGGTACTGCCCCAGATTCATGATCCGAAAAGCACTGTGTTGAGCCCAAGTAATGCTGAGCCACCCGCGATGAGAAGTGGTGGCCAGAACTAACACTCACTTCTCCTGCAGGTCTTTCTGGATAAGACACAAAACTACCCAATGTTCCAGATGAGAAGGCTTGTGTGGCATCTTACATCTTCTCTTCTCTTCTCTTCTCCCTTAACTCCCTGAGGAGTGGGGCGGGAGTGGGGGGGGGGGGGGGGGGGGTCACTGCGCTGACTGTTTCAGGCCGTATCTCATGGGCAAGTTGAACATGGTGGAGCCCATGTCTCTCCAGGTACGGGGTGAGTGGTTGGTATAGTAGTGTTTCGTAACCCACCAAACGCTGGCATGAATTGACGGGATCTTAAACGTGAATGAATACGCAGTGTCTTACTCATCACACCTGGGAACCATTTTGAAACATGTACACAGAGATCAACACTTTGCGTGTATGGTTGTTTAGAAGTACCTGGCCATAAAGACAACGATTCTCCATGTGAATAGAATTTTTTTGTCCTGCAATGTCCATGTTGACGTGCTGAGAATTTGTCACGGATGTATACTGGCCCAAGCCAAAAGCGTTATTCGTTATTGATGTAACAAAAAAGTGCCAAGACCTACACGAAAATGCTGTTATGTTTGGAATGCTAGGTTTATAACGCTTTTGGATTGGGCCAGTACATGGTATATTTCACACACTCTGACATTTTATTTTGTGAAGAATGAAGGGAAACTTTATACTGACTGTGGGAAAAACCGCTGCAAAATCTCAGAGCTCTAGCCAAGGAACAAAAACAAAGTCTAAACTGACTTGCTAGTCTAGTCGTGGATTGATGCCTCCATGAATCCTGCTGCCTGAATTCCAGAGACGTTTACGTTACTGACGTCTGTTGAAAACATTGTAACAATCATCTTGCATGACACATTAAGATAAAGGAAACATTTTTTTAAGGGTGGGGGTGGGGTGGGGGGAAGGGGCTGGTGTTCCTTGGCTAGAGCTCCGAGGCTGACCAAGGGTGGGACTTTGCGTTAGCAACCGTTTGCCCATCATTAAGCTGGCCGCATTCCGACTTGGGGGACAAAGAAACACAGTGACCAGCAATCTGACGTTATGATTACACAAACAAGTGTGACTGCTTTGTGTGTTCTGGTTTACAGTTTTGGTTTAAAGTAGTGGAATTACCAGTGACCTGAGCAGGTCAACAAGCTAGTTGGTCGAAACTCATACACTGTACTGTATATTGATCACAGCTGTCAGTTTCCCCCACTTTCAGCTCCTCTCAGCTGCTATCCATTCCATCCCAGCTGGTGCCAATTATAGCAGAAACTAACTACACTTGGACTTGGTAAAAGGAAGGGGCGGATTTTAGCACTGAGCCATGGACCCTTGTATTGTATTGTATTGTATAGTATTGTATTGCATTGTATAGTATGATATCGTACTGTATTGTATTGCATTGTACTGTGAAGTTTTGTATGATATTTGTATTCATATGAGATTTTTCTGCTAATAATTGAACTGCTCTACTGAAAAGCAATTGTCACCATAGTAGAACACCATCCACTTTTTAAAAGTTTTTTTTTGCCTCCAAGTATAATTCTTTATTTGCCAGAGTGATTTTTTCATAGAATGTTGCCAGGGCAGCTGCAGTTTTAGTATGCATGCTGCATACCAGACACTGATTTCGGACCATCACTTAATGGTGGAGGGGATATAGTTGTGGACAGTCCAGCTCCTGGTGTGTATCAAACAATGTAGTTTAATTTTAATTAAAAAGTTTGTATTACCTGTAAAGGATCAATCATCCTGTATGGTGTGGTGTGGTCTGGTCTGGTATGGTCTGGTATGGTATGGCATGGTACGATATGGTATGGTATGGTATGATATGGTATGGCATGGTACGATAGGGTATGGTATGGTATAACATGGTATGGCATGGTATGGCATGGTATGGTATGGTATGGCATGGTACGATATGGTATGGAATGACATGGCATGGTATGGTATGGTATGACATGGTATGGTATGATATGGTATGACATGGTATGGCATGGTTTGGTATGGTACGATATGGTATGGTACGATATGGTATGGTATGACATGGTATGGTATGGTATGACATGGTATGGCATGGTATAGCATAGTATGGTATGGTGTGGTATGGTCTGGTCTGGTCTGGTGTGGCACGGTATGGAACGGTATGGTATGACATGGTATAGGTCTGGTCTGGTATGGTCTGGTATGGCATGGTCTGGTATGGTCTGGTATTACCATACCATGCCATGCCATACCATACCATACCATACCATGCCATGCTATACCATACCAGTCCATACATGGCATGGCATGGTCTAGTCTGGTATGGTATGGTCTAGTATGGTCTGGTCTGGTCTGGTATAGTATGGTCTGGTCTGGTCTGGTATGGTATGGTATGGCATGGTATGGAATGGCATGGTATGGCATGGTATGGTATGGTATGGTTTGGTACGGTATGATATGGTACGGTATGGTATGGACTGGTATGGTATGGCATGGCATGGTATGGTATGGAGTGGCATGACATGGCATGGCATGGTATAGTATGGTATGGTATGGTATCCAACTGTGTTGTGCTTTTCAATGCTATCTGTTTAGTAAATATAAGAAAAAACAAGATTAAACCGAGATACTGGTAGTCCAAATGTATATACTACCTTTCTGAATAACGAAATTCATAAACAAAAACTTAACTTTCGACGAAAATGTTTGTATATTTCATCGATGAAGCACACCACAGAAGAATCCTCGGAACTAAATAAAAGATATTATTTTACCTTTCATGCTGTCGTAAAGAAATCTAATGTGTCTGTATGAAATATTACCCATTTTTCTGCATGCACTTATCAGGGCAATTTTGTTGTGGACGAAACGCCGTATCATGCTCTGCTCAACAAAATCTATCTGAACTAAATACAGCATCGATTGCCTGCTATTGTCACCATTGATTCAACATCCTCGTAAGTGCAAACTGTTTTCTATGTTTAATATTTCAATGCGGGTTTCATATAACGTAATGTAATACAAAACTAACTGGAAACATGAGACAATGAATGGTCTAACTGAACATGCTATAACTCTTTTTTCACAAGCTATTTTTTACGTGCACACGCACGCGTGTACACACACACACACCACACACACACACACACACACACACACACACACACACACACACACACACACTCATGCACGCACGCACTCACACACAGGCACGCACGAACACACGCACGCGTTTTGTACACACACACACACACACACACACACACACACCACACACACACACACACACACACACCCCACACGCACACACACACACACACATTATACACACACTCGCATAATCTCTCTCACTCACACACACGCACGCACATCACCACGTGCGCACCCCCCCCCCCTCCTTCACGTACGCACACACATACACACACACGCTCGCGCGCGCACTACAGAGCTCTTATTGTTTTAAATGTTCATTTTTGAAATGCCCGTTTGGTTTGTTGCTGTTGTTGGTTTTGTGTGTGTTTTTTGGGTGTTTTTTGTTGTTTTGGGGCTGTTGTTTTGTTTTGGTTGGTCTTTTATCTTTTTTAAATATCAGCTCTCTCATTGATTTTCTTGATGCCAGATTTAGATGTGCAATATAATTCTCTCTCACACACATCAAAATAACGTTGTTTGTGTTTCTTGAACTTAGTTGTGATTATCAATGATAGTTCTCTCTGAAGGCAAGGGCGGTATGAAAAAACAGTACGTCAGCACTTATTTGTTACCCTTGGGAAGAAAGATTATCAATCAATCAATCAATCAGTTTCTCTCTCTCACACACACACAATCGCAGAAAGAAAGAGAGAGAGAGAGAGAGAGAGAGAGAGAGAGAGAGAGAGAGAGACAGACAGACAGACAGACAGACAGCAGACAGACAGACAGACAGACAGACAGACAGACAGACAGACAGACACACACACAGACAGACAGACACACACACAGACAGACAGACAGATAGAGAACTCCATCTTCAATATTGTATTTAGGGTATTTGGATAAGCCAGAGGTTCCTTTACATCAGCTCTCTTGGGGTGAAAAGTGAAACAAACATGAATAAATCGATGAATTGATAAACAAGTTAATGTGGTATAACAATAAAATGAATCACTCAAACTGCTGTTCAATTATTGATCAATCAAGAAAGCAATCAAAGACCACAAATGGATAAACAAGACCACCTAAACACGACAAACACTCCTCTCTAACACCCCTCCACCTAGACAAACAGCCCTCCCTGAAGTCAAGGCAAAACACACACACACACACACACACACACACACACACACACACACACACACACACAAACACGCATTCATTCATTCATGCATTCAAAATGCATGTTGGAAACACTTTAAAAAGAAACTACAAAGTACCGGTTATTCCTGGAGTGATGATGTAGCCCATGTATTATCTTTTGATAAGATCAAATATCGTAATTTACATGAATATAGAAATGTTGTATCTCTTATATACAGGTTTAAGCTCAATGCTTTTAGAACAAAATTTTTTTTTAAAAAGCAACATGTATCTGTGGTGAAAATCTTACCAATGATCACATTCTTTTACGACGCAGAGATCTGAAAAACATCTTACCTGCCTTCCCAGTCCGTAGCTTGCAGCAAATTCTTAAAGACATTCCATTAATGAAAGAAATTGTATTGTCATTAAGACATACTCCTATTTTCAGACTCCTCTGATATAAGGATAGCTTCAAGTTATATGAATTGGAAAGCTGGTATTTTTGCTGTTTGATGTTTCTGGGGTTGGTTTTTTGTTGTTGTTGTTGTTGTTGGTTTTTTCTTTGTTTTTTGTTTTTGTTTTTCCAGAGTTCTTGTTTATGCTTTTTTCATAATAGTTGTTTATTACGATTGATTAGTTATACGCATACCCCTCCCCCCTACACACACACAAGCACGTGCGCGTGCGCACGCACACACACGCACACGCGCACACACGCACACACACACAGACACACACTTTCCTGTCTGATATCACTATTTAGTGGAAGGACGTTAAAATGAAGAACTACTACTACACACAAACACACACACACACACACAAATTGACAATGGCTTATTGTGGTAAGCTTTCAAGCCAATTCACAAGGGGATTGTGGGAAGAGGACTGGGCACAAACACATATTTAGACAATAAGTAAAAACAATCCACAACTGCCCAAATAATCATCATGGCATGGAGTCCATATCGTGGTTGAACAGCTGCAACAAACACAGGTACATTGTAAATTATGATTATTATAATTTTTTAGCAGAGCGATAACAATGAACAAAAGTTATTTCTGTGAAAGCTTTACCAGCCACTCAGCAGGACCTCACATAACTCAGTGAGCAAGCTTTCTGTTTTCACAATTTAGATCATGTGCAAAACCAACTGTGAGGACAGGAAGTTTAGGAGAAACCACGTCAGCTCAATGTAATGTTTCAGATGACTTGGCAACTTAGGGCCTGGTGGACAGCAAAAGGCAGGCAGTGGCCCCGTGTTAACCACTCCGAACAACAGACCACTGGGTAAGGGGTGTCAATGCCCTAAGGCTGCTTCCCAGTCTCCATATACAAGAAAGCAAAAAAAAGAAAGAAAGAGAGAGAGAGAGAGAGAGAGAGAGAGAGAGAGAGAATGGGTCCTTTTTGTTACAGGTATACATTTACATTCTTTTCATCCAGCCCTTGCCATGAAACTGTGATATAAACATTCAAGCTATGATCCAAAGAAAAGAAAAAAAGAAGAGAGGAGATGAATGAAATACCAAATCATAATACTTGGACCATGTTTTAAACTCACCTATAACCTAGTATCAAATACAATACAAATATCAATACACACAATATATAGCACCTACATACTACATATATTCAACAAAGAAACACACCCCTTAACTAATTAAAGCAGATTTATGATACGGTACAAATTATTCTAATGGGTAACCTGGAGTAGTAGAGATGAGATAACAGAAAGGAGAGGAGAGAGAGAGAGAGAGAGAGAGAGAGAGAGAGAGAGAGAGGAGAGAGAGAGAGAGAGAGAGAGAGAGAGCATAAATATGGTAAAAAACCAACAACAAACAACCCACCAAACAATACTGATTCAGCACCCTCACAAAACCTTTCCACATTTAACACTGCTACCAAAAAAGAGAGGACAACAACTACAACCACCCCCACAATACCAGCTACTAGCATAAATTGAGATTTTATGCACACACATGTGCATATATATATATATATATATAAAGAAGAAAACAACATTGTCTCATTAACATGATTAGTAATGTAAAATTACACTCATGACACCTACTCACACACTTTACGTAAAAGAGGGGAAAGGAGAGAAAAGGGAAGGGAGTGTTTATGAAAAATACAAGTTCGAATTCACAGCATCCAAAAGCAACAATTTGCCAGAAGGAGACCATGTCACTCAATATTTTTTCCAAGTCTTTTTCTGCAATTATGTCATGTCCCATACAAATGTTGTTCCCTCAGGGTGTGGTCCACACAGTCACCTTGGCTTCACATACAATAGAAGGTACTTCTTCCTTCTTTCACACTCACTGTCTCTCTGTGCTTATTTATTATTCTCGAAATTAAAGAATTTGTCATTGTCATTGTCAATGTCTCTCTCTCACACACACTCTCTGTAAAACACACACACACACACACTTACGCCTCCCCCTGCACACACGTAATCACATACACATTCACGCACGTGTGCAAGCACATGGACACTTATGTGTGAACACACACACGTGCTCGTGCACGCGCACCCTCACGCTCACCTGCGTGCAAGCACTTGCATTTGCTTGTAGGCATGCACCTATATCTAAACACACACACATACCCACCCACACACGCACGAAATCATTTATGAAAGAGGTGAAGAATATGAAAGTTAGAGATTTAATGGAATACTCTGATCATTGTCCACTAGATTTAGTATAGATATACCAGATATAGACAAAACACGTTTGCAGAGGTCTATCAAAATAGTAAGAGACACACAGGCAGAGTATATTACTAAAGATTCACCACAACAAACACGTTTTGTATGGGATACAAATTCCAAAGGACAATTTGAAAAGGCACTTCTACTACCAGCAATACAATCACACATAACACAAATAAAAACTGAAACAAACACAGTATTAAAACAAATAAAACAAAGTACAAAGCAGCCTGATTCCTCAAACGTAGTAAATGAATATTCCAGACAGCTGTCTGATATCTTTCTCAAAGTGGCACAATTAAGCTTGAAGACCAGAAAGTCAAAACCGGTAAGAAGAATTAAACACAGTAAAAAATGGTTTGATTCGGAATGTAACAGTACAAGAAAAGAAGTAAAGTCTCTACTAAATGCAATAAATAGAACCCCGTATAAACCTGAACTTCGAAAAAAATACTTTATGAAAAGAAAACAATATAATACTTTAATAAAAAAAAAAGAAAATCTTCAAAAATTCTCTGGTATCACAGCTACATGATGCCATTGACGAAGATCCGAGTATATTGTGGAAAACTTTACAAAATTAAAAGAAAGCGAAGATGATGGATTAAAGCAACATAATCATATTAGTAGCAGTAAATGGACTGAACACTTAAAAACACTTCTTGGTAAAGAACCGCAAATAGATCCAGACCACAAAAAGCAAGTACAAATGAGGTTTAATGAATTAAAAGTATCTAATAACCCACTGCTAGATAAGCAAATTACAACAGAGGAAATTACAAAAACAATCAAAAAGCTGAAAAATAACAAATCGCCTGGAAAAGATGGAATCACAAACGAAATGATCAAATCAGTTTCATCTAATGTTATAGAGATAATGCGGAATATGTTCAATTTAGTATTAGAAACGGGTATATATCCATGTGACTGGAAAGTAGGAGTGAATGTCCCAATCTATAAAAACGGAAGCATATACAACCCAGAAAACTAGAGGAATAACGTTGACAAACACTATTGGAAAACTTTTTTGTCAAATACTGAACCATAGAATTTCTGAATATTTAGAAAATAACAATAGTATTGTCAGAGAACAAGCTGGTTTCAGGAAAGCATGCAGAACAACGGACCATATCTTCCTACTTAACAATTTAATAGATAGTGTACTGAAAGTAAAAAGTAAAAGACTTTATTGCTGCTTTGTAGATTTTCAGAAAGCGTTTGATAATGTGTGGCACGAGGGTCTTCTTATAAAGTTAAACGAAATAGGAATAACAGGAAAAACTTTTAATGTCATTAAAAACATGTATTCCAATGCAACAATATTTACAAAAATACGAGGCAAACACACAGATGAAATCATAGTCAGAAAAGGGGTACATCAGGGAAATACATTAAGTTCTACATTATTTAATGTATATGTCAATGATATAGTTCAATATACTGATGAGAAAGATTCGCCATATATAACCGCAAAAGACAGAATTCCTTGTTTACTCTATGCTGATGACCTGGCATTGCTATCAACAACCAAAATAGGTCTTCAAACTAAACTGAACAAACTGCAAGAATACTGTTCTAATTGGGTTTTAAAGATAAACAAAACAAAAACAAAGGTAATAGTCTTTACGAGATCACCTCCTAAAATTCCAATTCATTTTAAATGTGGAGAGCATGTAATTGAAACAGTAGAAACTTATAAATATCTAGGCGTCGTTTTTCATCAGAACGGGAAATTTCAAGCAACACAAGAACATTTAGTAAAACAAAGCAACAAAGCAATATACGCCTTTAAAAGAGCAATTCATGGACAAAATTTAAAGACTACTATAATAATGCGTTTATTCGACTCACTGATAACCCCTGTTTTAACCTATGGAGCAGAAGTTTGGTTTCCTTTTTGTTTTAATGGGGAGACAGAGTTTCATATTGATAAACTGTTCAAGGCATGCTTATCCAATCAGTTTTTGTATGAGATTTTCCATGTAAAATTTTGTAAACAAATGATAGGAGTTCATAAAAAAAGCATTAGTACTACCCACTTTGGGTGAATTAGGGAGATTTCCACTGACCCTTAAAATCATATGCCAGATAATATCCTTTTGGATTCATTTGACAGAATCAAAACCAAACTCTTATATTAGAATAGTATACGATTATTTGTATCAGAATAATACATACGATAAATGGATAAACACAGTGAAAAATATTCTGTACCCAATTGGTTTCAAACATGTCTGGAAGAACCAAAGCACTCTTAATGTTCATTGGTTGAGTTATGCTGTTAGAAGAAAACTTGAGGACATGTATAAAACATTTTGGATCTACCAAAAGAAAGAGTTTGCAAAACTAAAATTTTATGATTTTGCTACCAAAGAATACAGATTGGAACCATACTTAGTAAACTATGAAAACAAAACTCATAAGATGACATATTGTAAATTTCGCACAAGCTGTCACAATTTAATGATAGAGAAAGGGAGACACCAAATATAATCCAGAGAGGACAGAAAATGTAGACACTGTAACAAAATTGAAGATGAATTTCATTTACTTGATGAATGCATTTTATATGATGAACTCAGAAATAATTTGTTATTAAAAATCAAAACGAAAGACAAAGAACGCAAAAACTGTGTACATAAATTAAGTGACATAATCACAGTTGATATATATCAAGCAGATATCATCAGATATGTGTATGAGTGTTTTGAAAAGAGAGAAAAAGAGAAGTAAAATACATGTTTTTAGTGTACATCACTTTTAGCCAAAATAGATAATAATTATAGTTGATGTTTTTGTTGTGTCAAATAAGTCTACATGATTTAAATGGCAATAAAATATTCTGAATCTGAATCTGAATGGCACGAACGCAGGCACGCACACACACGCCTGCGCATACACACACACACACACACACACACACATTTCATCTGAGGGGGTGGAGGCCATATCAATGTTTACAGCAGAACTGGTAGCAATATTAATCGCTCTTGATTTCTTAACTGATTTCCCAAAAGTCGTCTTTCAAATACTTTTTTGTGTTGATTCAAAATCAGTAATTCAGGCTATCAGTTCTATGCAAACAAAAGTTAGCGTCGTGTGTGTGCGACACCTGGTACACAGCTTGGTACACAGCCATTTGCACTCCTACCTTTGTTTGGGTAGGTGAGTGTGCTGCCTTGTAAACAGGGTAGCTGGTTGGAGGTATAGGCATGAATAAACAGAGGGATTTTCGTGTGTAGATGATTCACTTCCCTTACTCTGCTGATCCTGTCTAATAGCCTCCCTTCCCTTCTCTCCTCTCTTCGTCTTCTGTCCCTCCTCAGCTGGCTTGGGGGGTTGCTGGGGCATCGCTTCTGGTTGGAAGGAATTCCAGAACAGTTATTGATAGGGTTTTGTTCTCACTTAACGCGCATTCCAAGTCTGTTCTTCCACAAGTCCTATGAACAAGATGTCTCCATAACCTATGTGGTCATTGGTGAGCTAGGTGTCAGAGATCTCAGCTTCTCTAAGGATCTTTGAGTGCGGCACCCATCTCCTCTACCTTGCTGCTTTACTTTTCCTATCCCTAGAGAGGGCAGATACTCATTATTTTACAGTTGGATAAACTGGGGGACTGTACTGAAGCCAAGGCACACAACGGTTACTCATCAGTGAGGCAACCACGCTCAACGCTGCTTGCCCTTAGTTTGGGGAGAGAAAGTCCACCAGTCCTATGAATGAGATTACAATTATCAAATTTGTGTGTGTAAATGCATGCATGTCATGCATCATAGGGGCACTTTAGAATCCCATGTACTTCCCCCGGAGGAGCAGGCTGGTTGAAGTTGATGGTACAGGTGTCACCACAGTACCCAGCGTGCAATCTCCGTGCTGCTGTGCTCTGCCCATGAGTACTAAGGCAGCAAACTGTTTCCATTTAGAAGACCAAAAAGACAGGAAAAAACGCCGGGACAACACAATATCTCCCTTTGGAAGTATTTTTAACCCAGGCCATTAGTTATTGATGTAAGCACAGCGCTAAGACTAGGCCTTCATTGCACTGTTGTTATACTGTACAATGGTATGATGAGATTGTCTCCAGCCTGACAAGCTCTTAGCAACACACGCTCTCCATTAGAAAAGAAATTCTCTGGAATCGTTGTGTGGCTGTCTGATGGCGAGGTATTCCAAAAGAACGGTATACACAAACTTCTCATCCAGTGTGTACTTTTAATCTCACTGTGATTCCCTGGTGGGATGTGTGAGAAGAGAGTGCAAATTCTGGGTGACTCCCCAGTGCATTAAACTGGGGAACGCCCAACAATCAAAAGTAGCTTCTTCAACAGGGATGCAAGGGCCTTGTGTGTGACTTCATGGCAGCCCAGTAGGGCAGCTTCCTGCACACAGCTCGCTCCACAACTGGAGGGAACATACATGACTACGTTTGCTAAAGTCCCAGTACGTTTATGTAACAGAGTGCGAGTTGCACAACTTGGCTGTACTTGATGAGTGAGTCTATCTGTTTGTGAGATAATAAAGTATTTTAATTGAACAGCGTGGCATGGCTTTCTTGTTGCTAAAAAGGATTGAACTGAGTCGTTGAACTGTGCGAGCTCAGTCCAAACGTAACTGAAACTTACCTTTAAACGGGTAAGCAAATAATTTTCAATCACCATTCATAAAAAAGTGATCCAAAATGATAGCAATAAAATAAATCACAATTTGCTTTCATTCCTTGGCTAGAGCTCCGAGGTTTACCAGTTGTGAGATTTTGCGTATTCGACCGTTTTTATTCACCATTAAAGGTAGCCGCATCCCGACTTGGGGGAAATATTACACAGTTAAGGATACTGCGAACGTGAAAAGCGTAACTTTCACGGGAAAATCTGTGGAGTCTGACCCAACTGGCATGGCTCACAGGAAAGGGCACTGTCAGATTTGGAATAATCGTTTGTGTGGTGAATTGGACTGTGCATGGGCAGCCCAGCTGGTGAAGGAAAGTGTTCACAGGACAGACATATCCAGACTGGGGAGGAGTCTTATCTCCGTTGCGCCGCTGTCCACTTTACCACACAACAGACGTATCACTGCAATGTATAAAAATAGTAGTAGCAGAGAGAGAGAGAGAGAGAGAGAGAGAGAGAGAGAGAGAGAGAGAGAGAGAGAGATTCGGATTGTTTATTCATTTATAGGCCAAGGCCCCTTATGAAGGGGTATACGAACATGATATGATAACTGCAACACATGTAGTAAGATCCAAAAATGAAAGACAA
Source organism: Rapana venosa (assembly GCA_028751875.1). Classification (NCBI taxonomy): domain Eukaryota; kingdom Metazoa; phylum Mollusca; class Gastropoda; order Neogastropoda; family Muricidae; genus Rapana; species Rapana venosa. The sequence goes on from CM054144.1 coordinate 54,129,377, forward strand.
ATGTGAATACAGACTGATTGCATAGATAAAAATGATTCTCACCATATAACAAGGTCCCTAAGCTTAAGTGCTTTATATAAATACAATGCAAAGTTAGGACTACTTCAGGAGAGGATGATGACATCAACAAGGTTAATTTAAACAATGATGGCTGTCTATAATATTTGGGCTTAATAAACTGTTCTCGGATTGTTGTTAAAACAGGGCAGCATAGAACAAAATGAACTTCATTTTCTTCTGCCTCTTTACACAGAGGACAAATCAATTCATCATTACCAACATTTCTATACCTATAATAATGAACACCTCATTCTGATACACCTAATCTAAATCTTGTCCTTATCCATAACTAGCCTTAAATATGGCTTCAAGTCAGAAACGGTACAAAAAGTTCTGTAAACAGTAAATCTGTCGCTATTCTGAATATGATCAGACCATTTCTGCCAAGAACAATCTACTAAGCTTTGACTAAAACACGTATAAAACTATCAACATAGCCAACGCCCTGATTTTGCCAAACAAAGCCAAACCCATTTTCAAACAAACATACACGCACCCTAGTTACCCAAGTTTCTTTACCTCTAGCATCTAAATTATACAACTTATCATATGCTTTACGTGGTATTCTATCGCTAGTTATGTGCAGTAATTTAAACCAGTAGCCATACAATTAACAGCCGATACTATGTAAATGGGGTGGCGGTTCGTTTCACGGTAAACTAGATCATTAGGAGTTCGCTTATCTACACCCAAATATATCTTTAAAGCAAAAGTATGAACATGTTCACAATGTACAGCAGCTTTTTCAAGCCCCCATAATTCAGATCCCTACTGCATAGTGGGTTGAACTTGGGCGTCAAATAACCTAATAAACACCTTAAACAAATTATTGTCGAGTGTTCCTAGTTTTTTCATGATAAATAACAACACATTTTTTGCCATACTTGCAAGATCTTTACACGCTCCACTAAAACTTAAACGAGTAGAGAAGAATATTCCTAAATATTTATAAACATTAGCTACTGGCATCAATACTCCATTATAAACCCACCTTTCTCTTACGCTAAGATAACCTCCCTTTCGAAAAACTATGATGTTGCTTTTATTCACTTTAACTTTTAACTGAAGTTTTGTAGCTGATCGATGCAAGTTGTTTAGTTGTGTCTGCAAACCCGTCACAGTCTCTGACAGTAGAATAACATCGTCAGCTAACAAAAGAATGAACAATTTAAAAGCATCAATAGAAAACAAAGCCCCATTTCTTCCATTATTAATAACTTCTATTGCTAACTCATTAATGAACAAGGAAAACAAAACTGGGCTGCAGACATCCCCCTGTTTCACACCAGCAGTACAGTTAATATAATCAGTCAATTTATCACCACAACGAACTCTAGGTTTTAGAGTATTATACATGCTTCTAACACTACTATAAAGTTTACTATTAATACCATTCTTATCCAAAACAGACCAAAGAATATTACGATTAATGGAGTCAAACGCTTTCTCAAAGTCAATAAAAGCAGCATAGAGTTTTCGATTATGTGCAAATTGCTTCTGAACAAGTGCTAACAAGGTAAACATATGGTTTACAGTTGAATAACCCTTTGTAAACCCAGCCTGATGATCACCTGTAATATTGTTTTCATCTACCCATTCTTGTATACGTCTATTAATAATTGTTCCATAAAGTTTACTACTTACATCATTAAGTGAGATTCCTCTATAGTTGTTAGGGTTATTTACACTACCTTTCTTGTAAAGTGGCAAAATAACAGATTCATTCCAGTTGTTTGGGTATACACCATCATCGAGTAATTTATTAAACAACTTTATGAAAAATTGTACAACTTGATCGGATGAGTTTTTAAACAGTTCACTAATTATACCATCAGGACCAGCTGCCTTAGGGTTTTTAAGTTTTCTTATAGCTAACAAAACTTCCTCTTTAGAAATAGGGAGATTCATGTAATCGTTAGTGCTATCCTCTGATATATCTTCATTAACAACATTTCCAGGATCTGATTGTAGCAAAGCTTTAAAATGACAAACCATTCATCCATAGTTATATTATTGCGTCTGGGTTGTTTCCCTTTAAATGACATTTGACGAACAGTGTTCCAAAACTCTCTGATTGTTTGCTGAAGTTACAAGTTTCTCTACAAAAGATTTATTAAATTGTCTCTGTTTTCTCTTTAATAGGTTCTTATATTCGCGCCTTGCAATTAAAAAAGCATCTTTATCATTTGCTGTGCGTAAACGTCTACATGTTCGTAACAATTTTCTTACTTTCTTTTTACTTAGCACACATTCTTGATCATACCAGTCACCAGCTGGCTTTTTACTATTCACATGTACACACTTTTTCATACAGACTGCGCTTTCCTTAATGCAATCATTAAACATACTTAGTGCACCATTTACATCCACATCTATTACATTTTTTGCCATATTAATCTTCACACTAATATTTTCACTGCACAGCCTATCACCAAAAACATGAGCGTACTCATCATTCCATACTAGCTTTTCTATAACAAAGTCGTCTTCTTGATTTTTCACACATGTGTTTTCATTAGGAAAAGAAATACAGAGCTTCAAAGGCATATGATCTGAATCAATACGTTCAGATACAATCAGTTCACAACAGTCAATTACTTTAGAAAATAAATCTTTGGACAACAGAAAATAGTCATTGACACTGCTACCCGATTCTGAAAAATATGTATAGCGACCTTCTAAGTCGCCTTTACAATTACCATTCAAAATACACATATCCAAAGCAGTGCACATGTTCAACAGCAGTTTTCCATAATTATTTAAAACAAAATCTTCTGAGTGACGAGAAGAGCTAACAGGACTACTTTTACTTGAGAGAGAAGAGAGAGAGAGAGAGAGAGAGAGAGAGGAGAGAGAGAGAGAGAGAGAGAGAGAGAGAGAGAGAGAGAGAGATGGAGAGAGGAGAGAGAGAGAGAGAGAGAGAGAGAGAGAGAGAGAGAGAGAGAGAGAGAGAGAGAGAGAACTCATTATAAAAAAACCCAGAAAACAGAACTATTAAGGAACCACAGACAAACATTCTATTTACTCTGCCATCATACAGTATTCGTCTCATTGAAGAAAGCACAAGAATCACTAGGTTTAGTTGCAGTCTATTTGTCTATATCAAGAGTGGAATAACCCCCCTCCCCTCTCTCTGTCTCTGTCTCTGTCTGTCTGTCTCCCTCTCTCTCTCACTCTCTCTCTCTCTCTCTCTCTTCAGGACATTTGCGCACTCACGCTCAAACAAGCTTGTAGAACATTTTTTTCTCCATGAAAAGATTAAAGAAACAAACCCTAATAGAACAGGAAAACCTTCAGCGTCTTAGGGGAACAAATTCTCCATTAGCTAGTTGGGCCAGGAGCTTTGTTTGTAGTTCACAAATCTTCTGGAAGATGCACTGCCAACTGCCGTCACCACCACCACCACTACCACCACCACCACCAGCAGTAGCATCAGCAATTTCAGCAAAACCACCAACAGCAACTTACACCCTTCAAATGCCAAGACTGTGGCATACCACACCAACCTCCGCACCCCCCCCCCCCCCCCCCATCCTCTCTCTCAGGTTGGATGAAAAAAGTCTTGTAATTTAATCCTCGTGTAATTTAACCCTCGTGAAATAAAATTGCGTTTGCGTCTATCTGCAGGGACTGGATGTAAAAAAATCACATGAGTGCTTATTCATTATCCTCGAAATAAAAGAATTTGACCTCTCTCTCTCTCTCAGTTCTTTCAGCCTAAATTCTATAATAATCCATGTCGCTTTCGATTCAATTTACTTATGGCATCTCAAAATGAAAATATACTATATAATTTGGCAATGTATACTTACAAAGCTTTGAGAAGATTATAAACTGTGGCAACATAATCTATAGAACTGTAATACATTTAACATTTTTTTTTATGGAAGAACGCCTGTTAAAATGTTGTATGATGCCTATACAAATTCATATTCAACTTTATACTTGTGTTAATATCATGTGTATCCCCTTCAGAAAGGGGCCTAAGCCTAAATCTAAATAAACGTTTCGCATTCACATTCGCATTCTCTCTCTCTCTCTCTCTCTCTCTCTCTCTCTCTCTCTCTCTCTCTCTCTCTCTCTCTCTCTCTCTCTCTCTCTCTCTGCCCTGGGCCTACAGTGTTCAGTGCCCTGGGCCTACAGTGTTCAGTGTCCTGGGCCTACAGTGTTCAGTGTTCAGTGCCCTGGGCCTACAGTGTTCAGTGCCCTGGGCCTAATCTGCTTTGCTTCAGAAGTCGGCAAACAAATGTGTGTGGTGTCGTTAAGTGCTTATTGTCGTAAAGTTGACATGCCCGACAGAGATAAGAACCCTAGTGGCATTGCGTAGAGCTCCTACTGACGACAGGGGCGATGGAGACAGCTGAGTTGAGTTTGGTTATAGGTTGGCGCAGTTGAAGGCCTTGAGCCAGTTAGCGACAAGAAAACATCTTAAGGACACCACTGCCGTGCCAAGCGTGATGTCTTCAGAAAAGCCAGGTGCCGGTTTTAAGCTTGAAGGCACAATTTGTTTGCCAGGAATTTCAGCAATCTTTTTAAAGGCTGTGAAAGAAAACAAGAATTGTTGAGATTTCAGATTTATAAAAAAATTTAACAGAAATTCACTGTGTGGTTGTTTTTTTTAAAAGACAGTGGGGTGTGAGGGCTAGTACTACTGGTCACTTCTGTATGTTTTCCTGTCATTTCTGAACGTCAATCTCAGAGATGCATGTATTTTTTTCGCATCACCTTCGGATACTAACCTACTCCTCGACTGGAAAGGAGTGAGTTTTTAACATGTTCACGAGGTGTTCTGTATGCATTCACACATGTGACCTCGGTTTATAACCTTGTCTAAAAGTCACGCAGCGCAAGGAAATGGATTCAGAACCAATGTAGCCAAAGTCTGAATGCTGCCATCTTACTGGTGAGCAAAACCGGCGGTATATGCAAACATCTCACCACTGGCGAGCCTCGGAGCTCTAGCCGAAGAACGGGGAAAACACAAGAAAAACCCACACAAAAACCTCGATGTTAACTCTGGGGGTGGGATGGAGTGGGGGTGGGGATTGTACAACTGGGTGGCTCGCTCTTGACCCGTCTGAGGTCTTCGCCACTACACAAATCTGCTCTCACGTGAATAGTCTACTTCAGGAAAGCTGTGCTGGTTTCTTGTTTTCCCATTTTTCTATTTTTTTCAATGGATTCTTCCCCTCTTCAAAACATTTCATCTTTCGATATTCCATACCACATGCGTCAAGAGTCCACCGATGCAGATGCTTACCTCAATGTATAATTTAAGGTGCTGGTAAAACCCTGGATGTATCTTACATATTTTCATAACAGTAAAATCATTGATCGTGTGCATAGAATCAATAATTTGTGTTAAAACCTTTTACAGCACACACACACACACACACACACACACACACACACACACACACACACACACACACACACACACACACACACACACACACACACACAAACACACACACACACACATTCGTTCTTCGGATGAGACTATAAACCAATGCCCCGTGTGCAACGCACGCAGATCACTTTACGCACACGTTAAATCATGTTCCGCTTTTCGTAAGAGTAGGCCATTGTGTGCGGATGGGGACAGATGACAAAATTTACAAAACCGCATACACACGGAGACTGGATGTAAAAAAGCACATGAGGTGCTTATTCTACTATCCTCAATATAAAAGAATAAATCAATGAATAGTAAATAAAAATAAAGAAAGAAAAAAATTCAGGCGAGGTTGTGACGAAAGAAGAAGATCGAGGAGAGAGGTGGAAGGTGAGGGGGACGGGGGCTTCCACTTTACCGGTACATGTTTGTTTTATCTCCTTGATGAAGGAGAGAACTACACAAATGTACAGGCTGTTGGTGCCAACTGAAGGAGAGAGAGAGAGAGAGAGGAGAGAGAGAGAGAGAGAGAGAGAGAGAGAGAGAGAGAGAGAGAGAGAGAGAGAGAGAGAGAGAGAGAGAGAGAACACTCCACTGACTTTCTATTGCATTAGCAAGATGCAGAGAGACTAGCAGGGAGATTCAATAACAAGCTAGGGGTTCCTTTTCGATGCGTTGGCCCGGAGAGTGAGAATCACTGGTTTCCTGTCTATTGCGGTACCAGTGATTTATGAATTCCTGGCTGAGACATGCCTGCCTGCCTGCCTGCCTGCCTATCTACCTGCCTCGCCTCCACCACAGCCCCTGTTGCATTGTGTTTTCCTCAAGGGGAGGAAAAACTTTACCTGTCGGCGCTGTTCTTCTCCTCTTTCCCCTTTCCTTCGCAACGATGGTCTTCGAAGCGTACTCACTCTGACACTACTCTTTCATTTCACAAAACTGTTACTGCAAACAAACAAAAAAAACCAAGCAAACAAGGACAAATTGACCTATTGCAGCTTTTTCTGAGGTCAGCTTTTGTCACAGGCTCACTTGCATTAATTTTAGGAATATTATCTTTTTGTGTTTTCCTTTGTTTTTCTTGAGCAATTTTTTATCCACTAGCGGCTAGCTAGACCCGTCGTAGTTTCACCAGATCCCCGTTCGCCAGCATTACCTGTTTCCACCTCCTACAACGGGGACGAGGGGTTGGGCTTTAGGAGGCATATTCACGGAAGATGGAAAACTGGACAGAGAAATAGAAACACGCTGTCAAAAAGCAAACGCAGTCAGCTATCAACTTGCCCCCCTTCTGCGACATCCTAACATCCCTATGAGCACCAAGGCAAAGCTGATCAACGCCATCCTCCTGCCAACTCTCACTTACCAGTGCCAGACATGGCCCCTGACAAAAGCCCTGGAGCAGAAACTGGTATCGTGTGAGATGAACTGCTTGAGGAAAGCCGTCAACAAGACCAGGAGAGACAAGATAAGAAACGAGGTGATCAGAGACATGGTAGGAGCCACACCCATCCTACACCATTATTGAACAACAACGAACCAAGTGGTTCGGGCACCTCACATGGATTTCATTTATTTCATTTCATTTATACCACTTTAAGTCACGAGATTTCTCTGCGTGAAATTCAGGCTGCTCTCCCCGGGGAGAGCACGTCACCACAAGAGCAGCGCCACCTTTTTTTTTTTGTCTGCAACTGTATTTCTTTCCCTATCAGAGTGGCTTTTTCTAAGAATTTTGCCAGGGACAACTCTTGTTGCCGTGGGTTCTTTTACGTGCGCTGCATAATTTTCTGTAACACACGGGACCTCGGTTTATCGTCTCATCCGAAAGACTAGCGCCCAGACCACCACTCATGGTCTAATGGATGGGGGAAAAGTTTCGGGTCCAGACGGGATACGAACCACGCACACGTCCGACCCGGACTTTTCGCTTTCTAGACAGGCGCGTTACCTCTAGACCACCGATGCCGCCAAACCAGCCAGCCTTGCATGCTTACAACTTGAGGTACTCTGGCACGAGGGCCAGAGATAGGTAGACCCAGGCGACGCTGGAGTGATTCCGTGGCAGAAACACTGAAAGTCCATGGATTGTCCCTCCTCCAAGCTACCCGCCTTGCAGCAGACAGACAGTTATATTTCCCCGAGTCACCACAGAGTACAAGCGGAAGGAAAAAGTAAAATAAGATCTTTTTGTGTTTTGTGAAATTCTGTTTTTTTCGCTAACATAAAGTCTGATTGGAACATGGTCATTACCTAGCGATTAATCAAGAGAGCTCCACTGGCATTCTGGCACAAGGACAAAAACAGCTAGTTAGGCTAAAGCTGATGGCTTGTGACTAGGAATGTCAATGAACCGTAATACTGCTGTGACTGAGAAGGGTTTAAGGGGTATTCCACAATATTTTCAACAAATCGATTACAGATTACTGAGGTGCAGTCTTTGTTCTGAAAAAGGAGATTGAGGGTTAAAATCCTGAGGAATTAACGATTTATCGTCAGTGGCTGGCAGATTATGTACTCATTCTGTGTTTATTTCATATGGACCATTAGGTGAGTAAGACTGAAACTAGATCTATCTGCTGTACGAGATGTTCATTCAACTTTACTCGCATAGGACACGAATGCAGATTTGGTGCATGAGTTGGTGCTGGCAAAGGGACTACGTATATTATAGTCCTTTTTACATATAAATTGCTATTTAACTTTGGGTGTTGTCACTATCTGTTTCTTGGTGTACAGAAGGATAATAGCACCCAGGTAAGATTGGTAATTTGCTCCTACTTTCATTAAGCATTACTTACATTTACTTTCATTTGTATGAAAATACCAACACACATATTACCTGATCAGTCTTTTCTCCGTCCCTTCCCCTCCCTACTTTAACTCCCACTACATTGTCCACATCCCTCGTCTAATATCATCGAGAGTGAAATACGTTTAATTGAAGACAAACAACATTAAGCGATTGTAAACTAACAACGCGATAGCTATTCCAAGTGAGATGTTGAATTAGATATGACAAATTAGTGGAAATAGGTCGAGCATTCCACTGCATTAGGTTTATTCACAAGAGGATGGATGGTCTAACTGTCGTTAAGTAGGAGAAGGGGAAGCAAACTTTTAAATTTCTACCTTATTCACTGAGAGGATCTGTCAGAAAACCAAATTCATTATGGTGTGTGTGTGGGGGGGGGGGGGGGGGGGGATTGGAGAATAGGTAATTGCGTCTTCAAATGATGCCCATGAATACTTTAAAACAAACCAGTGTCTAAAAGGTCAGAGCTGATGTAAGCATACCCAGATGTGACACACACGCCATGGCTGAGTGACTTATGACTGACTTCCCTCTCTAGGTTTCATGAAATCATGGTTTCGATTCGCGGAAGTGGCATCTGGCGAATTAAGGGGATGAGGAGGGGGGCTATGTCATTGGTTTCTCCGTCAGCCATTCGTGTTGACCGACCAGTGTCTGAGTTTCCTTTGTGTGCATACGCATGCAAAAGATCAAAATATGTCAAATCATACACATGGAAGATCCAGCAGTTCAAGTCAGCATTTTGTGGGTTTCAGAAATATATCTACTATGCATCCTGTGCCTGCAGAGAGATGAGCTCTTCCAGGTATATGTTGTTCTAGAGACAAGCGTGACGAAGTCAGTCAACTGTCCCAATCACTCCTCAGGGAGTTCAGGTAAAGGACACTAAGATGTTAGGCATCATCGTGAGAAGAGGCAAAGTCTCTTTAACAACAATCCTACAACATTACTTAGGTATTCCACCTATTCCAAGATGTTAGGCATTATCGTGAGAAGAGGCAAAGTCTCTTTAACAACAAGCATATAGCGTTCCATAGGGATTCTACCATGAATCTTGATTCACATTGAAACAACTGGGGTTTAAAAAAAAAGCCCGTTGCTAGATTTCATGGTGCCATGGTTCTCCCGATTGGAAAGAGGCACGTGATGTGTGCCGAATGTTTCCAGGATGTAACACTGGTTCTTCATGATGTGGGATGAATTCTGTCCTGCCTGTCTTGGGCTTGTGTCCTTCAAGTTGAAATTGCTTGGTGTGCAGGTTGAACCTAAGATGACGACATTAAGCTTGGTTTGTTGATGTTGACATTGCTTGTGAGGTGTCATGGTTTTACCTTGTTTCTTTTTTTCGAATGCTGGGCTTATCATGTAGTCTTTCAGGAACAACTATTTGTCTTTTTAGCGCTAATGTCTGTAGTTCAGGAACCACGGTTATTTTTTAGCATATTCATAAGTGGAAAGACTACTCCTGGTCTCAGAGTTTTGTGCCGTAGATCGACTGACCTTTTGTCCAATCCTCTCAGAATCTGAAACCTGTTTAAGAAAACATCATACTTTGTTGAATACTTTCTATATTTGAATTATATTGTTGTTTGATTTCTCAAAGCTCTTGCACTGTAGCTTCCAAAGAAGTAATCTTGGGGCAAAACAAAGAACGAATTTGGCCATCTCAGCTAATTTTTCAGCCACATCTGTATTGGCTCCCATGGTATAACCGGCAGATTTGGAAAGCCTGTGGCTGGATCTTGTTTCTTCTGGTCATCAAGATGGCGGAGAATACCAGCTGCTAATCTTGACTGTCAGAGTATAACGTAAGATATCTTGAAATGACAAAGACCAGGAGCTGGGTGGTATTCACGCCTCACAAGAATCAACACCCCTGATATTCGAAAACACGTGTTTAGGAAAAAATCAAACACGGATTCGGAAAAGTGTGTGTGTGTGTGTGTGTGTGTGTGTGTGTGTGAGGAGAGAGAGAGAGAGAGAGAGAGAGAGAGAGAGAGAGAGAGAGAGAGAGGAGAGAGAGAGAGAGAGAGAGAGAGAGAGAGAGAGAGAGGGATCAAACAGTTCCTGGTCTGATATTTTGGAAACCATACACACAATCTGACACCTCTGTTTTATTTTTATTTTTTGCAGCTTAGGCATTTCGAAATAGGCAGGGCCAGCACAATAGTAACATGAAAAAAACCAGAAGCCTTTTCTGCATGAAGAGATACATTAGAGATATCTGCCAATAACTGCAGGCTGGGTGGGCTCATATGACCCATACTACACACGTAGTTAGCTTACTCTCCTACACAATTGTCACTACATGGAGTCCCCACTCAGCTACTCCTATGATATTCTCTCGGGAATTCATATTGGGTTTGACTCCAAGTCCTTTGGATCAATTCTTCCCATTTTCTGTTTTCACTGCTCGAAATGATTTCCAGGCATGTGGAAACCCACGCCATCCATGCAGTAAGCTATTGATAAAGCAGTGTGGTGAATTGTTATTTATGGCAAAGATATTTGACAGGAGTGGAAAGGATTGTTTAGTGCGTGTCTTTCATCCCCAATCTAGCAATAGCCAGTGAAACCAGACTTGCTGACTTCAGTGCAGTGCATACAAGAACCTGTTTTATGAGGTTCCTTTGGTATCTTGTTACAAAATGCTTCTATACACACATTGCTGTCACATGTAGCACAGCTTACTGAAATAAACCAGACAAATATGACTCTGTGTAATTTATTTTTTAATATACATTATCACAACTACACGTAAAAAAGCAACGTGAACTCAAGAATTGCAGAAAAAAATATTGAAACAAGTACAGGATACCTATACAATAGCAATGTCTATGCAGAAATTATTTCATTATTACAGATGGTAACACATCAAATGTAATCTTTAAAAGACAAGCTTGTCCCTTTCAAATATTAGGAAAAATACATATTTTTTTCAACTTTACAAATTTAAATTTCAAATCTCTAGCTTCTATGTAAACTCTGTAATATATGAGATGTGCATGTGCATAGCTAGGTGGCGCTGCCAGCGTGGCGACACCATCTACTGACGGGCGATATTTTTTATCTTGTTTTCGTTATATTGTGTGTCTTATCAGCTCCAAGTTCAGCAGAGTTGTGTCTGAGGTGTCAGTAATAACAGCAACAATGCTGGGAAGATCAGTTATATTCACTCTACTTGTTTGCTTTCTCATAGCGTCATCTGATTGTGTGGAGGTGCGCCTAACAGCAACTGCCATGGCCGGTTGTACACTCAAGAATTTCTTCTTAGCCTGAGGGAATCAGCCAGTGTGTTAGCTGAAGGCCAAGACTACAACTTTCCATGTGAGATTCTACCATCAGCAACTAACAACGATAAAGCTTGGAAGAACATTAAGAAAGAAAGCGGGGAAAGAAAGGTGGTGTGAGACAAATACTCAAAAATGTAAATAATAGGAAAACTCTGCTACCAACCATGCTCCTGTCCAATGTCCAGTCCCTACATTCAAAAACAGACGAGCTTCAAGCTCAACTACATGCACCAGTACAACAAAGCCGGGATTCTTTCCCTTAGGGAAACCTGGCTGAGTGCCGCCGTACTGAACAGTGAGCTCTGTATAGACAGCTTTGGTCAACCCATTAGGCTTGACAGAGATCCACAAACAACAGGGAAGGGACAGGGTGGAGGTTTGTGCTTCTACATAAACGAGCATTGGTGTAGGGATGTTAAAATTAGAGCAACGCTGTCTGTGGAGGACATTGAACTGCTGTCTATTTCCCTCCAGCCTTTCTACTTAACCATAGGAACTCCCGCAACTATTTTAAACTTTGGTTTATATCCATCCCAAAGCAAAAGTGGCTAGAGCAATGGAACATATATTAGATCACCTCCATGTGCTTGATTCTATATCCCCTAATGCCCCTTAGTTTATCCTGGGTGATTTCAATAGCTGTTCCCTAAGTAAACTGCTGAAGAACTATGAACAGTATGTGAAATGCCCTACGAGAAGAAATAAGACCCTATACTTGTGCTATAGGACTGTAGCAGGGGCCTATAGCCTTTGCCTCCCCTGGGATCATCGACCACAACTGTGTTCTTCTTGCACCCATGTACCAGTCAGTGTTTCAGCGCCTTCAACCCATAGTCAAACCCATGAAAAAATGGACTGTTGATAGTATAGCTAGTCTGCAAGGCTGCTTCGATTGCACTAACTGGGATATGTTTTATAATATGTGTTCAGATATGAACGAGCTCACTGATGTTATTTGTTCTTATATTTCATTTTGTGTTAGTTGTGTCATTCCAACTAAGGAGATAAATATTTACCCCAATAACAAGCCTTGGGTTACAAAGGATCTGAAACGTGTATTAAACAAAAAGAAAGTGGTGTTTTACACAGGCACAGAACAACAAAAGAAGGAAGTAAATAAAGCTGCTGCTGCACAGGCCACATGTATATATGAAAATAAGATAGAGGACAAGTTTTCAGGGAACAGTTTTCGTGCTTCATGGCAGGGTATCAAAAATATGTTTGCAGTAAAAATGATAGGTGTCAAAAATAGGTCAAAGATCAGTTTGCAGGGGGTATGGGATAACAACTTACCAGACCATTTAAACATGTTTTTTTTTTACTGGCTTTGAAAAGCATGATTTCTCAGATTAAATAACTGACCTGAAGCAATCCCTAGTTTTTGAGAATAGCATCATTGTTGATGAAAAAGTTATCTGTAAGCACTTAAAGGTAATAAATATTAACAAATCTCCCCAACCAGATGGTATATGTAGAAGAACCTTGAAATTCTGGGCTACTCAGCTTGCCAGTATCCTTCAACACCTGTTCCAGGCCTCACTGGATACTTGTCAGATTCCAGTTATTTGGAAAACTTCCAATGTAATACCTCTTCCAAAGAAACCCAGTCCTTATCAGCCTAACGATTTTAGACCTGTAGCTCTCACATCTCTTGTGATGAAAATGCTAGAAAAGATCGTAAAATCTCACATTATTGCCACTACAGAGAAAGACCTCGACCCACTACAATGTGCGTACAGGTCTTGAAGGGGTGTTGAAGATGCCAAACTATTCATTTTGAACAAATTGTATAGCCATTTGGAAACACCTGACTCTCATGCCAGAATATCGTTCGCTGACTTTAGTTCAGCTTTCAATACAATGCAACCTCATGTTCTGGTTAACAAAATAATTTCAAAATTTGACGTAGACAATCAACTTGTTCGTTGGCTGATTACATTCTTAATAAACAGACAACAGCATGTTTTTGCCAAGAAAATATCTTCTTCCCTTAGATTTACCTGCGCTGGTTCTCCACAGGGTTGTGTCCTCTCACCACTTCTGTACATTCTATACACAGATGATTGCAGAAGCAACTATGGAAATTCTTTTCTGGTAAAGTTTGCAGACGACAGTGCTCTGTTATCTCTCTTAACTGGATCAGTCTTAGACCACAGTCCAGCCCTCACCAAGTTCATACACTGATGTGATAAGGCCTATCTAGAGCTAAATGTTTCTAAAACTAAAGATCTGCCTATCGACTTCAAAAGATTAGGGCATACTCCTAAGAATATTATTATCCATAATCAGGAAGTTGAAAACGTTTCAAACTATAAATATCTGGGAACTGTTTTTGACCACAAGTTAAACTGGGGCCTTAACACTGACGCTATTGTCAATAAGGGACAATAACATGTGTATTTTCTGAGGAAACTGAACTCACCTTTTGTAGACAAAAAGATTCTTTCCTTGTTTTACAAGTCTTACATAGAGAGTGTTCTAAGTTTTGCTTTCATTTGTTGGTACAATAACATTAGTGTTAAAAACAAGAATGGCCTGCAGAGAATTGTAAGGAATCTGCTCAAAAATAATTGGAGAAGAACAAAGAGACCTCATGTTGTTCTGCAATCAGCAGCTTGTACGCAAAGCGACTGCCATTTTGGCCGATCCCTCCCATGCTTTCTTTCCAGAATTTCAGTTGTTGCCTTCGGAACGCCGTTTTCAGTGTCCCATTAGCAAAACAAACAGAAAAAGAAATTCTTTTGTGCAGTAAGCATTCGAATCCTGAATTCACAATGATGTTGACTACCTAGTTTTTACATTTCTCTGAATTACTTGCCTGATTGTCATTGTTATGAGTATAGTCAATAAATAATTGTGTGTGTGTGAAATAAGTTTGTCTTCTAGTCAATGGTCTTTAAAACATTGAAATCATACATTGGTGTATGTGTGTGGGTGTGCGTGGGTGTGTACGCACACGCACGCACGTGCTATTGCGTATGTGTGTGTGCACGTAGTGTTGCGTATGTGTGTGCGTAAATAATAAGTTTTTATGTTTTCTAGTCAATGTTTTTTTTTTATAACATTGTGTTCACAATTGGTGTGTGTGTGGGTGTGTGGGTGTATGGGTGTATGTGTGTGTGCGCCTGCGCGCATCTGTGTGTGTGTGTGTGTGTTGTGACATTTTTATTTGAAGTCATTTTGGAATGTTTTAACCAATATGAAATGAAGCTTTTTGTGTCCTTTGAGATTTTGATGCGTATCAATCTGCCTGTCAGTATTGTAATTGCCCTTCATGGGATGATTGAAGTGTTTTTGACTTGACTTGACTTGACTTGACTTGGCTTGACTAGCCATACCATCATGTTAATGGCTGCCAAAACAACCTACAACTCCATTCATCATCACAATCCAGCCCATCCTGATCCACTCTCCACATCAACAGCTTTCTACCGGCTATCCCAGTCTGTTTGTCCATTGTTTAAGAAGACATAATTTGTTGAATAGTTTCTATATTTGAATTATACTGTTGGAAAATGGTGGATGGCAGGAAACTTGCTATGCCATATGTTGATGTTGAAGAGGGTAACGAAGATATGCTACTGGAAGATGCTTGAGTACCCATCGAAAATCAGGCAACAAACCTACTATGATCTCCTTTCCCGTAAAGGTGATTTATAAAATAAAAAATAAAAATCTAAAGATTCTTGCTACACTGAACGTGTTGATTGGTGATGAGCCCCACAGCTGCAAGCCTCCCCATTCCCCCCAAAAAAACAACAACAACAAAAAACAACAAAAAACAACCCCCTAAAACAAACAAAACAAGCAGGAGTCAAAACTTCTGTCAGCTTGAGCCTAGGTCATCAGAAATATAAACCAACAATCAAGATATAGATCTTGATGAGAAAGTTGATTCAATAATGAAAGGGTGCCTGGGTGACACACAGGAAGAGGAGCAACAGCTTGATCAGTTTCATCTTGATAAAATTGTTCAGCTCCAAGATTATGGGGATGAAGAAGAGTTGTCTGACAAACTGGACCAGATCATTTCAATCAAGGCCAAGGGGAAAATGCCTGATGACAAGCTGAATGAAAAACTTCAAAGCACAAAGGCGCCCCAGAATTGTAAACTTGGTGTTCCAAGGGTGAACAATGAGATTTGGGCTTTTATGGAGACCTCTACCAGATCTGTTGCTCTGCGGACTCAAAAGACCCAAAAAGCACTACTCATGGCCACATTCCTGATGGCTAATAAAGTAAGCGACAGTATTTTTAATGTGTGCACATCTATTCTGCAGAGGCTCACCGATTGATTGGTGATACCACAGATGCAGTTGAGATAGTGCTCAAAACCTGTCATGAGCTGTCAATGGACAAAAGAACCAACATTTTGAATGTGCCCCAAATCAACAAAAAGTAAAGGTGTTTTGCATCAAATGATGTCCCTGTCAAGGAGTACTTGTTTGGGGACGACCTGACAGATGCATGTGCCAAAATTGAGTCAACATGTAATCTCCGCTCAAATTTCACTCATTCTGTCTGGAGAAAAATTTTTTCCAGGGTCAAAAATTGGGATTGGCAGAATGTGCCCTGTCAAGGACGAGGTCAGAACTGGAACAGAAGCAGAGCCAGAGGCCAAGCTTTCAGGGGGCAGGGCAGGGGCCACACCACCACCACACAAGTGAAGGGGGAGCACATGTATAGACATGCTTTACCATCCACTTCACTGTCTGCAGTAGGGGATGGTAACTCAGGAACAAGAGTTGAGCCATTCAAAGCAGGTATTTATCTTCAGCTACCGAAAGTCCTTCGAATGAGACTATAAACCGAGGCCCCGTGTGCGAACTCATGCAGAACATCTTGGGCACATGTTAAATCCTGTTCCGCTTTTTGAAAGAGTAGGTCATTGTGTGCCAGTGGGAACAGTGGACAAAATTTACAAAACCACATAAACACGGGGACTAAATGTAAAAAGCACATGAGTGCTTATTCCATTATCCTCGATATTAAAAAAAAAGATGACTCAAAATTGCTTCATGGCTTCACTTGATCTGTGTCAAATATTTGAGGTTTCAATGGAGAAATCAACTTTATCAGTGCACTTGTTATGCTAATGGCCTCTGCAATTGCCCACGTTATTTCACCAAAGTTTTGAAGCCAGTGTATCAAGCTTATGATCCCAGGGTTACCTCTCTGCAGCCTTTATTGATGATTGTTATCTACAGGGCCAGACATTTGAAGAATATATTGAAAGCATACAAAAGACTTTGCAGTTGTTTGAGTCACTGGGGTTTGTGATTCATACTGAAAAATCAGTACTCATTTTGGGGGGTTTTGGTTAGACTCCGAAAACATAACAGTTACCTTTCCCACAGAAAATACAAAAAATCAGAAATGCTTGTGAAGATCCGAAACAGAAAAATAAGTAACTATCAGAAGTTTGGGAAAGGTAATTGGTCCGATTAGCTCTGCCTTCCCAGCTGTTACTTGGGGCCCCTTTTTCTCAAGGCAACCAGAGAGAAATAAGTCTGAAGCTCTGAAGAAAAACAAAGATTTTGAGGCATGGACACTGTACTTAACTAAAAATTCTTAGTGTGAGTTTGTGTGGTGGAAAAAGAATGTTAAAAATTCCTTTTTATCATTGACCACCACTGATGCACAAACAGATATTAGAACTGATGCCTCTACACAAGGTTAGGGAGCTGTAAGCCGAAGAGCAAAACACTGGAGGCAGATGGTCAAAGGCAGAATCCAATGTTCATATCAATGTTCTTGAGCTTCTGGCCATTAGGCATGCTTTAACAAGTTTTCAGGACAAACGCATTGGGAAACATATTATACATATTCTATTGTATCTGAGAAAAATGAGTGGCTCCTATTCTAAAGAGTGTAATGATGTAGCCCACAGAGTTTAGATCTGGTCCAAAAGCAGAAAGATATGGCTAACAGTTTCCCATATATCAGGAAAATGTGATGTGGGTGCTGATGTTCAGTCCAGGCATTTTAATGACAGGACTGAGTGGCAACTAAAACTGGATATTTCCTGCAGAATGACTAAGACACAAGACATGGATTCATTTGTTTGCCTCTCGTTTAAATTTTCGTTTCAAGCTTGGGCAATTGATGCTTTTAGGATGAATTGGGGGCAGTGGATAATTTATGCTTTTCCCCTTTCAGTTTGCTTCACAAGGTGTTCAGCAAATAGAAAGAAAGACCAAGCAGACAGGATAGTCATTGCACCACTGTGGACAACTGCTTCCTGGTACCTGATGTTGCTTTGGATGCTGGCCCACTACCCAGGTCTTCTTCCCTAGGGACCCGGAGTCCTCTCACTGCTGCACAGCAATGCACGCCATCCTCTTCACTGATAGCTGCAGTTGATGGCATGCAGATCATTTGGAAAGCCATTGAAGAAAGAGAAGTTTATAGACAAACTTTTGACATCATACAGGTGTCCTGGTGATCAACAACAAAAATGCAGTATGCTTCCTATCTCTCCCGGTGAGTGTCAGTTCTGCAGTGAATGGGGTTATTTTATTCAACTGTGACAGTTCTTCGGTTTTTAGCATACTCGTTTTCACAGGGTCTAAGTTACAGTGCAATTAACAGAGCACGTAATGCACTATTAGCAATTTCATCATTTCAGAGTGACAAGACTGTTGTGTACATCATACTATAGTGCACTTTATGAAAG
Organism: Rapana venosa; assembly: GCA_028751875.1. Classification (NCBI taxonomy): domain Eukaryota; kingdom Metazoa; phylum Mollusca; class Gastropoda; order Neogastropoda; family Muricidae; genus Rapana; species Rapana venosa. The sequence goes on from CM054144.1 coordinate 54,147,616, forward strand.
GAGTGTATGACTTGAAAACTACTTTACCTCGGTAGCATCAGTTCTGGATAGTTTCTGTTTTGCTGTCACATTTTTATGATCAGGCAGAGAAATCTGCTTTGACTTTAAAAGAATTGAGTGTGAAAGAATGTGCTTTGCAATTATTGTTGTCTTCCGCCCAAAGACTGCAAACTATACATCTTATTAAGCTTAGTAATGTACAGATGAACAGGTCTGGTTGTACAGTTCATTTAACAGATAAGCTGAAGACAATTAGACCAGGTTTCCGACAGGCTGTTCTGGAGTTTCTATGTATGAGGACAATCCTAAATATTTGTGTGCGTTTTACAGTGTCTTCAAAAGTATATTAGAAGAACAGTGTCTAAGATAGGTATCAGAAGACAATCTTATATTGTGTTATCAGCTTCTTCGTAGACCTTTAACAAAGGACACCATTTCCAGATGGATAAAGACTCTGTTGCATGATGTTGGTTTGACTGAGTTTTGTTCCCATGGAAGAGTTTTGTTCCCTTAGGTCCCCTAAGACCATATTCATCTGAAATACTTTAAAGTGGTGATCCTTTAGATGGTATTCTGAACAAGGCAGAATGATTTAATGCTATAACCTTTTACAAATGTTATAATTGTAACCTCAAGCAATGCCAGAACTACAGAACCATCAGTCTCATAAGCCATCCTAGCAAGATCTTGCTGCGGGTAGTCCTCAACAGACTGAAAAACCAAGCAGAAAATTTCCTGGCAGAAGAACAAGCCGGCTTTAGACCAAAACGTAGCACAATGGAACAAATTTTCAATCTGAGAATTCTGATAGAGAAACATCTCCAACACCAAAAAGACTTGTATCACAATTTCATAGACTTCAAAAAGGCCTTTGACAGGGTATGGCATGACGGCCTCTGGCAAGAACTCAGGCACTTCAACATTGACAACTGCCTCATTGAAGTCATCAAGGCACTGTACGAGAACGCAAGAAGTGCAGTTTTCATGAACAATCACATGGGCGAGTTCTTCAAGACTATGGTTGGGGTCCGTCAGGGCTGCCTTCTCTCACCTGTACTTTTCAACCTCTTCCTCGAAAACATCATGACAGAGACACTGCAAAACCACCACACTTCCATCTCCATTGGTGGAATACCCCTTTGCAACCTCAGATTTGCAGATGACATTGACCTCATGGGCGGCAGCAAACAAGAACTGCAAAACCTCACAGATAGTCTATGAGATCGAGCAAGCGCATACGGCATGGAGGTCAGTACAGAGAAATCAAAAATCATGGGCAACAGCGCAAGTAATGACAGCACGGAAATAAAGATGAATGGAGAAATACTGGAAGAGGTGAGCCAATTCAAATACTTAGGCTCCATCCTAACAAAAGATGGCACATCAAACAATGAAGTGAAAGCTCGCATTGCAACAGCAACATCTGTTCTAGCCAGACTCGAGAGGATCATCAGAAGCAACAACATCAGCTTCTGCACCAAATATCACCTTTACAAATCCCTCGTGATATCTGTCCTCCTATATGGCTGTGAATCATGGACTCTGTCAGCAGAGCTAGAGAGGAGAATCCAAGCATTCGAGAACAAGTGCCACAGAAGACTCCTCAAAATATCATACAAAGAACACAAGACCAACAACTATGTGAAAGAAGAAATCAAAAAGCGTGTGGGCCCCCAAGAACCTCTGCTCTCCACCATAAAGAGGAGAAAACTGATGTGGTTTGGTCACACCACAAGACACAACACCTTAGCAAAAACCATCCTGCAGGGAACAGTTGAAGGCAAGAGAAGAAGAGGCCGCCAAAAGAAATCATGGGTTGACAACATCAAAGAATGGACCGCCCAACCCCTGCAACACCTTCTACTAGCCACACAGAATCGTGAAGCATGGAAAAAGATCTCTGTCGCGTCTTCTCTCATGTCCCCCCTACGTCCTTTGAGACATGGGACTGAGTGAGTGAGTGATAATAGTACAGTGGATGGAGCAAAACAAGGTCCATAATAATTCTACTCTGAAATACTATGCTCTAAAGAATTCAGAAACAGTATAATTCTAATGTAAACCCATGTTTACTTGCTTGAGTCATATTGTTGGATGAAATGCGTGGTGGTTCATTGTGGGCTATTTATCTTTGAATTTGTGTCTGCCCTTGGAGACGGGTGCTATAATCCATAGTGCTAACATAGTAGCCTACCTGCGATTGGGTTTAGAATGTGGACAGGACTGATTATATAAATATTGTATATTTCTGTTAAGATTGATTTGAGTTCACTGTTCTGATCACTCTAGTCATTGAAATGATGCTCTTGTTTTCAAAATGTTTAGTGTCGATTAAAATAACTATATCACTGGAACTCATAGAAAGTCTGGGTTGTTGTTTTTTTAATACCTTTTGATTGTGGTGGTAAAAACTTAATGACTGCAAGTCTGCACAACCAGCTTAATCTCATATCAAGGGTTGTCTGCCAGAACTGGCTACCGTGGTTTGAGGCAGTTTTGAGAAATACGCCTACAAAAGTTTAACATCGCTGTCAGCTTTGTGCCTTTCTTGCTGTATTCTTCAGCCATTGAGAATTATTTTGTAAAACATATCAACCTATCATATCTGAAACAAAAGTGACACCAGGGTTATCTTATTTTTGATAAACCCTTCTTATTCAACCAGAGTAGGAGCTGGTCAGTTCTGGCGGTCACTGAAAGAGTAGAGCTGAAAAGAAAAGAGCCAGCCAGCCCTGACTGCGTACCTCGTCATGGCCAGCTCTGGTTTATGGCTGTGCGGGGAAAAATGAGCTGTGCCTGCCATAGCTGACCAATCTGCTATAAGCATGTCCGGCTAACTGTTTATGCCTGGAACCTACCAGCTCACTTTCAGAGACGATTAGACTGCTTTCTTTTTGAATACAAACAGCCAGATGTGATTACAATATTGTTAACGTAGTGTTTCTAGATTAACTGGCTGAATCGAGAAAGCCAGAGATGACTATGCCAGAACATTTTCACAAAATACGCTCACAGAGAACACAGGAGATATTGAAGCAGTATTTATGAACCCAAAAAAGCATGTACAACTCTAGCAGTTCATATTTCCGATTTTTGAAAGTGAGAAAGAAGCTCTCTGTCACCCCCCCTCTCTCTCTCTCTCTCACACACCCTCCCTCCCTCTCTGTCTGTCTGTCTGTCTGTCCGTCTCTCTCTCTCTCTCTCTCTCTCTCTCTCTCTCTCTCTCTCTCTCTCTCCCTCGAGTTAATTAATTACCATGGGGTGTTCTTTACAGCTGTATCGAATGGCTATAGGTCTTTTCTTGTGGACTATCTTTAAAAAAATTATCGAAGAAAGCATTGACAGGATCAAATCGACTGAAAGGACTTCGTGTGCACAGTTTCTCTGCTAAACTGGCTCTTAGCACTCTGCTGCTTATGTTGCTTATGGCAGGAGTCGAACCAAATCCTGGACCATCACCTGGTAAGAGAGAAACAAAGAGTAAATACGATAATGAGATGATGATGATGACGACGACGACGACGACGACGACGATGATGATGATGGTGATGGTGATGATGATGATGATGATGATGATAGTACAATGCATGATATCAGGAACAGTAACATTCAGCAGCAGTTTGATCGTGTGTTCAGTGCTATCAATGAATTCTCTCAAACTGTATCACACATGACAAATAAGATTTCCGATCTGGAACTAATGCAAAAAGAGATGAAAACACATTTGGACAAGCCGCTTGATAGTATAACAAAATTTGTTTACAGCAAATTCACTGAAATAGAGGAGAAACAAAATGTTCTACATTTAGAAATTGATGCTCTTGAAAGCAGGTGTGACGAAATGGAATCTTGCCTCTCACAACTTGAAAAAAGAACTGTGAATATGGAGAAAGAGCATCAGATCACTGACAGCTTACGCCGACGTTACAACAACTGCTTTTCTATGGTCTTCCCTGTCGGGGTGACTCATGGGAATCCTGTGAAGCCATGGTGAAAGACGTGATCTACCATGAAATGAAGCTGACAGAGCCAGTGCCCATTGAACAGGCTCGTCCAGTCGGGCCAGCCATTCTAGTTCGTTTCCAGTCGTTGAAACAACGAGACAAAGTGCTTCAACATGCCAGAGTTCTCAAGGAAATCCAATCACCTGTGCATGTACAAGAGGATTTCTCTGCTTCGACACGTCAGAAACGAGCGGGGTGGGTGCCTCTCATGAGACAAATGCGTAATGATGGGTTAAGAGCCAGGCTGCGAAATGACAAGCTGGTCACAGAACGTGGAACCTACGCATTTGACCTTGAGAGGCAGGAGTACCAGAAGCTGGAGAGCAGACCAGCACAGGGACATCAGAGGAGAGTGTGGCGGACAAACAGAGGAGCAGACGACCACCAAGCCTACCAGAATCAGATGGATGGTCAGCGACAGCAGCGGTCTGAGGGTCCAGAGCAGGCAGCAGCATCCAAGTTTGGAGGCAGCCACCCATCTTTTAGCTCACACACTCAGGCAAAAAGGTGTTCCAACATTCCCAACTCACAGTCTCACAAGCAACATACCCACTATCCTAGTGCATCTGGCAATAAGCAAGCACACACTCCACCAGGTTCAGGCAACAAGCATTCACTGCACACACACAGAGGACCCTCCAGAGAGCAGACAGGGTGTGGTTTGGGTCGTGGCAGAGGACGAGGATCATCGGAGCTGTCGACAACATATAGACCAAGTCAGGGGGTCAGGGTAATAAGCCAAAATGATTCCCCATATCTATCAGATGAGGAAGAGGAAGAAATGGACCACAAAAGTGTAGGGTACAAAGATGTGGATGATCTATCTGATGAAAACGGAACTGACTTAGCCAATACTGGGTGGAGATAATGGGAAGACCTGCCCAAGTCAACGGCTCAGGTACCCTTCAAATTGCTCAATCTAAATGATGCAGGACTGCCTGCCAAATTGGTAAGCGCTGACTTTATTAACTATATAACTTCATTCGATATTGTGTGCCTTACAGAGACCTATGTAGACAAGCAATTTGATTTTCGTTTGTTTAAAAATTTCAGCGTGTTTAACTCCCCAGCTAAAAAGCTTAGTAAGCAGGGAAGAAGATACTTTTTATATCAGTTTCCTCATTCATTTAATTATGGTGATGTCAGATTTATATTGCCAATACAATTATCTTTCTTTTTTTTCCACGTATAATACTCTTTCTCTCTCTTATTCAAAATAACATTTTTTCAATCATTGCTGGTTTAACACCCTATCAGTTAACTACAAAACCCTGTATGTCAGATTTTGTTGTAGTTAACTGATAGGTGTTAAACCTTGTATACCATATTTTGTTGTAGTTAACTGAGGGTGTTAACTACAACAAAATCCGGTATACAGAGTTCAACACTCTATCATTTAACTACAACAAAATCCGGTATACAGGGTTTAACACCCTATCAGTTAACTACAACAAAATCTGGTATACAGGGTTTAACACCCTATCAGTTAACTGCAACAAAATCTGGTATATAGAGTTTAACACTCTATCAGTTAACTACAACAAAATCTGGTATACAGAGTTTAACACTCTATCAGTTAACTACAACAAAATCTGGTATACAGAGTTTAACACTATCAGTTAACTACAACAAAATCTGGTATACAGAGTTTAACACTCTATCAGTTAACTACAACAAAATCTTACATTCAGGGTTGTACAGCCTATCAGTTAACAACAACAAAAGCTGACATACAAAAATTGAGAACTGTATCATGGACTCAATCACGATTTACAGGATAGGAAATCTCCAGCACTGCCACAACAAGTGCACCATTGGTTTAATCATTGACATCAGCAAAGTGATGCTCAAAATTATGTTGAAGAGATTTCAGCTGCAAGTCACTACCATTATTGATCAAAACTCGTTACACATTGCAAAGATAAACAATAATGATTATCTTCATAAACGTGAAGAAAACATCTGACAGTCTGACAACAGGCAAGTGGGGTCACAGTAAAGAAAGTACTATCAGGCAGCAGGTAATCAACATGCCCAGCAACTTTGTTCCAATGCATCTGACAAACGCTCTTTTTCTTTTTTACTTGAACAGTGGATCCTGCTTTGCCTTGAGTTCATCATGTCTGATAAATGCTGACGGATACTCTGCTTCCGTTTGTTTGGTTGGTTGGTTGTGCTTGCCCCTTTTCAAAAGACCGTTGTCAGTAAACAGTGACGAAATGGTATGGTCAGTGAGATCTAGCAACTGATGATGAGATACTCAATGGACACATTCCCAGCAGCCATTATCTTGGTGACATCAGTGACGGGCAGGCCTCCAGTGTAGTCTGCATAATGGACGCCATTGACCTGGATCTGAAACAGTACCGTCATTCACGTAGTCATAGTCACCATCCTCACATAACCCAGGAACAAACTGTCAATATTAAGAAAACACAAAATGGATGAAGGAAATAAAGTAGACAACAATCAATTCATTGATGACAAAATTACCAGCAAAAATACTGTACTCTCTCTCACATACACACACTCACGCACGCACTCTGCAAGAAGTGTGTTTGAGAGAGTTGTTCCTTTGCCACAGTACACATGCATCATGAAAATGAAACTGATTTCTTGATCTGATATACTAGTCATCTAGCAAGATTTTGCATCTGAATTTCCTTTGATTTACTTTGTACATTTAACGCTGGGGTTACAATCACTGATGATCTTTTAAAAGCCAAAAAGAATTACTGAACACTATTGTTCTGCTTTCAATATTGGCTTAGATTCACTTTGCTGGTCACATGTAACTGTATAACTAAGGAAAAACGCTATCAGGTTGGAACTTCTGATTTCTAAAATATCAAATGAATTATTGCTTGTCTTGAGCAATTTTGCATTTCATATCTAACGCTTAAGTGAAAAAGCTACTCAGTCTTTCCAAATGGTAGCATACTCTGATTTCTTTCCTTCTCTAAGTTATGATGGATAGCTCACAAAACTGTTCAGTTTCCATGCAAGCTGTTCTCTACAAAGCGTTTACACCGACTACAAATGTGTTCATGTCATTCCACCACAACACGAGATAGTGAATGAAGTCTGGCTTCAGTCCAGCAAACTAAAAACAACAGATTCCCTAATAGAGAAATTGTAATGACTTGCAATAAAGATAACAACAAGCTTTTTTGCAGCCACTGTGTGAATGCCGTTTGTCTGTGTGCATCAGGAGGTGTGCAGGAACTGAAAAACAAGCAGGTAAGGCTGCGCATTCAAGATAGGTAGGTAAGGCACTACTCCGGTTTCAGAGCCTTTTACTCTGAGAAGCAATAGTAGAATGCAATTCAGAAGCCAGGAAAATACACGACTCTATCTGTTCTATTGTGTCTTTTCAAGGATTAAAATATTTCCAACTCCACCATCTTCAATACTGCAGATTCCATAAAACAAAGTCCTCCAAACAGCTGGACCAAATTCCAATGTCATTGTTGAGCACAGTAGCTCTTTTTATTAACTATTAGACCTTGCCCTCCATGGCTTTGGGAAATTCTTGTGAAACTCTGGCAATTGCTATCAATTGTTTGACGACATAGAGCAGCCTACCTGATAAAATATCTTCTGCCTATAAAAACCAGCACGTATCAGATATCTCCTGATTCTGAGTGCAAAGGATTTGAGAAATCAGACAGCAGTCTGTGGAGGCCCTCAACACTTTCTTCAGTCTAAATCCCCAGTAACAGTCCATCGTCATGGCGCTGACCATAACAAACCAAAATTTTTGTTTGCTTCACAACTGTCAACTGAACTGTGGCCAGTGGTAGGTCATAGTAAAATATCAAAGTAACTATGTGATGACTGACCATTGCAGAAAGAAATTCTTCCAGCTTTATTGTTTTTTATATAAATGACGAAGTTAGCAGATATTTAATGTTTAAGACAATTCTGTGTGGATTGATGAACAATTATTCTAAAAGCAGAATTCAATTAAATATGTCTTTCTGTGATGGACTTGAAATACATCCGCAAAAACAGCAGCACTGGGAAAAGTTGAAGAAATAAAAACAACAACAACAAAAGAAGCATAAATGAAAAAAGAAATAAAAAAGAAATAGCAATAGGAAGAAAGAAAGTGACAAACAGAGAATGATACTTCAGAAAAACACGTACACTGAACTGGTACATGGAGCTTGCGGTGATGTTCATCTCAAACGGAACACCAACAGCAAAGGGAAAGGGAGGAGAAGGATGTGCCATCTGTATCAGATTTTTCCAGGCATTGTCCCGTTTGTGGCCAAGGAAGGTGGTTTGAGAAAAGCCACCCCAATTGAATCTTGGGTTTACATGCAGAACTGTGTCTTTGGGACTACCAACCAAGTCAACAGCAAATCTGAAAAAAGCAATCTAAGATCAGCAAATTCTCATTACATTTTGCAATCCTTTGAAATCTGAAGTCACTTAAGCTACTATTGTGCATACAAGTGACCTGTGTTTTATCTTCTTACCTTCACTCTTCTTGGCAGGACTTTCTTGATGCACACACACAGACATACACACACACACACTCACTCACTCACACACACACACACACACACACACACACACACACACACACACACACACACACACACACACACACACACACACAGGTAGTGATGAAAGAGATGAAGGATGCCGTTGAAAAGTAGGAACAAATATGAGGGGAAAGTGTCAGGTAGGAAATGCGTTTTGAGGCTGGATTTGAAGGCATCAAGTGAACGCTTTTGGCGAAGTGAAAGAGGGAGATCATTCCAGGTGGATGGACCAGAAACAGAGAAAGAGCGACGGCCAACAGTGGTTTGTTTGAATCTGGGTGTTCGAAAGCACAAAGTCTCTGCAGCTGAGCAAAGGAAACGGGATGAAGTGTACAGGTGAAGACAGTTACAGAGATAAGAGGGTGCAGATTTGTGAAGACATTTGAAACATGGTATTGGTCTTATACTTCAGTCTCTGTGAGACAGGCAGTCAGTGAAGAGATCGCTGAAGAGGAGTGATGTGTTCAGATTTTTTCTTTCTTACGTCCAGTCGAGCTGCAGAGTTTTGTATGCGTTGAAGAGAGTGGATAGATGATGCTGGTAGGCCAACCAAAAGAGAATTACAATAGTCTAAACGTGAAAGAATGAGAGATGTGACAAGCTTGGAAGTTGCGTCAGTGGACAGATACTTGCGAATTGTTATGCGCCATAATTGATAGTAGCAAGACTGGCAGGTCTGGGTGATACATTTTTTTCATAGAGAGTGTGTTGTCGAGAACTACACCTAAATACTTCACGGAGTTGGCCAAAGAAATGACATATTGCCGAATTATATTGAAGTTGATTCGATGGAGGAAAGTTTATGTTCGGTTCCTATGACCATGGCTTCGGTTTTATCGGCATTAAGTTGTAACTTGTTCCGAGTCATCCAGTTTTGAATGTCTTGGGGGCAGTAGGACATACTTGTCAGGAGGGAGGGCAAGTTTTCAATATCACTGCACTGAAGCTGAGTATCATCGGCGTAGAAATGATGATCAATATTATGGTGGTTTATTATATGTGAGAGTGGAGCAGTATAGAGATTGAAGAGAACAGGGCCCAGAACAGATCCTTGTGGGACTCCACATTCCAGTTAGGTTCTGATTGAATTTTGTTTACAATAACTTTCTGGAGTCGGTCTGTGAGGTATGAACTAAACTTGGTGAGGGCTGTGCCATTAATACCAAACGTATTTTGGAGGCAAGAAAGAATTGAGTGATCTATAGTGTCGAAGGCTGCAGATAAGTCGAGAAGAGTGAGAAGGGAGATTTTTCCTGCGTCAGAAGCGAGTAGAAGTGTATCTAAAGTGTGGACTAGGGTGGTTTCAGTGCTGTGGTTGGGGTGATAGGGAGATTGAAAAGGGGGAAGAAGATCATTGGAATTAAGTTGACTGGTGAGCTGTTTGAGAACAACTTTTTCTAGTATTTTAGAGAGGTAAGTTTGAGACAGGTCTATAATTCTTCAGAATGTTGGAATTGAGGTCGTGCTTTTTTCAGTAGAGGTGTGACTATTGCGGTTTTACGAGCTGATGGAAAAGTTCCTGACAAAAGAGATGAGTTTACTATTTTAACGATAACAGGTATAAGTTGTGGAAGGCATTGTGAGAAAACAGGAACAGGTATGGGATCAAGGTAGCATGATTTTATAGTCATTTCTTTTAGAATTGTCGTGATTTCTTTTTCACTTGTGGGATGGAAGAAGAGAGGAGTGCCAGTGAACTGGGGGTCAGGAAGGGCAGGCTGGAAATGAGTCTGATCTTATCAATAATGTCTGATTTCCATAACTTTGATTCTTAGTTCTATATCTGCAGTGAGTGTGTATGTGTCTTACACATATAATAATAATAACAATAACAATAACAATAAATAATAAAATAATAATAATAATAATAATAATAATAAATGGAATTTATATAGCGCTATATCTTGCAGAGACAAATCAAAGCGCTTGCACTCAACTCATTCTTACAGTCATACAACCAGTAACAATTAGTAGCTCCATCAAGTCCAAATATGCACGCACGCACACACACATGCACGCACGAACGCACGCACACACACACACACACACACACACACACACAGGTCCCACACCCTGGCAGGGCAATAGAATCTTGGCTGTTGAAGGCAGGGAGCATGAGAAGAAAAGCTTAGGTTTGAAATAAGTATGTCTTGAGACTGGATTTAAAAGTGTCATAAGAAAGCTTTTCGCGGAGAGAGAGAGAGAGAGAGAGAGAGAGAGAGAGAGAGAGAGAGAGAGAGAGAGAGAGAGAGAGAGAGAGAGAGAGAGAGAAGAGAGAGAGAGAGAGAGGGGGGGGGGGGGAGGTCATTCCAGATGGATGGACCAGAAATAGAGAAAAAGCGACGGCCGATGGTGGATTGGTTGAATCTAGAAATTCGTATGGACAAGGTATCCGCAGCAGAGCGGAGAAAACGAGAAGGAGTGTACAAGTGAAGACTTTCACAGAGGTAGGCGGATGCTGTTTTGTGGAGACATTTGTAACAGAGGGTACTGATCTTATAGTTTACTCTCTGTGGCACAGGCAGCCAGTGGAGAGATCGCAAGGGAGGGGTAATGTGCTTAGATTTTTTCATTCTGAGGATTAGTCGAGCTGCAGAGTTTTGTATACGTTGAAGGGTTTGGATTGATGCCGACAGACCAGACAACAGAGAATTGCAATAGTCCAGACGTGAAAGAATGAGAGACTAACAAGTTTGAATGTTGCATCTGTGGACAGGTACTTTCGAATTGCACTAATACGCTGTAATTGATAGTAGCACGACTGGCAGGTCTGGGTGATGAATTTTTGCATAGAGAGTGTCTTGTCAATAATGACCCCTAGATACTTCACAGCAGTGGATAGAGGGACTGATGCATTGCCAAGTTGTATTGAAGCTGTTGTAATGGAAGAGAGTTTGTGTTTGGTCCCCACAAGCATGGTTTCTGTTTTATCTTCATTTAGCTGTAACTTGTTCTGGATCATTCAATTTTGGATATCTTGAAAGCAGTGGGCCATATTTGTAAAGAGAGAAGGCAGATTTTCAGGAGTGTCGCTGCTTAGAATCTGAGAGTCATCTGCTTAAAAGTGATGGTTGATCTGATGACGGTTAATTATATGTGACAGTGGAGCAGTGTAGAGGGTGAAAAGGACAGTGCCCAGAACAGATCCCTGTGGAACTCCACATTCCAGTCTGGCAGGTACTGACTGAATCTTGTTTACTGCGACTGTCTGGAATCGGTCAGTAAGGTATGAGCTAAATCAGGTAAGGGCTGTACCAGTAACACCAAATGTTTTTTGAAGACGGGAGACAATGACAAAGGTTTATTGTGTTAAGCAAATATGCCCATTCACAAGGGGATAGCGGGGTGGGGACTGGGCACAAAATACACATATAATTAATAACACAATCAATCGTACCCTGCATACAACAACAACACAGAATTTGATTGCTAAAGCTTTCGCCCATTGGAAAGGGATGGAGGTGGGGGAGGGTGGAGATACACTAAACGTACAATTCATTGACACACAGCACAAACGATGAAGTCCATGACAAGGTTTCCAAGTCACTGCCTTCTGTCCTTTTAAGCCCCCTGGCTCATGGCATTACGTCACAGGTATGCGTGTCCCAAATATGCGTGCAAAAAGTTCACTTGGTTTGGACATCTCTCTCTCTCTCTTCTCTCTCTCTCTCTCTCTCTCACACAGACACACACACACACACACGCGCGCGCGCGCACGCACGCAAGCACGCACACCCATACACCCGCAACGACACACATCACACACCCTTACTCACTCAAACACACACACACACACACACACACACACGCGCGCGCGCGCGCGCGCGCAGACACCCGCGCGCGCGAGCAAAACTGCTATCACAACTAACCAAGGAAAAATCTCACAGCACCCATGATCACATTCTGAACACGAATTCCAGCACTGATTTTGTCTTAAAATTTTTCTGGATCGGCTGGTGTCCACTGTCGTAGCCTGGAGTAGATAGTCCGTTCTTCCTGAGTCATGTGTTTTAAGCTCCTTTTTGCCAACCAAAAGAAGTCTGACGGTTCGTCACCTGCTGCTGCTGTCCAACTGAACTGAAAAACCTTGTCATCGCTTTCACAGATCAGTTTCAGGATTGTCAGTGGAAACAAAAACATGGACAAAATCCTGGTTTCTTTTTGTGTTTCTGAGTTTTTTCTGTAGCGATCGGTCAGTCAGTTCAGCAACATAGTCGCGTATCAACTCCACACCGTATCCAGCGTCACGTACCTTGTCCAAGCAGTCCTCACTGTCCTCTTCCAGCGCAGCGGCAGCATCAGCGGTGGGCATGGCAACAAGGTTGATTTCGCTTTGCTGATCAGCTGCTGCGTCTGTAGGCACGGTGACGTCAGGGGATGCAGGCGAAATTCTTGTGGGTAACACAAGACAGGCGGCCCTGTGTTGACTGGTGACAGAGGTGTGTCAGTGTGTGAGACAGCACTGGTTGCTGGGGGAGTAGGCATAAACAATAAATGTCCAGAGCTCGCATCATTTGAAACTTCACATGAAGTTTCATCGAACTCTTGTTTCGCTGCTGCCTGTCTCCTCTCCTCCAGTCTTCTCTTGTCGCGCCTCACATGACTTGGTGGCTTCTTACAGTAGCATAGGGAGGCAGACTGCTGGGCTTGTTGACACGCCATGCTGTCAACTTCAGAGCCAGTTCTCAGTCGTAATACTACAGTCAAATTGTAGCCTTCTCCTGTGACTTTCCAGGAAGTCAGGTGACTCCCCTCTAGCAGAGCACTCAGTCTTCTTCAGCATTGTTGGAAGTCCGACAACGGGCATGGTGCTGCAGAAATTGGTATTTTACTGCAAGTTTGTGCAGAGCACAATATTTTGCTTGACTATATCCAAGGGAGATCACCCCCTTGAAGACAGAGAAGAATAGAGTGGTCAATAGTGTCAAAGGCTGCAGATAAGTCGAGTAATAATAATAATAATGTATGGAATTTATATAGCGCTGAATCTTGTAAAGCAACAAATCAAAGCGCTCAGATTTCATTTCATACCACTTTAAGTCACGGCAGATTTCTCTCCGTGAAATTCGGGCTGCTCTCCCCGGGGAGAGCGGGAGAGCGCGTCGCCACAAGCGCAGCGTCACCCTTTTTTTTTCTTTTTCATGTCTGCAACTGTATTTCTTTCCCTATCAGAGTGGCTTTTTTCTAAGAATTTTGCCAGGGACAACTCTCTTGTTGCCGTGGGTTCTTTTACGTGCGCTGAAAATTTTGTGTAACACACGGGACCTCGGTTTATCGTCTCATCCGAAAGACTAGCGCCCAGACCACCACTCATGGTCTAATGGATGGGGGAAAAGTTTCCGGTCCAAACGGGGTACGAACCGCCGCACACTTCAGACCCGGACTTTTCGCTTTCTAGACAGGCGCGTTACCTCTAGACCACCGATCCAGTAAGAAGAGAGATTTTCCCCGAACCAGAAGCGAGTAGAAGTGTGTTTACGTTGTGGACAAGGGTAGTTTCAGTGCTGTGGTTGACTCGATAGGCAGACTGAAACGCATGAAGGAGACTGTTGAAGAGAAGGTGGTGGTTGAGCTGTTTTAGAACTACTTTTTTAAGGACTTTAGAAATAAAAGGTAGGTTGGAAATAGGTTTATAGTTTTTCAGAATGTTGGGGTCAAGGTCATGCTTTTTGAGTAGAGGTGTAACTATAGCAGTTTTCAGAGCTGAAGGAACATTTCCAGAGACAAGAGATAAGTTTATATTTTCGTGATAGTGGGAATAAGTTGTGGTAGGCACTGTGCGAAAAGAAGCAGGTATGGGGTCAAGATCACATGATTTTATAGTCATTCCTTTCAGAATTATCTTGATTTCTTTCTCGATTGCGGGATGAAAGGAAAGGAGAGGAGTGCCAGAGAATTGGGGATCAGAAGTTGCAGGCTGGAAAGGAGTCTGATCCAAACTTGAGCGAATGTTGCGGACTTTGTCAGAGAAGAATGCAGAAAATATAGAAGGAAGTTCAGATAGAATGTTCAGATAGAAAGGCAGATAGAACGTGGCATTGCACATATTTTGAGTTTCATAAGGATACACAAGATTCAGTGCAACAAGTGCTGTAGTTTAATCGGCTGTTGATAGGATTTCAGGTTTGGATCCCTCTTTGCCACTGAAGACTTCCAGGTCCATAAACTGTTAAATAGTTACAATCTTTTGCCAAAGGACAGTTCTGTCAAAAGCGATGCTAGACTTGCGTCTGGCCATCAACCTGGTCTTCTATGAACAGGCTTTCATGCCATACCTACTTCATGTTTCACCCAGTCCTTTGACAACTTTGGTCAGTCCTAGTTCACTGGTAGTTAGGCCATCAATTTCTCTTCAAAGTGAGAGTTCATGATGGTTTTTCCTCCAATGTCTTCATGCTGACGATCTTCATGTACATCAGGCATGCTTTGTTCCAGGAATATGTCATAAAGTGTGAGAGATAAACCTGGTCTCAGATCGAATAAACAAAACGGAACATCATATATACATCATTATACACGAACTTGAGAAAAGGGAACATCATATATACATAAATGAACATGAACTGGACGATATGTCTTTCATGTCATGATGGTCATAGGCACTTAACAAATTTATCCCTGTCTTTTAGTGTTAATGTCTAAACTTATTTCTTTTTCAACCTTGATCAGTATCATGTTTCGAAGGAGTAACTACCGTGATGTGCTCTCCATTGTGAACAAAAATGTAGTGAAATTAGCATGAGATTTAAAGCAACAGTTTTACAATAAACAGGGATTTCTTGTCCTGTTTCAAAAGCCAAGTTTCTGCAGTCTAGAGAGAACTATCTGAAGCAGCAACAGCAGCAGCAACAACAGCAGCAGCAACAGCAGCAGCAGCAACAACAGGAGGGGTTGACAATAGATGATATGGATCAGTTTGGATTGGGGCTCCATTTATTTTCCAGGTAGCTACCTGGCCATCCAAATAGACAGGTGGGTGGGTGGGTGGATGGATGGATGGATGGATGGATAAATTCCATATATTATTATTATTATTATTATGGATGGATGGATGGATAAGCCACGGATGTACATTCAAAGTGACCTGCCGTCTGTAGTAGGTGTCCCCTTCACTCGCACTAACAGCCCCACCTGGGCAGGCCGTGGTAAGAGGTAGGCGGCTGGGGTGAGTTTGACCTGACACACACATGGACAGGACATTGTTGTTAGTGGTGGTACATGCAGATGTCTAGTGTTTGTACATTCAGATGTTTAGTGTTAATAAATTTTGCTGTCTGGTATTAGTAAATTCAGCTGTCTGGTATTAGTAAATTCAGCTGTCTGGTATTGGTAAATTCACCTGCCTTTCTTTTTTTTCTTAAATTCAACTGTCTAAAGTAAGTAAATTCTAGTGTTTGTAGTTTTAGCTGTCTAGTGTTGGTAGGTTCAACTGACTGTTATTGGTAAATTCATCTGTATAGTGTTTATATATTTAATTGTCTAGTGTTGCCAAATTCAGTTGGCTAGTGTTGGTAAATTCAGCTTAAATGCAGGTGTCTAGTGTTGGTAGTGATTGGATGGACACTGTTTGTCATGAGTTTTGTCTTTTCGGCACTGATATCCATGCCGTATCTGGAGGATGTTTCGTCCAGGGGCCTAGCCAATTACTACGAAGATCACAGTCAGTGAAAAAGAACTTGAGGTTGTAGATCACTTCAAGTACCTTGAAGCTATTATTAGTGAAGAAGGTTCAAATCCAAAATCCTCGTAAGAGTTGCACAAACAGTAGCAGCAATGGCAAAGCTCAGGACCATCTGGAAATACCGAAACACCTTTCTCAGGACCAGGGTCAAGCTACTGCATGCACTGGTCATCTCCACATATCTGTATGCATGCGAGTCCTGGACATTGAATGCAGATCTACAAAGGAGAATCCAGGCTTTGGAGATGAGATGCCTCAGAAGACACCTTGCCATTTCATACACGGACCACATTACCAACGAAGAAGTCCGACAAACCATCACCCAACAAGTAAAGCTTTATGAAGACCTGCTGATCACAGTCAAGGAAAGGAAGCTCAGATGGTATGGGATTGTGACAAGATCAGTGGGCTTTCCAAGACCATACTGAAAGGAACAGTGCAGGGGAAGAGAAGGCGATGCAGCCCAAAGAAGAAATGGCAGACAACATCACTGAATGGACCGGGAGGAGCTTCTCCACAACCCGGGCACTCGCCCACAACCGCCACAAATGGAGCCAACTGGTGCAACGTTCATCCCCACAGTGCCCCTACGACCCCTGAGGGGGTTATAGGAGCAGATGAGATGAGATAAGAGTTGGTAAATTCAGAAGTCTATTGTTTATTAGGCTGTCTAATGCTTGTAAAATCAGTGTCTAATGTTGGTAATTCCAATCAGTTGGCTAGTGTAAGTAAATTCAGCTGTTTAATATTGATAATTTCAGTTGTCTAATCTTGGTAAATTCAGCTGATTGATGTTGGTTACTTCCGGTATCTTATGATGGTAAATTCAGCTGTTTAATGTAGGAAAATTCATCTGTCTAATGTTGGTAAATTCTGATGTCCAGTTTTGGTAAATTCTCATGTCTTAAGTTGGTAAATGTTTATGTCTAGTACAAGTATATTCAGCTATCTGATGCTGGTAAAGTCGGATGTCTATCTATGTCTATCTCTATCTATCTGTCTACCTCTTCCTTTCTTTCTATCTATCTATCTATCTATCTATCTATCTATCTATCTATCTATCTGTCTATCTGTCTATCTTTCTTTCTATCTATCTGTCTATCTTATGCCTGCCTGTCTTTCTTTCTGTTTGTGTGGAATGGAGATTTTGCAATTGTCCTCATCTCACCCCACCTATCCCATAGTCCGTGGGGGCACCACTGAAGATTTTGCAACCAGCTTTCTCCAGGATTTGAAATTTTACAAACATTCAAATTGTGTCATTGTTATTTTAGACAGACGATTTTGTCAGTACTCCAGAATGGCTGATGTTTTGAAAGCCGACTTCTCACCAGTATCACCACCTGTCATGCAGAGGCCACCTCTGTGTCCCATACCCCTTGACTGGCCCCTCTTTGTCTTCACGGGTGAGGTACTAGCTTCCTGCCCAAAGAGGGAGGACAACACTGTCATTATGGAATGATGTGTGGCCACCTGGGACCACCACAGAAACGACTAACCTTTCCCTTGTTCACTGTGTTGTTCATTGTTTTCTCGTTCTTCTTACCCCTGAACTCAGGCGTAGGATGATTCCACACGACAGACAGGCCAGTTTGTGACAGCCTGCTCACACCAGCAGCCAGCAGGGAACTGACATGGCAATGGCGAAATACAAAACTGAGATAAACAAACAGCTTCTTCGTAAACAAATCAACAAAGTCAAAACCTTAATCCATTCAGCAAAAACAAAGTATTACTCTTCTCAAGTTCTTGATGCCACTCTATGAAATCTCTCTTTTCCCTCACATCCACTCTTCTTGGATCTGCGAAGGCTAGCCCTCTGCCTTCTATCTACGACCACTCTGAACTTCCTTCTATATTTTCTGCATACTTTTCTGACAAAGTCCGCAACATTCGCTCTAGTTTGGATCAGACTCCTTTTCAGCCTGCAATTTCTGACCCCCAATTGTCTGGCACTCTTTTCCTTTTCTTTCATCCAGCAAGCGAGAAAGAAATAGCGACAATTCTGAAAGAAATGACAATAAAATCATGTTATCTTGATCCTATACCCGCTTCTCTTTTCACTCAGTGCCTTCCACAGCTTATACCCACTATCACAAAAATAGTAAACTCATCACTTCTTTCAGGAATTTTTCCAACAGTTCTCAAAACTGCAATAGTTACACCTCTACTCAAAAAGCACAACCTCAATCCTAACACTCTGAAGAATTACAGACCTGTATCCAACCTACCGTTCATCTCTAAAGTCCTTGAAAAAGTTGTTCTGATACAACTCAACAGCCATTTTCATTCAAACAGTCTCCTTCCCCCTTTTCAGTTTGCCTATCGCACCAACCACAGCACCGAAACCACCCTAGTCCACCCCTTAAACACGCTTCTACACGGTCTGACTCAGGAAAAATCTCCATTCTCACTCTTGTCAACTTATCTGCAACCTTCGATACTATAGACCACTCAATTCCTATCTCCAGTATCCAAAAAACTTTTGTTATTAAAGGCACAGCCCTCACCTGGTTCAAATCATACCTTACAGACCGATTCCACACAATTGCAGTAAACAAGATTCAATCAAAACCTGCCAAACTGGAATGTGGAGTGCCACAGGGATCAGTTCTCGGCCCTGTTCTTTTCACTCTCTACACGGCTCCTCTTTCACACATAATAAATCATCATCAGATCAACCATCATTTTTATACATATAACTCAAATTCTTAGCAGTGATACTCCTGAAAATCTGCCCTCTCTCTTGATTAATATGTCCTATTGCCTTCAAGATATCCAAAATTGGATGATACAGAACAAGTTACAGCTAAATGCAGATAAAACCAAATCCATGCTTGCAGGGACCAAACACAAACTCTCTTCCATCACAACAGCTTCAATAGAATTCGGCAATACCTCTGTCCTTCTATCTACTGATGTGAAATATCTAGAGGTCGTTATAGACAACACACTCTCCAAGCAAAAATTAATCACCCAGACCTGCCAGTCGTGCTACTATCAATTGCGGCGCATCAGTGCAGTTCGAAAGTACCTGTCCATTGATGCAGCATCCAAACTAGTCACGTCTCTTATTCTTTCACGTCTGGACTATTGGAATTCTCTTCTGGCTGATCTGCCAGTAGGAGTAATGTGCTCAGATTTGTTTCTTTCTGAGGTCTAGGTGAGCTGCAGAGTTTTGTATACGTTGAAGAGAGTGGATAGTCATCTATCCACTCCCTTCAACGTAGGGAGCTGCAGAGTTTTGTATACGTTGAAGAGAGTGGATAGTCATCTATCCACTCCCTTCAACGTATACAAAACTCTGCAGCTCGCCTAGACCTCAGAAATAAATAAATCTGAGCACATTACTCCTCTCTTGCGATCTCTCCACTGCTTGCCTGTGCCACAGAGAGTAAACTATTAAGGTCAGTACCCTCTGTTACAAAAGCCACCATAAAACAGCACCTTCCTACCTCTGTGAATGTCTTCACCTCTACACTCCTTCTCGTTTCCTCCGCTCTGCTGCAGATACTTTGTGCTTAAGAATAACTAGATCAACCAGTCCACCATTGGCCATCGCTCTTTCTCTGTTTCTGGTCCATTGATCCGGAATAACCTCCCTCTCTCCCTTTGCCAAAAGCCTTCTTATGACGCTTTTAAATCCGGCCTCAAGACATTTATTTCAAAGCTAAGATTCTCCCCTCATGTTCCATTTCATTTCTGCCCCTGCCCTCAACAGCCCAAACCCCATCACCCTGCCAGAGAGTAAACCTTTATGTGTGTGTGCGTGTGCGTGTGTGTGCGTGCATGCGTCCGAGCGTGTGTGTATACATTTGAACTTGTAAAAAAAAACCCCACCCTATTAAGTGTAACTGGCTGCATGTGAATGAGTAGGATGAATGAAAGCGCTTTGATTTGTTTTGTTGCAAGATATAGCACTATATAAATTCCATGTATTATTATTATTATTATTATTATTATTATTATTATTATAATAAGCAAGGAATTCACTTGCAGGCTGGACTTAGCCAGATTGATTTCTGCCGGGTGGAAAGGTACCCATGGTGTACCCGTGCGATTCGTATTTCTGGATATCTAATACTCCCCCTCCCCACCACACCACCTGTCAATGCTTTTTCTTTGCTCAGCAGCGGATAAATAATGACAATGACCATCAGCTGTTGAACCATGTGTCTGCGGGTGTGGGAAGAATCCAGGAGACCCAACATGATCTCGCCTGGACAGTAAGGGACACCCACCATCACTGACTGGCTGAGTCAAGGGGGTGGGCAGGGATGGGAGACAGGAAAGTCTGCTGGTTAGAGCGTTGTGTGTTATACTCGCAGTCTGATGGCCCAGGTTTGAGCGCAGGTTCGAGCTACCACCAAGACATCTGCTTATGGAGATTTTCCCCCTGGAGTTAACATCAGTGCCATTTCCACTGCCCTGAAAGTCCTTCGGATGAGAATATAAACTGATGTCCCGTATGCGAACACATACAGAACCCCTTGCACACATGTTAAACCCTATTGCATCTTTCGGAAGAGTAGGACATTTATGCTGATGGGAATAGATGACAACATTTACCAAACCGCATGATTGCAGAGACTAAATATAAAAGAGGACATCGTGAGTGTTTATTCATTGACCTCAAAATAACAGAATAAAGGGAAAGAAAAAAGTTTTGGACAGGAACTTGAACTTTTGTGGACATGGTGAAATCTGTATCATCTGTTCCTGTTCCTCCCATCTACGTTCTGTCGTTTCCCCCTCTTGTTACTGTGTGCATCCATAGAGTCTGAATGGGGAAGTGTAATAGTATGAGCGGATATTCATCATCATGAAATGTAGATTGAAATGTTTTCGTTTGATACTACTTACCTTCAGAGCGTAAAGGCTGAAGGAGGACACTGGAGGGAACAACAGGAATTCAGGGAGGGATGAGTGTTACTAAGTCTTATTTGTCGGCATTTGTCATTTCTTCTGTCCTGTGTGGTGATTTACGTGGCTGCAATCTCTGTTTCCATTTAGCTTATGCTTGACCAACAAGTCAGTGAGTGATTGGCCTTTGCGCAGGATGGCAGCAGGGTGTGTCTCTGTGTTTGAGTGTTGTTTTGTGCTTTTTTTCTTCATTCAGCAAAACAAATTTTATATCCACGTGTTTATGGTTCCACCGTGCATTGACTGGTCAGATTGGTTTTCCTTAATATCATTTACATTTTGAATTACTTTAATTTATAATTTTCATTTTCTGATAAATGTTTGAAGATTCGGCTGACTGTATGATTTGTGTTCAACTGACATTGCTGGTCCTTGTGACCCATTTTACTGTAACCCTGCTGCCGTGGGAAAAATTGCACGTGAAACACTTTTCACGAACTCAGATCTCCCCCACCACAACTTCCCAGTGCTCCTCCTACCACCGATATGACACTAACTGCCGAAGACATGAGAGCTTTGCTCTTACATGGGTTTTACAACATACCATACAGACTTAAACAACACATGCCAACCTTAGGAATAAACCTCTGCAAAACTAGACGAGGTACCCCTGCCGGCAGACATCATCGCCTGCGGCCCCCTTCATCCGTCTCCATCCTCATTTCTGACGTCACAACCGCTACCACCGTAACCAAGGACAACACTGCTTCGCTTCCCCTCTGATTCACCTGCTTCTTCCTGTGTTTATGACTTTGATAAAACGTGTTCTGATAATGTGTATCATGGTGTGTATGAAACTGTAAACCCCCAAACTTCCCCAGTTCTTTCACCAGCTTCTACACCTGACTTTCAATACAAACTTTTGTCTGCTCTTCTACTCTCCACATCTTTACATCCTAACTCACCACAGTTATCATCAACCTCTCTTCCTCCTTCTAACATCCTTTACATGTGCTTGTTCAACGTACAATCTGTCTACCCAGAAGGTAAAGCTGATCTCATTTCTGATTCCGTCTCTGAAAAGAACATTGATCTAACATTTCTTACAGAAACCTGGTTAAAACCACACGGTCATGAACCGAAAATAAAACAACTGACACCACCTGGTTATAAAACTCTTTCTCTTCCCCGACCCTCCCGTGGAGGTGGCATTGCCATCGTTTATAAAGATACACTCGAGCCTGCTCTTTCTTTCTGTCACTCCCTTCCTTTCTCACCTGAATCTTTCGAAGTCTGTGAACTCAACTTCAACACACCTGGCCACTCTATTACTTACTGCTGTCTTTACCGTCCACCTCCAAGCCGTAAGAATAATCTGACATCTTCCATTTTCCATCAAGAGTTTCAGTCACTCCTGGATCACTACAGCCTCTCTCCCAGAAAGCTGATCATTGTCAGTGACTTAAACTTCCATTTTAATAACCAGTCTTCTTCTGATGTCAAACGTCTTTCTCTTTCTTTGTCAAACCACTCTCTTTTTCAGCTGGTAAACGAAGCAACACACAGATCAGGACATATTTTATACTGGCTAATTACCAATGTTTCCCAAGATCTGATCACATCTGTATCTATCACTGATGAACTACTTTCTTATCATTCCGCTGTTCGTTTCTTTCTAAACATTGCAAAGCCTATCAGAAAAAAAAGTATGTCACCCGTCACAACCTCAAAGCCATAGATATTCAAACTTTCTCTTCACAAGCTGCTGAACGCCTATCACAAACCTCTGACAACAATAACCCCTCTAAACACTACAATGATGTTCTCAGCCAACTGCTTGATGAGCATGCACCTCCCACTGACCGTCTCCTGCCTGATAGGCCATGTGCGCCATGGTACACCCATGACATCCTGGTCGCAAAGCGCAAACGCAGGCAACTAGAGCGGCAGTGGCGAAAATCAAAAACGGAAATTAATAAGCAGCTCTTTCGAAAACAAGTAAAGTCAAATCTTCAATTCTTTCAGAAAAAACAAAGTATTACTCTTCTCAAGTTCTTGATGCCACTCTATGAAATCTCTCTTTTCCCTCACATCTACTCTTCTTGGATCTGTGAAGGCAAGCCCTCAGTCTTCCATCCACAACCACTCTGAACTTCCTTCTATATTTTCTGCATTCTTTTCTGAAAAAGTCAATGACATTCGCTCCAAACTGGATCAGACTCCTTTCCAGCCTGCACGTCCTGATCTCCAATTCTCTGGCACTCCTCTCCTTTTCTTTCATCCGACAAGTGAGAAAGAAATCATAACAATTCTGAAAGATATGACTATAAAATATGTGATCTTGACCCCATACCTGCTTCTCTTTTCACACAGTGCCTCCCACAACTCATATCCGCTATCACGAAAATAGTAAACTCATCTCTTGTTTCAGGAAATGTTCCATCAGCTCTCAAAACTGCTATAGTCACACCTCTACTCAAAAAGCATGACCTTGACCCTAACATTCTGAAGAATTATAGACATGTTTCCAATCTACCTTTTATTTCTAAAGTCCTTGAAAAAGTAGTTCTCAAACAGCTCAACAACCACCTTCTCTCCAACAATATTCTTCCTGAGTTTCAGTCTGCCTATCGCGTCAACCACAGCACTGAAACCACCCTAGTACACACTTAAAACACACTTCTATTTGCTTCTGACTCAGGGAGAATCTCCCTTCTCACTCTACTCGACTTATCAGCAACCTTCGAATATATAGACCACTCAATTCTTCTCTCCCGTTTTCAAAAAGAACGTTCGGTGTTACTGGCACAGCCCTCACCTGGTTTAATTCATACCTTACTGACCGATTCCAGACAGTTGCAGTAAACAAGATTCAATCAATACCTGCCAAACTGGAATGCGGTGTCCCACAGGGATCAGTTCTAGGCCCTGTTCTTTTCACTCTTTACACTGCCCCACTGTCACATATAATAAACCGTCATCAAATCAACCATCATTTTTACGCAGATGACTCTCAGATTCAAAGCAGTGTTATTCCTGAATATCTACCTTCTCTCCTGACAAATATGGCGCGCTGCTTTGAAGATATTCAAAACTGGATGACACAGAACAAATTACAGCTAAATGGAGATAAAACCGAAGCCATGCTCGTAGGGACCAAAACACAAACTCTCTTTTATTACAACAGCTTCAATAGAACTCGGCAATACATCAGTCCCTCTATCCACTGCTGTGAAGTATCTAGGTGTTATCGACAACACATTCTCTATGCAAAAATTCATCACCCAGACAAATGTCTCCACAAAACTGTACCCTCCTACCTCTGTGAATGTCTTAACACTCCTTCACGTTCCCTCCGCTCTGCTGCAGATACCTTGAGCCTACGATACCTAGATTCAACCAATCCATTGTTGGCACCGCTCTTTCTCTATTTCGGGTCCATCGACCTGGAATGAGCTCCCTCTCTCTCTTCGCAGAAACCTAGTTATGACACTTTTAAATCCAGCCTCAAGACATATTTATTTCAAACCTAAGATTTACCCCCTCCTGTTTCATATCAGAGCTATCCCACTTCACTAACCCATGTCCTATCACCCTGCTAAAGTATACAACCTGTGAAGTGTGTGTTTGCTTTTGAAAAACATTTGACTATTGAAATTTTATTTCATAGATTTTGTCTGCAGCGCACCATGTTTGTAAATATCTGTTTAAACTATTGATTATTTATCATTGATTCCATGACTGTGTAAGATTAGGTTGAATGCATGCGCTTTGATTTGTCTTTGCAAGATATAGCGCTATATAAGTTCCATTTATTATCATTATTAAGTCAGTCCATTCCTCAGACATCCATTGACTGGTTATTTGGGGTGTGACACCACACCTAGCAGCATGTGAAAGAATGGTAGCAGTAAACAATGGCACATTTTATCGCCTTTTTCCACACGGTTTCGAGGAATCATCTGTATAAACTTAACCATATAGCTTAGTAAATATAAAAAAAACTTTATCAAGCATCATTGCGTTTTCAAACCAGTTAACCCTCAAAACTGTATGGCTATTTTAGATAACCACTTTGTTTTATAGCTTGTACAATTTTAAAGACTCAGCATTGTACCTTACGATTGTCTGGTACACACATAAGCATTTGCTTTTGAAAATCAACAGTGGTGTCATTACTATCACAAGCCATTATCCTTTAAAAAAGGAGTGATTACCTTAAAAAATTGTATACATGTTCTTAAAGAAACAACAATAACTTGCTGAATATGTTTAACATGAGAATACATATCCATACTCCTTCATGTTATTTTTATGTTGATGTGAGGATAAAGTTCTGCAGGCACCAAAGAGAGGACTTCCACGCAGGAGAAAAGCATAGCTAACTTTGTTCCTGCCATTGCATCTCTTTATCGTCTTGTACAAGATATTTCTCTAGGAAATCTAAACAATGTTCCTGAAACGTTTAAACATAGCTGCTAATCCATTTTCATCAAGACAAAGCTTAAGAGGAAGAAAATGCTCCAAATATGAGAACGAAAATTAATGAAATAAAGTAATACTCAACCCAGTAGGAAACATTTAACACAAAAGATTGTATTTAACTTACTAACAGGATATGACATTGTGAGCATGAGCTGGTTTATCTTAACTGATTATGAACATACTTAAGTTATCCTGAAGAAAAGAAGAAGGAGCGGGAGAAGGAAGGTTCAGTCAGAACTGTACCGTGTAATTCCTCCAGGCAAACTGATTGCAAGTAGCATTCGTTAGCGGGGTCCACACCCCACTTTCCACCTGACAGCGAACTTGTGACGTCACATTGGCGTTGAGAATGTAGTCTGGGTCACAGCTGACGTCACCAAGTAATGATGATGACGTCAAATACCACTTTGTAAGTTGGGCGTTGGCAATTTGAGGAGCCTCTGATGGTTTACACCGTGACACTATAAAGGAAAATATACATGCAGATACCCATACAGGCAATGGATAAACCTCTCTCTCTCTCTCTCTCTCTCTCTCTCTCTCTCTCTCTATCTGTGTGTGTGAGTGAGTGAGTGAGTGAGTGAGTGAGTGAGTGAGTGAGTGTGTGAGTGTGTGAGTGAGTGATTCGGATTTGGATTCGGATAGTTTATTCATTAGGCCATAGCCCCTCATGAAGGGGATAGTGAACATAAACGAAATATACACTTACAAAAACGTAAAAAAATCAAATAAACAGAATAGTTTAGTCATAAATATGTAACAAAACATCATTACTATGACGTGGCAATTTCTCTGAACTTAAATGCCCTAAACAGGGACAAATTCCGTACGTCTTTGTGTCTAACAGATGATAAGAGTAGACTTAGTAGTTTGAAAACACATGGCTGTCGGTAATGTTTAGGCACTATATATCTTTCTCTAATATCTTGATCAGATGGATAACATAGCACAAAGTGTACTTCATCTTCTTTATCTGTTTTGCATGATGGACAAATCAAATCACTATCCTTAAAGTCTTTATATCTAAAGTAATGCGTGGTCAAATCATACACACCTAATCTAAATCTGGTCATAATATATGTCAAGTGCAAATCCATATCAAGTGCCAAAAATAATTTCAACTCATGTGAAGTAGAAAATGTTCTATACAGACTAAATCGTTCACTACTTTGAATGTGATCCTCCCAATCTTGCCATCTGTTGTCAATTAAACGTTGATGTAAAATTTGAATGAATCCATTTACACAACCAACACCTTGATTTAACCA
This sequence comes from Rapana venosa, assembly GCA_028751875.1. NCBI lineage: Eukaryota > Metazoa > Mollusca > Gastropoda > Neogastropoda > Muricidae > Rapana > Rapana venosa. The sequence goes on from CM054144.1 coordinate 54,174,470, forward strand.
CACATCACCAAAGCCATGTTTACTTAGAAAGACAGTGTGAGTGAGTGAGTGAGTGAGTGAGTAAGTGAGTGAGTGAGTGAGTATGCTTTCTGTACTATCTATCCACAACAATAAGAATTACACCCAAAAATGCAGAACTTAAGGGACTTAATGTAAAAACGAAACACTCATGAAAAGAACTATAACTGAAAATCATAGTATGATTATGTGAAGGGAAATGGAGAGTCAGTGTGCATCTCTCAAAAAGCATTCAAACGGGAACACTTAGCTATCAAATTTGGAACACATTTACAGGTTCCATAGATAACAAGAAAGCATTGCTTCATTACGAAACTAGTTTCACACAACAATGCACAGGCGTTCAACATATTTTTTAGAAATTTTACATAACTGGTATAAGGGTACCATTTCTCATTCCACAAGAACATGATTGTTTAGTTGGTTGATCACAGTACACCATGTAAGTTTTAGCTTTAAAAAGCAATCAGAGTATATTTAAAGGGACAACATAGGTATGTATATCAGACAATTTGTGGTACACCCAGACCTGTGACTCCGATTTGATTAGGTCAAGTGTGAGTGTAGACCATCAGCTTTTTTTTTTTTAATCACCCCCCTCCCCCCGCCTAAATCTCTCAAACGTTCAATACTGCTGCAAAAAACTCATGGTAAACTGTAGGTTTCACAATGTTTCCCATCTAGTGACGCCAAATACAATGTGATTCTAGTAATGTCTGCTTGCCGTCTCACCTGTCTCTATGGTGTACACAGGCAGAGGCGGCCCAGAGTCTCCCTGCCTGAAGGGGCGGACTGTAGGCTGCAGATAGCAGATGCCTGATGCAGGGTCAAAGGCCACGGAGCCACAGCTCTCCACCTGCTGACACTTCACTATACATTCTAAAGCTGACCTTGGAATGTTACTGGTCGTCAGAGATAACGTCACTGTGCTTTGACATTGATTCATCCACGATGATGACACTTCTGCTGTAGTGACGCCAAAAAGGATGAGGCTGAAGACTGAAGCCAGAAGCGTGTAGTGAGGGCGTGAGAGGAAGGGACAGCCAGCCATGTTGACAACACTGTGACTCTGTGCGCTCTGACTTGAGGTTATACAGTCGGCAGCTCTTAATCTGAGACTATTTTCTTTCTCCAGCTATACTCTTCACAACTTTAATGAACACACACACACACACACACACACACACACACACACACACACACACACACACACACATACTCGTGTTTTCAATTGTAGGCCAGATTGAACATCATATTATATGCTTTTAGTGGCATCCTATCTGTATCTATTTGTAGAATCTTAAGCCAGTAGCTCACATAGCTCACTTGGGCATTTATCCAAATAGAGTAGGGGCCAGTTTCACCATAAAAAGATCATCTGTAGTTTTACCAGTCATACCCAGAACCATTTTAAGTGCATACAAGTGAACTCTTCCAATACAAAAAGCAGCTTGATCCAGTCCGCTTACTTCAGCGCCTTAGTATGTAACAGGTACAACCTGTGTGCCAACAGTATCCAAGAGGACTTGCAAGGAATCATTTTTGATCACATACATTTTTCAATATAATGCACAATAGTCAGTTAGAGAGAGAGAGAGACAGAGACAGAGACAGAGACAGAGAGACAGACAGACAGACAGACAGTCAGTCAGTAAGTCAGACAGAGAGAGACAGACAGATAGAGGCTATAAAAGATTTATTAGATAATACATACATACATTTAAAAATGGCTAACTCATTATCATATTTTTAAATCAAGTGATCAAGCTATTGTTAAAAGTCTGAAACTGATGATACATGCTGAACAGTTGAGCAACTTTCAAAGAAAACAACAAATGAACCAACCAATCAACCACAGAAACAAAGACAAGAAAAAGGAAAACAAAACAAAAACAAATCAAACCAGAGCCTTTACACTTGGTTGCAATGTAGATGGTAGTCGCCACCTCGAAGGGGTGTCTCAGTCAGTCTGGCTCCGCGACTGAGCTAATACTGTCGTTAGTAGGGCTCTCAGTAGGTGGTGTCCTGCGTATGTTAGCTCAGAACAGGCACCACTGAACACCATCAAAGTGACCCAGTAGAGTGCAGGGTCCCTCTGGCTGGTGGCCTAATGGCGGCCTAATGATAATGGGCTCCCTGTGGACTTCCAGCCCTGGGGATGTGACATAACGAATGTGGGTATAGCTGTGGCCGCGAGTTTGAAATGAGTGCCGTGGGAACAGGAGGATGAGGCAGCAAAAAAAATTGAAACAGATTTAATGTAGACGTAGCAGAATAGCAGATCCTGGCATGAGGACTATAGATCCACATTGATGCTTTCATCTAACTGGACTTTTCAAGTGCTTGCAGATTAATGACAAGTATATCTAAAAATCGATGATCAACAGGTCTGCAGCCACTATCATACAGCCACTCTTATCTTTTCATTGCATCTCTGACTGCATCTCAAATATGCACACGCACGCGCGCGCACACACACACGCACGCACACACGCACGCACTAACACAGAATATCTAGCTAGCTAGCTAGCTAGCTAGCTAGCTAGCTAGCTAGCGACAGATGGATAGATAGATAGATAGATAGATAGCTAGATAGATAGATAGATAGATAGATAGATAGATAGATAGATAGATAGATAGATAGATAGATAGATAGATACAATTTATTCACGAAAGGCCCTCGGCCCATATGAAGGGTCAAGTCAAGTCAAGTCAAATTTTTATTTCTAGATGGTATATTGAAGAAGCAATGCATTTGCTTTTTTTCATCAAGCCATCTATCTAAGAACAAAAACAACTTGACCAGTAATATCTTACTACATTATTAAAAAGGTAAAGGTAAAGGAGTCCCATAACCTATAAGGTCGTAGGGGAGCGAGGCGTCAGAGACCTCACTTCTCTAGGGCCAGCATATTGAGGGCGGCGCCCATCTCCTCTCCCTCGCTGCTTTACCTTCCCTGACCCTAAAGAGGGCAGGTACCCATTTACAGCTGGGTGAACTGGGGGAACTGTACTGAAGCCAAGGTGCGCAAACGGTCACCCATCCAACTGGTAGCCACGCTCGACGCTGCTTAACTTGGCTGGGGGAAAGCGAGTGCTCCGACCACTGACCTATCCCGTCCCCTACTACATTATTACCATAGCTAATAATAATAACACTCCGTGCGTGCGTGCATGTGTGCGTGCGTGCGTGCGTGCGTGCGTGCGTGCGTGCGTGCGTGCGTGCGTGGTGTGTGTGTGTGTGTGTGTGTGTGTGTGTGTGTGTGTGTGTGTCTGTCTGTCTGTCTGTCTGTCTGTCTGTGAAAACATGCAAAATTTGAACATTATTAATTCTTAGGAAAAATATAATGAAATTCGACACTGCTATCTCTCTTATTTGAAATGCTTTATATATGTATATGTACAGATTTTTCAGTTTCAGGATTGGTAGCAGACAATAATGGATCGGTGGTCTAGAGGTAACGCGCCTGTCTAGAAAGCGTAAAGTCCCAGTCGGAAGTGTGCGGTGGTTCGTATCCCGTTTGGACCCGAAACTTTTTTCCCCATCCATTAGACCATGAGCGGTGGTCTGGGCGCTAGTCTTTCGGATGAGACGATAAACCGAGGTCCCGTGTGTTACACAAAAATTATTTAGCGCACGTAAAAGAACCCACGGCAACAAGAGAGTTGTCCCTGGCAAAATTCTGTAGAAAAAAGCCACTCTGATAGGGAAACAAATGCAGTTGTAGACAGAAAAAAGAAAAAAATGGGTGGCGCTGCTCTGTGGCGACGCGCTCTCCCCGGGGAGAGCAGCCCGAATTTCACGCAGAGAAATCTGCCGTGACTTAAAGTGGTATAAATAAATAAATAATAATCTAAATCTGAACATAGTTGGCTCTCTGAAGAACTTCACAGCAATAAACTCTTATGATTTCATCCAACTCACATAGCATACTATAAGCCTTCCTTGGTTATCTTTCTGCTTCCATCCTTGTTAATTTTAACCAATAGCGAAAAGTACTGACAACAAAACTTATAGTGATAGGATCTCTATTCATTTCACCCTACACTAAACCGTTAGGAGTTCGTCTGTCCACTCCCCAAATTTTCTTTAAAGTAAATAAAATTATTTTTTTCACAATAATCTGCAGCACTATAAAGTACCTAAACTTCCGAGCCATATTGCACAATAGGCTGAAATTGTGCATCAAATATTTTCAAGAAAAGTCTAACTGAACTACTATTCAAAGCATTTAACCCTCGCATGATAGTAAGAAGCGCCTTTTTTGCACGGCTGGCTAAATCTCTGAATGTAGTAGTGAAACTAAGCCTAGTTAAAAAACAAATCCCCAAATATTTATAAGCGTTAACAACTTATCTGATTACCATCAAATGACCAGTGTTCTCTGGCACTCAAATATCCTCCATTTCTAAATACAATAACATTTGTTTACCCATATTAACCTTTACCCCCAAAGAAGAAGAGCATGTCAGACTATTTAGCTGGGTCTGCAGACCAACAACTGTTTCAGAAAGAACAACAACATCATCCGCATCCGCTAATAAAAGTATAAACAGTTCCAGAGTATCTGACAAAAATGTCATACCATGTTTTCCATTTTGTATTTCTTCAAGTGCTAATTCATTAACAAACTAGGAAAAAAACTGGGCTGCAAATGTCACCCTGTTTAACACCTGCTGATCACTGGCTGTATGCGATAATCTACCTCCACATCTCACTCTTGCCTAACACAATCATACATGCTTTTTACACAACAAAACAGTTTTCCTTTTACTTCATTTTTCAACAATATTGGCCACAGCAAATTTATGTTGATGAAGTCAAATGCCTTTTCAAAGTCTGTAAAGGCAACATACAATTTTCTATTTAAACTGAATTGTTTTTGTTCACATGCTAATAATGTAAATATGCGATAATCAGTTGAGTATCCTTTTTTGAATCCCACTTTGTAATTCCCCTATTAAATTATTTTCTTTTACCCATGCTTGAAGTCTTCTATATATGATACCACTATAAACTTTGCTACTCACATGACATAAGGATATACCCCTATAATTTCAAGAAACATTACCTCCTCTTTCTTATAAAGTGGTAAAATAATCGATTCTGACCAGTTGCCATGAAAAATACCTTTATCAACCAGAGCATTATACAATTTAACAAAGAAAGGGAGTAATCTTTGCAGATGCATTTTTAAACTGTTTGGGTATCAAGATATCAGGACCCGCAGCTTCCCTGCCTTCAGTTTTCGAATAGCTAACTGCACCACTTCCTCCAATATAGGCTGATTAAATATGCATTCATCATCTGGGTCTGGATCATCATTATCTTCTAACATATTATCTACATTACTTTCATTACTTTTTGTCAATAACATTACTAAGAATGCTCATACCATTGCTCTACATTGATTTTCTTTCTAACTAATTTTCTTGTTGGTATCATGCTGTGTATTTTCTCCCAAAACAGTTGCTTGGAATCAATAGAAGCCATTAACTTATCAATCATCAGAGCGTTATACTCTTTTTTCCTTCTAGCCATAAGATTCTTATGTTCCCTTCTCAGTATACAGTATGGACTTCTGTCCTTTTAAAAAACATTTTAGAATGCCTGTATTTTCTAAGTGCTCTGCAAGTTAAGTTTTCCTTTAATCTATATTTCTCATCATACCAGTCTTCTTTTTATTATGCTTATTTAGCAAAAATACTTTTTTCATAGAAACTGCTGCACTTTTAATAGTTATTAAACATTTAATGCTAAATTTAAAGCATTTCCAAACTTTTCACTTTGAGCTGTATTCTAGGCATATTTTTCCATTACAACATCTTCTTCGACATCATTAAGACTACTATGATTATTGTTTGGAAAAGAAATAGAAACGACAATAGGCAAGTGACTTGTATCAATACCTTCTACAACTTCTAAACAACAGCTGTCAAATACAAAAGTAAAGAGATCTGATGATAACGAAAAATAAGCAATAACACTGCTACCCGAGTCCCCAATATATGTTTAGCGTCCTTTGCGATGGCCATAACACATACCGTTCATTATAGACATTAAAATCAGTGCACATACCCAACAGAGACTTACCACAACTATTGATGTGCTTATCTTGGGAATATCTTCCCTCAGCAATCAGACTGCAACAATTTGTGGGGCTGAAAAATGGCTCTGATGTCACGAACTGAGATACATTTGATGTTCTGCTATTTAAATCACCAGATAGAATTAAAACATATCATTCTGGTTAAGTGTACTATCAATCAAACAATCTTGTAGCACTGATACTCCATCTGCATCACTATCCATATAAGTAATACCTTGAACCCTCTGGTGGCAGATATACAGTACATCTTTTAGAAGACCAAACAAAGTTTTATCAGTTACAAAAAGACCAAATTACCAGCAACAACATTCAATTGACAAACAAAGGGCACTAACTTATTTTTTATCAAACACACAACTCAAAATAATTTTGTAGCAGGTTGACAAGAAAATAGTATGTTCTGTAAACATTTCAGAGGTGAAAGATTCAAAAAAACGTTTCCACTAAACAAAATGAAAGGAGGAAATGAAAGGCACAAAACTGCTATCTTTTATCTTAGAGGACAAGCCCTCCACATTCCACTGAAGGAATGTAAAAGAGTCTTTACTAATATACTTTCGGGGGGGGGGGGGGGGGGGGGGGGGGGGGGGGTGGGGGTTAAATTAACAGCATCGTCATTCTCATCATCGCATTCACAGCTTGTGTCCAAGTTTGAGGCTATAAAGTCATTATCATCATTGTCATAAAAATCATTAGTGCTATAAGGTGGCAACGTGTCTGTACATTCATTACCTTCAGAATTGTTTTCATTACAAAAATCCCATGGGTCACATGCCATGCACTGCAGTTCCTTTTCCCCTGCAGATGGTAACATTCTGTCATTTTTTACCATGTTCTGCTTCAAATTTCCAAATTTCCCTCCAACTGAACCCCGAAAATCCCCCCCCCCCCCCCCCCCCCCCCCCCCCCAACAAAAACCTCTCCAACCCATTGATTGTCGGAATCATTTACTTTTGCCCCCAAATATTTCCCACATATGAACAACGAAAGATTTTTTCTATTAGCAATACTTTCGGCGGGTCGTTTACTATAGCCATGGTGGCCACATCTCTATTTTGAAATCAACAAGACTGTCCCACTCCCCAGACAAAAGTACTTTTTACCGTCAATAATCAGATGGTCGTATGTCATCCGAACTTTGTGTCCACTTTCTTTTTCTTTCATAAATTTCGACAAGGATTTCCTTATTTCCCTAATTCCTTTTGAAAATTCCTTCCCAATGAAAATGTTTGTCCCTTTTAGTTTGTTTTTAGCTTTCAAAATCTTTACTTTATCTTTATAGTATGTGCAGCGGGCAATAAGAGGAGAGTTTGTTTTTGAGCTGTCAAATTCAACAGCACTGGGGAGTTCAAGCTGATCAGTAGTTCAAGCTGATCAGTAAGCAAGTCTTTCAGTCTCAATTCACAATTTTTTTTTGGTTTTCCCCTCCTCCCTTTTAAAGACCGTAAAAACAGATTTTTCCCGTTTTGAACTCCCCAAGCTATCCCCTTTCTTCCTGAATTGACCACCCCGTCCCTCAAAACACAGTTCGTTCTTTGGTTTTTTTTTTATCCTCCCCCAGAGTGCTTACTTCCCCCTACGTGTCCACCTCTCCCTTTAAATTTAAATGTACCCAGTTTTTCTTTTATTCTCTCACATCCCTTTCACCTTCCCTTACCGTTTTAAGGCGTCCATACCCCCTCCCGTTTTTACATCACGTCCTCCGAGCTGAGGCCCTGGGGGGAAAACGTCATCGTTGGGAGTGTATTTCCACTGTCACCAGCTTTCTTCCCAACTTGGCCACTGCTGCTGAATCTGGTCTGCCTCAAGTTGGCTTGTCACCTTTCTCCACAGGCCCTGGGTTCTGCTCCACATCTCCCGATCATAACAAAAGGCAACAGGCTTCCCCAAAACAAGAAAGGATAAACAAGTGCCAAAGAGAGGACGCCATGAATGCGGGATTTGAGAGAAAAAAAACCCGAATTTTCCTTTTTCTTCATTTTTTCAATGGCCCTCTTTTTCATGAAGGCCTGAAAACGAAGAAAAAAGCCAAACAGGTCTGAAGTTAATTGCTGCAGTAGGCATGCTGTGTCAGTGAGCTGTTCTACAGGCTGTCTTGTCAAAAGCGTGACAACAAATCAGCTGATCAACATGTCTGTTGCAACGGCTGCTCCTCACACAGAGAGCGAGAGCAGAGAGAGCGAGAGTTATCTATTTGTACATACAATGTGTGTGTGTTTGCGCGCGTGCGCACGTGATTTTTTGTGTTTCTGCTTGCGAATTCGTAGCTCACATCTTTCATTTCTGCCCCCACCTATTTCCAAATGCCTTATTTTCATTCTCTCTCTCTTCTCTCTCTCTCTTTATCTCCCCTCTCCTCTTTTCTCCCCTCCTCTCCTCTCTCTCCCCTCTCTCAGTATTGTAATCAAACATAAGGGTGTGGAGCTTCACTGTTCACTCAATAAATGATACAAACATTGACATTATGTTGGGTGTCACACATTGTAAAAAGTTAATGTAAGCAAATGTTATGTGACCCTTGATAAACTCTTTGTCTTAAAATTAAGTCTGAATGACGTAGAATCCTACCTCTGTGTGAATCATCTTCAGACAGAGCACAGATGGTCTCAAGAATGAAGTTTGATTTCTTTCATTCCACTGAAGTATTCCCAAGCTTATATCCAACCTTCCTTACACAGGCTCCATAACCAAAGAATAGCTTCCAACATCAAAGAAACCTTTCAACAAATACACTAGATCTGTTACCACAGCTCTGCAATTACACACTGCAATATATATATTATTATATAAAAAAAATAAATATATATAAAAATAAATCTATATATATATATAATCTAAATCAAAAATATAAATATATATATATATATAAAACCACATTCATCCCTCACCTGTTTTTCTTCTTCCAGTCTTGTCTTTGATATTGTTTTTGGACCGAGTTCAAGACAGAACATTCGGAAAGATGCAAGAACCCTATATGGGAAGCCCCTAGCAGTCATGTCTCAGCACAGCCATCTAAATGAAAAGGGTAGTGGGGAATATTCTGGACACTGAAACGTATCATAGGCCTACATGCAGAGGCGAAATTTCTCTGCAATGTTGGAATACATCATCAAGCAACCATACTGACAAGCACGCACGAGATCACTAAATTAAAACAGTCAATACAAATTAGACTCATCTGACTTCCAAAGGGACTATCATGCTAAAAAATCTGTGTTTGTGTGATAACCATGTTTAATCTAAAGACTATTGTTTTGTACCACCATTGTCACGAGGAACTAACCCCCAAACGTCCCTATTCCATTTTTCCCTAGTTTTCTTTGTTTTATCAAGGGAGAGCATATTTTCCCAGCCACCTATTTGTCAGAGTGAGTTTACTACGAATTCATTGGGAAGACTGGGATCACACTGTCGAGCATCATCCACTTTACAGGAAGAGTCTAGATATACAATTTTGAGCAGATTGCTGAAAGCGTTTGACCATGTGTCTGTATTTGATGGGCTCATTTGATGCTCAAGTTATCATGAAAGATGTACAAAATAAACCCTGTCAAAAAGTCTCAAAGCGCAGGCACTTCAATAGCAGCATCATTACATCAGCTTTGCTTTTTTTCTGCCTCTCAGTCCAATATGATGCCTTTTCCCAAGGAAATCTTACAAGCATTTTTTCCATACATTATATGGCATTTCGCTAGTATTGTTTTGTTCTGGTTACCAAGTATTGATATTGTAAACATTGTGATGTGTGCAAGATATCCTGTAGTGTTATTCTCACATATGGCATCTTCTTATTCATTTTCTTGTGCATTGGAAGGTTCATTATCCTTTTTATGCTTTTTTGTAACCTGCAGATGGTAAATGATAATAATGATAATATTAATAATAACAACAATAACAATAACGATGATGATGATGATGATGATGATGATGATGATGATATTTGGAACTTCTAGAGTGCTGAATCTTGCAAAGGAAACAAACCAAACTGCTTGCCCTCAAATCAATCACACACATGGGACCCTTTCCAAAAAAATAATGAGCAGATTTCAAATTTAGACACACACACACCACACACACACACACACACGCTGTTATTAAGCAGAGATGTCTCTTGAAAGTAGGAACAGAAAGATAAGATGTGTAGCTATGGGGGAAAGACACTAGGTCGGGAATAAGTGTCTTGAGGCTGGATTAAAAGTGTCAAATGCAAGCTTTTGGCGAAGTGAGAGAGGGAGATCATTCCAAATGGATGTACCAGAAATAGAGACAGAGTATGGCCAACAGTGAAATGTTTGAATCTGGGTGTTTGGAAGCCTTAAGTATATGTGGCAGAATGGGTGGAATGGGATGGAGTATACAGGTGAAGACGGTTACAGAGAGATAGGAGGATGCAGCTTTGTGGCGATATTTGTAACAGAGGGAACCAATCTTATACTTCTCTCTCTGTGAACCAGGGAGCCAGTGAAGGGATGGCAAAATCAAGCAGAGTGACTGGCGTCCTCAGCACGGCCTGGTTTGATTGGCCTTGTAGTCAAGCTCAACCACTTACTGTTAATCAAAAACCAGGCAACTTTTGGATCGATTCGACTTCGCCTCATCGGACCAAAAACTTGCATAGTTTTATATAAAAACTAAGCAGTTTACCTTGACTCGGCTTTTACCCTATCTCTTGTAATAAATAAAAAATGTTACAATCTTGCTTTGATGGGTAAAACTATAAAATTATGGGTAAAACAGAAAAAAGTGCAAAACCATCCCCTCTGCCCAGGATCCATTAAAGCTAGTGCACTTTTATCCAGATGCTTTAATGAAGCATGGGCAGAGGAGATGATTTCCGGCATTCACAACCTTTGGAATGCCGACACACGCATTGCACAACACTTATAAATTCATAATGGACAGTGACAGCACAATGTTATAATATAACAGTAATAGAACACAGTGTGTGTATGTGGCAATTCACAGTACAGCAAATCTCAACCCATTTCATTGTCTACTTATCGAAACGAAATATAAATAGAAAAATACGGGGGCACTACCGGGACTCGAACTCGAACCACCAACCAAACACCAATTTGTCTTGGCCAGATTACAAACTCAGCAATTTGCCACCCTG
>CM054144.1:54186213-54221213 GCA_028751875.1 Rapana venosa
CAGGTTCTTGGCAGGTTCTTGGTAAGATCTTGTATTAGCTGTTAATAAGTTCTTGGCAAGTTCTTGATAAGTTGTTGATAAGTTGTTAATAAGTTCTTGACAAGTTCTTGATAAGTTATTGATAAGTTGTTAATAAGTTCTTGGCAAGTTCTTGATAAGATATTGTTTTAGCATAAATTCCCATAATTTTATAGTTTTACCCATCAAAAATAAATTAGTATTACTTTCAGTTTTAGTAGAGAGATAGGGATAAAGCCGAGTCAAGGTAAACTGCTTACTGTTTATCCAAAACCAGGCAACTTTTGGTCCGAATTCGGCTTCGCCTCATCAGACCAAAAGTTGCCTGGTTTGGGATAAACAGTAAGCGGTTGAGCTTGACTCGGCTTTATCCCTATCTCTGACCTGCTGACCTCATTCCAGATTCAATAAATGTGGCCTTATTTTCTTTTCATTGAATCAAGAGGCGGCATAAGCGCTTTAATACAGTAAAATCGAAGCAACAACAACACGAGACTAGGATATGACGAATCCTTCCTGTTTCCGAATTACCACAGATGTTTAATTTGAAGAACATGTAGATAGTGATGATTTTGAATTCACATCATCTTCAGATTGGCGTGCTTTTCTTTAAAACAAAGATTCTGCATAGGAATTGCATGCAGAGACTCAAAACTAAAACTGACAAACATTTAGATAACAGGTATAAAATGATTTTTCACTCTTTAAGCCTGAGCACGTATGCAGCAAGTGGGAAAGGAGTGCGTAAACTTTCATGCATTCGCGAGCACGTGTTTTATAGTAGGACTGGCGACTTGTTGTGAATATAAGTGAATAAGTGAATATTTTAATACTTCATCGCCCCCCCTTCCTTTGGAAAGATTATAATGTAGATATTCTCTCTCTCTCTCTCTCTCTCTCTCTCTCTCTCTCTCTCTCTCTCTCTCTCTCTCTCTCAATATTTCCATATTCAAGAATTGTCAGAACTCTTTACAGAGAAAGAATAGAATTCGAAAATGTAAACTTATTCACTCAGCTGAAAAATCTGTGACTTCGATCACCGAGGGCATTGAGAAACATCACTGAGCTGTGTCTTCAAGTTCTTTGTATAATGGAGAGCATTATGATCAGGAAACCAAATGGACAGAAGAGGACAAAGCAGAGAAATGCATCATTTGATGTCAAAGTAAGTAAACTAACGTGCAAACTTCAGTTTCCATGACGCATAATTTTGAAAGTAAAAAAACAATACATCAAAGAAAAATATATATATATATCTACAGTATGAGAATAAACACAAAGCTGTCACAGTAAACTTAGGGGCGAGATTAAAACAATTGTGAATAATTAATCTGAGCTTTTTACAATGAGCAGACACAAGAGGAGCCCTATGCATTGTTATGTCATCACAATTTTTTTAAACAACTATTTTTTTAAAAACTCATCAAAAGATTTGACACTTTTTCGTTGATCATCATGAACAAAAGATGGCCATTCAACCAAAACATTATTTAAAGAACCATTTTCAGAAACAGAAATTGTTCATGCCGAAAGAAACTACTGAAAACGGGTGTAAGAAATTGTAGGAGAAAGATTAAGAAGGTAAACAAGTATGCTCTCGTGAAAAATCTCAATAATCTGCTTTAAAGAGGATCTGTTTTCTTATCAAATAGACAGCATATATATTGTTTTTTGTTCCAGTTTACAAGAAAAGAATGACACTGAGACAGTTACAGTCATATATTAACAAAAATTATTAGCAAACTGTACATAAATACTCTGAATAAACGGTTCAGAAATAGGCTGAAACAGATGAAAAAAAGAGTCACCGAGGAGCCACAGTGCACAAATCCAAAATATGGCAGTAAGGGTCTAGGGCCAGTGCTGAAATTAGCACCTCCTTCCTTTTACGAAGTCCAAGTGTGGTCAGTTCCTGTATAATGAGCACCAGCTGGGCAGGGCTGCGATGGAAGGGATAGCAGATGAAAGGAGCTGAAAGTGAGCTGTGGAGCAAACCAGATTCAGGCAGAAGTGGTTATAACACATTTGGTGACATTACAACACAGTTGGTCACATCTTTCTATTGTTTCCATTTATCCAAAAGCAGCTGAAAATTTGGAAATTGTGCTTGGATTTGTAGACTTTTACACTGCTGCTAACCTAGTCGGTTAAGCTGTTCTGATGAGACTATTTAGACAGGGTGAGGTTCACAATAGATTATATTAAGTGTTCAGGTGAATAATTCTATGAAATAATCCTATGTGCGCGAAATAAACGTTCATACAGTGAATAGTTATAAAGTCCCCCAGGTGTAAACAAGGATGTCTGCAGCCCCCCCCCCCTCCCCCTCTCTCTCTCTCTCTCTCTCTCTCTCTCTCTCTCTCTGTACATCAGTGATTTATCTTTTATTATGCATTATAATTTTCCTCCTCCTTGAAGATGGTGTCCAATTTTAAAAAATGTATTTGTTTTGTAAAGTAATTGAAACAGATGCTGTGGGAAAAAAATGTTGGCTAAAGGATGTGAATATTTGATCAGTTTTCTTTGGTTTCTCTCTTCCACCCACCCCCATCTCAATCCCTTTGTGTGTGTTCTTTTTCTTCCCATAAGTTTTGATTTTTAGTCCCTACTTGGTTATTTATGCTAATATAACTAGACATCCATTAATGCTATTAATGTAAAGAATGGCTCAGAGGATGAATAGATGATGAATCAATACCTACCAAACTGGAATGTTGAGTCCTGCAGGGATCAGTTCTGGGCCCTGTTCTCTTCACTCTCTACACTGCTCCACTGTCATATATAATAAAACATCATCAGATCAACCATCATTTTTATGCCGATGACTCTCAGATTCAAAGCAGTGATATTCCTAAAAATCTGCCTTCTCTCATGACAAACATGTCTTATTGTCTTCCTGATATTCACAACTGGATGACACAGAACAAGTTACAGTTAAATGCAGACAAAACCGAAGCTATGCTTGCAGGAACCAAAAACAAACACTCTTCCATTAAAGCAACTTCAATAGAATTTGGCAACACGACTGTGAAGTATCTAGGGGTTTGTTATCGACAACACACTCAGACCTGCCAGTTGTGCTACTATCAATTACAGCCTATAAATGCAATCTGAAAGTACCTGTCCACTGATCCCAACATCCAAACTTGTCACATCTCTCTTTCTTTCACGTCTGGACTATTATAATTCTCTTTTGGCCGGTCTGCCAGTATCATCCATCCATCCCCTCAACGTAAACAAAACTCTGCAGCTCGACAAGTCCTAAGAAAGAAAAATCAGAACACATCACTCCTCTCTTGTGATCTCTACACTGGCTATCTGTCTCACAAACAGTGAAACATAAGACTTGTTCCCTCTGTTACAAATGTCTCAACAAAGCGGCATCCCCGTATCTCCGCAACTGTCTTCACTGGTATACTCCATCTCGATCCCTCCCTTCCGCTTCGATGCCTTTTGCTTGCAAATGTCCAGATTCAAACAATCCACTGTTGGCCTTCTCTCTTTCTGTTTCCGGTCCATCTGTCTGGAATGACCTGCCTCTCTCACTTCGTCAAAAGCCCACATTTGATACTTTCAAAAACGGGCTCAGACACACTTGTTTCCACACTATGATCTCCTATAGTTCTTGCTTTCAATAGACATCTACATCTCCATCGCCATGCCTAAGCATGGTGTGTGTGTGTGTGTGTGTGTGTGTGTTGTGTGTGTGTGTGTGTGTGTGTGTGTGTGTGTGTGTGTGTGTGTGTGTGTGTGTGTGTGTGTGTGTGTGTGTAACAATAACAATAACAATAATTTTAATTCAGTTTTTGCAGGCCATATGGCCCATAGGAACAACAGTTAATCATATACTTTCATGTAAGGTGAACATCCTTACTTCTGATATCTAAACATTTAGTAAGAAATAATCCAACTTTAAACATCAAACTAGGTTTAGTGTTCATACAAAGAAGCTGCACTTTCAGATTCGATGGAAATCTGTAATAATACAGAGGAATACATTTTCTTCGCAATACAGCATATTTTGGGCATACAAGTAAAAAGTGACAAACATCTTCAATTTGTTGGCCATCACACTGAGACCAGAATGGATCAGTAATCGGTTTGCCATAACGTGAAATTCCATTTAAAGGTAATCTGTTTGACCTCAGTAAACATATACCTCTACGGTATTTCTAAAGATTCTACTTCACATACATAATTTGCTTTTACAAATAATCGGGTGATAATCTAAGTAGTCAGGGTATGCTGATAGAGAGTCATGCCATTTTTGTTGGTACACATCTTGTATTCGTATTTGGAATTCTTTCATGAAGGATGAGGAATTACCACAATTTTGCATTGTCCAAACATAACAAATCCGTGGGTGCATAAAATCTTTCTATCATGTGTTACCCAATTTATTCTCCTGCTTCATCCTGTCTACACAACACATTGTAGCATTGTCTGGGATATCTATGATCAGGCATATCCAAATTTTTAGCCAATATTTGATTACTCTGTAACAGTGTCAACAAAAATGGGATATCTACCACAATCGCCAGGCAAATATTATTTTTAACATCTCTGCCAACCCCCAGGACCATTTTGCAAATTTTTACCTGTATTTTTTTCAATATCATGATACTGCTGAAAACCCCAAATTTCAGAACCATAGAGGAGGATTGGTTTCACTTTTGTATCAAAAATACTAAAAACTGTAGAGGCTGGAAGATTCTTTAACCTGAAGTACAATCTTTTGATACCAGCAACAGCCTTCAATGCTTTTCCAGAGAGATTTTCGATACATTTTGACCAGTTCAATGTTGAGCCAAAAACCACACCCAGATAATTATAACTAGATTCTACTTGTATATGCTTTCCTAAGTAACACCATTTTTCAGACTTCTTAGTAAATCCACCATTTTTAAAAACGAACTACCTTTAAGGGTTTTTTCCATAATTTTACAAACAATTTCTTACCAATTTCCAACTTGATTTTCTGCAAGTTGCAACTGATCTGATAAGCATCATTGCAAGTAAGAGTATGCCTAGTGGCTCAGAAAATACATCTATGCCTTGAATAGCTGATCCAGTGAGATCTGATTCTAATAAAAATCGAAAATAATAGGGGACTCAACATACAACCTTGTCTGACACCAGAAATACAATCAAAATATTCAGTAATGTGAGCCCCGACTCTCACAGCTGCCTTCACACTTTTGTACATGCTTTGCAGCGTCATGAACATTTTATCATGGATTCCTTTTTGCAGCAGCAGAAATAAAAGTTATATTCTGTCAACACTGTCAAATGCTTTGGAAAAATCTACCAAAAGAGTATAAAACCTACCACCTTTCTCTGTTAGATACTTTTGTGCTAGAGACTGAAGTGTACAAATGTGATCGATGGTGCTGTAACCTTTGCGAAAACCAGCCTGTGCCTCAGGAATTAAGTGTGCACTTTCACAGAACTTTGTCAGTCTTTCATTCAGAATTGTACTATACAGTTTACCAATTATGTTTAACAATGAAATACCTCTATAATTATCAACATGTGAAGTGCTACCTTTTTTATGCAGAGGAAAAATCACAGCATGTGTCCAGCTTTCTGGGTATGTTCCTGATGAAAACACTGTGTTGAACAGAGGCAATAAAAATCTGACATGAATGTCAGTGGCATGCTGGAAAAAATCTGACATCAAACCATCAGGACCAGAATCCTTACCACTCTTCAGTTTTTTCAAGGCTGTATAAACTTCACTCTCAGTGATATCATCACCAAGTTGTGAACCAACACAATTTTCACAATTACTGGGTCATGCATATTCGCATATTTTCAATTTCTTCAGTGAAATCAGTATCATCTGAGCGCTGATTTAAGGAAACAGTGACTTAAATAATCTAGCCATGAGCGTGGTGATATTTCATTTGTCTGTTTGGGTTTCAAAGATGTCAGTGCTTCGTTTTCTTCCAAAAGACTTTTGATTCCCTTATTCTGCATAAGTCATTCAGTCCTTTAAAAATTGTGTTGTTATGTTCAACTTGTTTTCTCTTACCAAGGATTTGAAACTTTTCTTTTGACGTATAAAAGCATCTAAATCTCCCTGAGAGTTTGTGTGTATAAACTCTTCATAAGTTCATATTAAATTGTTTACTTTCTTCACAATCATTATTCACCATGGTGGCTGAGAGTGAGCTTTAATGTTTTTTTCCTTTGCCTGAATTTCATTTTTTCCCCTGCAGCACTCTGTATAAAAGAGATATAAACTTCGCATGCTTCATCAAATATTTCTACAGAGAGCTGCAGTAAAATGTTCAAACACAATCTGTACACTGTCCCAAAGGGGATTACTTTGAAATAAACCCGGGACTGTCATCTTTCCACACATTTTGATATTTCCTCTAACTCTATGTCTTTCCTCACATGTTTTTTTCATAAGATCTATGGAAAAAGAAATGACAATTGGGAAAAAGATCTGATTCACATCTCTTGCAACAAAATGTCATCAACAAGTTCAACAAGGGAAAAATTTAACAAAAGAAATAGTCAACAATACTCTTTCCACTGTTAGCAATGCAGGTTATTCCCTTCTTTATCACCTTGATCCCGCCCTTGACAATAACTAAGTCAAATTCCTTACACAATTCCAACAACTTTTTACCAAAATTATTTACCTTCCGTCTTTTGATTTACGGCTAACCAGTGTGGTATTGTCCGACAAACTCATTTAAATCATCAAATGGTTGAATGTGACTGTCGTCATAGTCTGTGTCAACATCAGAAAGATTACCAGTGCGGGCATTCAAATCTCCACATAACAACCAGGGGAGATCAGGATACATATTCATGATTTCTGTCATATAATTCTCGAGAGTTTCAAATCCTGCCATATTGTTTTCATTATATATCACTGATCGTTCTGGAGCTACATAGACAAAACATGCAAGAATGTCGGAAAAAGAGTTGAAAACACATTTACTTACTTTTAGAAAAACACAGTCCTCTGCTTTTTCCAATATCCTTCCCACATGACATGAAATACTCTTATGAACACACACTGCCACGCCCCCTTTTAGTCGTTCAGTACGTGGACAGAAAAGCACTGTATAATCTGTGAATGCATTCTCAATAGCACTTTTACCACAAGACCATACTTCACAAAATCCAAAAATTTTAACTTTTGACAAAAACGCTTAAATGACAAGCAATTCAGTTTTCTTTCCAAACCTTGAATGTGTGTGTGTGTGTGTGTGTGTGTGTGTGTGTGTGTAAATCCGAAATCTGTTAATTTTTTGTGAACAGTTGCAAGCGTGTGAATATTATGAATACAAGCGCGTTGATTTGTTCGCTTTGAAAGATTCTGCGTTACAAATTGCATTTATCATCATTGTTATTATTATGGTGATTTTATTTTTTGCTTTTTAACTTTTACATGGGAATCTTAAGTCTCGGAAGACTATGCAGTTGTGCTCTAGGTGTTACTTCTGGTACAGCGTCGGTTGCGGCTGCCCAGTCCGACACAGGAATGACAGTCCCTATGGCAAAGAGCACAAATAAATTCTGATGCTGGTCTGTCTGCCAGGGCTGCAGCCTTTCTAGCTGCTCTATTTGCCTCGTGCTGCTTGGCGAGTGCCTCTTCAAACTTGAGAGACTTTTCTGCACAGTCTGTCTCCAGTTCGAGGGCTGTTGCTTCCCAGTTGTTCTGGTTGACGTTCAGGGCTTTTAATTCCTCTTGCACACGTCATTGAATCGCAGCTGTGGTCTGCCTTTGGGACGTTTTCCCTGCGCAAGTTCTCCATAGAGGAGGTCTTTAGGGATCCGTCCATCATCCATGCGCACGACATGGCTGAGCCAGCACATACGTCTCTTTTTCAGCAGCGTGTACATGCTGGTGCATCCAGCTTTATCCAGGTCAGTGTTGTTTGGGACCTTGTCCTGCCGGGTGATGTTCAGGATGCGTCAGAGGCAACGCATGTGAAGAGCATTGAGCTTTCGCTCTTGTCGCCACGCAATGTCCAGGATTCGCTGCCATACAGGAGGGTGCTTTCGACGCAGGCTCTTTAGATCTGGATCTTTGTGCGCTCAGTCAGCTTGTTGGTGTTTCATGCTTTCTTTGTCAGTCTGGTCATTGTGGTAGCTGCTTTACCGATGCGCTTGCTGAGCTCTGTATCAAGTGAGAGGGGTCTGAAATAGTTGAGCCTAGGTACACAAAGTCATGGACGACGTCTAGTTCATAGTCATTGATGCTTATGGCTGGGGGAGAGTCAACATCCTGTCCCATTACTTATGTATTCTTTAAGCTAATGGTAAGCCTGAAGTCTTGGCAGGCATTGCTGAAGTGAGTCATGAGCTGCTATAGGTTCTCGGCAGAGTGGGCGGTTACTGCAGCGTCGTCTCCAAAGAGGAAGTCACGCAGGCAACTTAGCTGGACTTTAGTCTTGGCTCCTAGTCTGGAGAGGTTGAAGAGATTTTTGTCTGACCTGGTTCAGTGGTAGATACCTTCAGCTGCAGGACCAAACGCATGTTTCGACATCACAACAAAGAAGATTCCAAACAGGGTGGGAGCCAGGACCAACCGTGTTTCACTCCACTCCGTATGTTGGAAGCAGCTGATGTTGAGGCGTCAAAGACAACATGCCTTCCATGTCTTCGTGGAATGATCTGATAATGCTGATAAATTTGGGGAGACATCCGATTTTGGGAAGGATCTTGAAGAGGCCATCCCTCCTGACCAGATCAAAAGCCTTTGTGAGGTATATAAAGGCAAAGTAGAGTGGTTTCCTTTGCTCCCTACATTTCTCCTGAAGTTGTTTCCAGGGGGAAGATCATGCCTATAGTGGATCTGTTGGCACGGAAACCGTACTGCGATTCAGGGTAGAGTTGCCCTTCAAGTACCTAGAGCCGCTTCAGTACTACTCATGCAAAGACTTTCCAAATGATGCTGAGGAGGTATATGTCACGATAATTATGGAATCACTTCTGTCATCTTTGTTTTTGTATAGTGTGATGATGTTAGCATCCTTCATGTATTGTGGTACTTCGCCTTCACTCCAACAGAGGCAGAGGATTAGATGCAACTCTGTGATGAGTGTATCTTTGCAGCACTTCAGTACTTCGGCGGGAATACCGTGGAATGGTCTGATGATGCTGAGAAGTTTGGGAGGACGTCCGATCTTGGGAAAAGAGTCCAGGGCTTTGCTGAGTTCATCTACGGTTGGTTCTCTGTCAAGCTCTTCCAGTTCTGGTAGACACTCTATGGCAATCAGGGCATCCTCTGTGACTACATTTTCCTTTGTATACAGCTCAGTGTAGTGTTCTACCCAACGCTCCATCTGTTGTTCTCTGTCTTGAATCACCTTCCCAGTAGCTGATTTCAAAGGGCAGATTTTTGTGTGTTGGGCGCAATGCCTGCTTGATGCCATCATACATCGCATTGATGTTGCCTGTGTCAGCTGCAGTCTAAATCTGGGAGCAGAGCTGAAGCCAAAGTCGTGGGTGCATTGCCTGGGACACTGCTGTACTTTGCTGTGAGCAGCATGGAGAACCTGAAGGTTTTGCTTGTTGGGATTGATTTTGTATGCTGTCGGGGTGTTTCTCTTGGCTCCGATGACTGGTGTCATTTCTTTTGAGTGGGCTTTAAATTAATCAGCTGATTTGCTGGTCTTTTTGCCAAAGGTGGACAAGATGATGTTGTAGACAGCATCTCTGGAGTGTTCCCATCGTTCTTCAGCATTTTCAGTGGGTGGGCCAGGGAGAGTATTCTTCAATACATGCGTATACTCCTCCACTTTTTCTTGTTCGCGTGTTTTGATGGTGTCGTTGCGAGGTCTGCTCTCCTTTCTTGTGCGGTGTAGTCTTTTTGCACAGAGCTTCACATTGCTGCATACCAAAGAATGGTCAATCTGCACTGTGGTAGCTGCAAGTGATCTTAATGCAGGAAATTTGAAAGGTTGACATGTCTGGTGAGGATCAGGTCGAGCTGATGCCAGTGTTTGGATTGCGGGTGTCTCCAGGAGACTCGATGCTGAGGCTTCGAGTTGAAGAAGGTGTTACTGATGCATAACCCATGGTGACAGCAAAGATCCAGCAGGTGCTGGCCATTCTCGTTCATTTGCCCTGACTGACTGGTCCTGATGATGTTTGGAGTCGGAGAGACAGGACACGCTCTGTTCCTTCTGCTGGTGGGGTTATGGATCCCAGCAAGGTGTTTCTAATTGTGAATCCTATGCTGTGTTCTCTGACCTCGTCTGATGGTTTGCCCTGCCTTGCAGCAAAAGGATGTCTGTTTGGAGCTTTTCACAATGTTTTTCTTTGTAGGATTCCTTAATTGGGTGTCATTTAGAAGTGTAACATTCTGATGATATGGCCATTTTGAAGATGATAATCATTATTACTCTTCTGCTTTCCAGAAAATGGCCAACCAATGCACCTGCTTGATTTTTAAAAAATCTGTTATAGAGAAGATGAAGTCGGTAGATTCTACTTTTTTCTTTCCTACTTTGAGTCCCCACTCAAGAAAGAATTTGACAGGATGGTTAGGACGTTCGCCTGCCTAACAAGTAAACCATGAGGTTCTGGGTTCGATTTCCAACCTTGCCCATTCATCCCAGTTTGACGAGAAAAGTGAACTAAATATCAAAGTCCTTCGGATGAGACTATAAACCAAGGCCCATGTTTTGGAATGCATGCAAATCATCTTGTGTACACGTGTGTGCAGGTAGGAACAGATGACAACATTTCTAAAATTGCATGCACACATGTCGTGTTCAGACACTATCCCCCAAGTGGATAGGTGGCTACCTAAATGATGGAGGTGAAACAGTCATATACACAATAACTTCACCATTGGTGAACCTCAGAGCTCTAGCTGAGGAACAAAAAGAAAGTCCCTACTCACCTGTACCAAGCAAGCCCTTTGGATTAAAGCTTCTCATCCTCTGTTCTGACTTCTGGATATGATTTCCAGACCTGTGGAAACTCATGCTATCCGTGAAGTAAGCTATTCATGAAACATGCACTAAATTGTCATACAACAATGTTTGATGGAAGTGGAAAGGTCCGTTAATCTTGCGTCTTGTCACTCCAAATCCATTGATAGCCAGTGATACAAGAGTCATTGATTTCAGGGCAACACAGATACTTATCTCATGATGTTTTTCCTTATAACAAAATTAATGATTGTGAACATTCAGCACTCTTGCATCCAGCATTACTTAAACCAAGCCAGACAAATATGAAGACCTTACTATCACTTTGTAGACTGTAATTTTTATTATGCATTGTTACAGGTAGAAATTTAAAAAAACCATAAACACAAATGTAGACAAAGCATAGTGCAAGAACAAGAAAGTATATGCAAAAACGACATCTATGCACATTTTTCCATTTCAGGATTATAGATACTTACACATCATGAATAGTCTTTACAAGATCAATCGTTTCGTATAACTGTCACTTGTTTGAAAGTATGAATAAATACTTCCCTTTTTTTTAACTTAACAGCCATAATTCTCTTTAATCATGGCCTCCTCTGAAGCTCGAACTTCATTGGGTCTGCATTTCTAAACAAAATATCAAACCAAGAAAATAATGTAAAGAAAAACTCCGTACCTTACTGTTATCTTGGCATTCTCTCCCTACCAACAATATTACTTTAAAAACCGTTAGATTCTGCTTTCAGCAAGACTCATATCTTCCTAAAAGCTTGTATAATCCCCTTCATGCGTACTGATTGTAAAAAGGTACGTCCAGCAAAAGAGAGTTATAGCACATATTCAGCGACATCAAAAAGGCTTTTGACAGACGGAGCATGACACTAGGTACCATGGGTCACAATGACCACCTTAATTTCATATTGGTCAGAAGTGAATAAAAATCAGCCAGAAACTTTTTTCTAAAGAAACCAGTGCAGTACTTACAAACGATTTTGTTGGGGAGGAATCTTATATCTCAATTGGAGTTCGTCAGGGTGTCCTAACAAAATGACCTACACCTTTCAGCATATTCCAGGTGGACAAAAATCTCGTACAGTCTTAGGTTCAATTTCACCCCAACACACACACACACACACACACACATACACACACACACACACGCGCGCGCGCGCGCGCGCTCGTTCTCTCTCTCTCTCTCTCTCTCTCTCTCTCTCTCTCTTATATATCCCTAATGGCGGGGACTGGATGTAAAAACGCACATGGGTGCTTATTCATTATCCTCGAAATAAAAGAATTTGTCATTGTCATATTGCTGGAACGTGTTGTGGCTGATGTACTTGATAAGCACGCCAACATAATTAGCACTAGAGGAAAAACCATCCACGATCTTCCCTGTGTAGAAAACATAAATGGCTATGTAGAATTTTTTTTAAATCCGGCAAAATTGTCAAAAGTCTGGATAAAACATCCACAGGGTATGGCATTGAAACCAGCGCTGAGAACAGTAAAGTGATAATCAGCCACAGCTCCACCATCCCTACCAACATAAATGTCCCTGGGGCAAAAGAGTAATACCCGTTGAAAAGTTCATTTATCTGGGACCCATCATGGGCTGTGAGAGATCTAAACAGAAGTTTGTATATGTTCTGGAATTTAGACACATGTGATACGTTTATTTGTTTTTCTCTAGTCAATGGTGTTTACAACATTGTATTCTTAACTCTGTGTGTGTGCTAGCGCGCGCGCGCGCGCGCGCGCGCGTGTGTGTGTGTGTGTGCATGTGCGTATGTGTGTGTGTTTGTGTGTGTGTGTATGTGTGTGACATTTTATTTGAATTTACCTTGAAATGTTTAAACCACTATGAAACGTAGCTTTTTTGTGCCTTTTTGAGATTATGAAACGTATTAATATGCTTGTCAGTATTGTAACTGCCCTTCAAGGGATGATTAAAGTGTTTTTCACTTGACTTGACTTGACTTGACACTGCATATCTTGATCTTATGTCTTTCGAAAATGAGCAATTCGATTCATTACTGCTTTATCCACTTGCTGATTTATCGATATAAAAGGTTTGATTTTTTTAAAGTTTTGCACTTCCTGTGGGATACGTTTCTTACAGAGAATGCAAAACAGTTCAGCAAGTTTCAACATAAGAACTTCATTGGCTGTATTTCAAGAACAGCTGACAGTACAAAGTAACTATATTTACTGACAACTGTTTTGATGGGACAATTCCAAAGAGCACGTCTGATTTGTTGTTTGATAGGCAGTCATCTCACATTCAGTGTTTTTTCCCAAATGAAAAGCTATTATATATATATATATATATATATATATATATATATATATATATATATATATATATATATATATATATATATATATATATATATAGAGAGAGAGAGAGAGAGAGAGAGAGAGAGAGAGAGAGAGAGAGAGAGAGAGAGATAGATAGAGAGAGAGATAGATAGATAGATAGATAGATAGATAGATAGATAGATAGATAGATAGATAGATAGATAGATAGATAGATAGATAGATAGATAGATAGATAGATAGATAGATAGATAGATAGGTGTCCCATAACCTCTAAGGTTATAGGGGAGCGAGGTATCAGATTCCTCACTTCTCAAGGAGCCAGCATATTGAGGGCGGCGCCCGTCTCCTCTCCCTCACTGCTTCACCTTCCCTGACCCTAAAGAGGGCAAGTACCCATTTATAGCTGGGAGAACTGCACTGAAGCCAAGGCGCGGAAACGGTCACCCGTCCAAGTGGTGACTATGCTCGACGCTGCTTAACTTGGCTGGAGGAAATATATAAATATTATATTCAAAGACACAGTCTAAGTATTTTCATCTCTTTAAAACTGCCTTCATGTCGTTATGTAAAATGTCTTAATCTGCCCGATTGTAATGTTAGTAATGAGTGTACTTCATTAGTATATTTTCCCCTTAATTTTGTGAAGCATTCTTACAATGTTTTCCCTTGTGTTGGTAGATATGACTGTGTAAAAAAAAGTTTGTTTCTGAGAACTGTGGAGTTAAACAACTCTTCATTGTTGTCATAGGCTTGGCATCAGCAAATCTAAAACACCTACACTTTCAGATGCTGATGTATGCAACCAGGACATCATACAAGTTTGACAAACTGCAGGAGCTTGACAACACTGAACAATTAATTAAATTAGGGGATGAAGTTTCACTCTACTTTTGCAGCGTGAACTCCTCACAAACAATTTTAACCAGGTAAGGACCAAAACAGCATCCAGAGGTTTATTTATTTACCTTTTCTTCTATTTCGGAGATAATAAGCAGCCATGTGCTTTTTTACATTCAGTATGTGTATGCTGTTTTATAAATTTTGTCATCCGTTCCCACAGGCACACACTGGCCTGCTCTTCCGAAAAGTGGAACAGGCTTTAACGTGTGCGCAAGATGTTCTGCGTGCGTTCGCACACGGGATCTCGGTTTATAGTCTCATCCAAAGAACTTCTAGCGGAAGTGGAATCGCTATCAAGGGTAAAATATCCCCTTAAACTTTGAGGTTGAGGTTATAAGCCAAAAATAATCTAAGCCTTAGATGACAAGCAATACATGACTCTCAAACAGGATAAAAACCACTGAACCACTGACAGGAGTTAACATCCGTGCTGACTCCACTCTCCCCAAAAGTCCTTCGGATGAGACTATAAACCGAGGCCCCATGTGCGAACGCACGCAGAACATCTTGCGCACACGTTAAATCCTGTTCCGCTTTTCGTAAGAGTAGGACATTGTGTGCCGGTGTAAACATTTGACAGAATTTACAAAACCGCATACACACGGGGACTGGGTGTAAAAAAGCACATATTAAGTGCTTATTCCATTATCCTCGAAATAAACAAAAGAATAATTAAAAAAACAGGATTGGCAAAACACAATGAAGATAAAAGAAAGCTAATATAAGATGAAACCTAATGAGAGTAATGACGGAAACTTGTCAACGGTAATATGAAAACTGTACTTTACATTGTGAAGGAATTGATTAAAAGAAGCAAATGAAATACCATCATTGAGGTCAAAGATGGCAGTTATCTCAAACAAGAAGCAGACGTCATCAAAAGATGGATGGAATATTGTAGCAAACAAAACAAAAGAGGTCCAAAAGTGCTGCTAAGACATGGTTCAACAGATGACGATGACTTCTCAGTAACATACCAGGTTGTAGCAGTAAAGAAGTCAGAATGCCAAACTTTTCAAACAGTGTGGAAGTGCAGTGTTCATCAGTTATCTGCAACAAAATCTAGTATACAGGGTTTAACACTCTATCAGTTAACTACAAAAATCAGGTAAACAGAGTTTAACACCCTATCAGTTAACTACACCCTATCAGTTATCCGGTATACAGGGTTTAACACTATCAGTTAACTACAACAAAATCTGGTATACAGAGTTTAACACTCTATCAGTTAACTACAACAAAATCTGGTATACAAGGTTTAACACTCTATCAGATAACTACAACAAAATCTGGTATATAGAATTTAACACTCTATCAGTTAACTACAACAAAATCTGGTATACAGAGTTTAACACTCTATCAGTTTACAACAAAATCTGGTATACAGGGTTTAACACTCTATCAGTTAACTACAACAAAATCTGGTATACAGAGTTTAACACCCTATCAGTTAACTACAACAAAATCTGACATACAGGGTTTAACATCCTATTAGTTAACCACAACAAAATCTGACATACAGGGTTTAACATCCTATTAGTTAACCACAACAAAATCTGACATACAGGGTTTAACATCCTATTAGTTAACCACAACAAAATCTGACATACAGGGTTTAACACACTATTGGTTATCTACAACAAAATCTGATATACAAGGTTTAACACTCTATCAGTTATCTACAACAAAATCTGACATACAGGGTTTAACACTCTATCAGCTATCTACAATAAAATCTGACATACAGGGTTTAACACTCTATCATTTAACTACAAGGAAATCTGACACACAGGGTTTAACACTCTATCAGTTATCTACAACAAAATCTGATATACAGGGTTTAACACTCTATCAGCTATCTACAATAAAATCTGACATACAGGGTTTAACACTCTATCATTTAACTACAAGGAAATCTGACACACAGGGTTTAACACTATCAGTTAGTTATCTACAATAAAATCTGACATACAGGGTTTAACACTCTATCCTTTAACTACAAGAAAAGCTGACATACAAAAATTGAGAACTGTATCATGGACTCAATCACGAATTATCACCATTTCCAGGATGGGAAATCTCCAGCAGTGCCACAACAAGTGCTCCATTGGTTTAATCATTGACATCAGCAAAGTGATGCTCAAAATTATGTTGAAGAGATTTTAGCTGCAAGTCACTACCATTATTGATCAAAACTCGTTACACATTGCAAAGATAAACAATAATGATTATCTTCATAAACGTGAAGAAAACATCTGACAGTCTGAAAACAGGCAAGTGGGGTCACAGTAAAGAAAGTACTATCAGGCAGCAGGTAATCAACATGCCCAGCAACTTTGTTCCAATGCATCTGACAAACGCTCTTTTTCTTTTTTACTTGGACAGTGGATCCTGCTTTGCCTTGAGTTCATCATGTCTGATAAATGCTGACGGATACTCTGCTTCCGTTTGTTTGGTTAGCTGGGTGTGTTTGCCCCTTTTCAAAAGACTGTTGTCAGTAAACAGTGACGAAATGGTATGGTCAGTAAGATCTAGCAACTGATGATGAGATACTCAATGGACACATTGAACTCAACCATTATTTTTGTGACGTCAGTGACGGGCAGGTCTCCAGTGTAGTCTGCATAATGGACGCCATTGACCTGGATCTGAAACAGTACCGTCATTCACGTAGTCATAGTCATCATCCTCACATAACCCAGGAACAAACTGTCAATATTAAGAAAACACAAAATGGATGAAGGAAATAAAGTAGACAACAAAGTAGACAAAGTAGACGCGCCTGTGTGTGTTTGTGTGTTCTTTTCCACAGTACACATGCATCATGAAAATGAAACTGATTTCTTGATCTGATATACTAGTCATCTAGCAAGATTTTGCATCTGATTTTCCTTTGATTTACTTTATACATTTAACGCTGGGGTTACAATCACTGATGATCTTTTAAAAGCCAAAAAAGAATTACTGACCACTATTGTTCTGCTTTCAATATTGGCTTAGATTCACTTTGCTGGTCACATATAACTTTATAACTAAGGAAAAACGCTATCAGGTTGGAACTTCTGATTTCTAAAAAATATTAATATCAAATGAATTATTGCTTGTCTTTAGCAATTTTGCAATTCACATTTAACACTTAAGGGAATAAGCTATTTTAGTCTTTTCAAATGATAGCATACCTTGATTTATTTCCTTCTCTAAGTTATGATGGATAGCCCACAGAACTGTTCAGTTTCCATGCAAGCTGTTCTCTACAAAGCGTTTTCACCCACTACAAATATGTTCATGTCATTCCACCACAACACGAGATAGTGAATGAAGTCTGGCTTCAGTCCAGCAAACTAGAAACAACAGATTCCCTAATAGAGAAATTGTAATGACTTGCAATAAAGATAACAACAAGCATTTTTGCAGCCACTATGTGAATGCCGTTTGTCTGTGTGCATCAGGAGGTGTGCAGGAACTGAAAAACAAGCAGGTGAGGCTGGGCATTCAAGATAGGTAGGTAAGGCACTACTCCGGTTTCAGAGCCTTTTACTCTGAGAAGCAATAGTAGAATGCAATTCAGAAGCCAGGAAAATACACGACTCTATCTGTTCTATTGTGTCTTTTCAAGGATTAAAATATTTCCAACTCCACCATCTTCATTACTGCAGATTCCATAAAACAAAGTCCTCCAAACAGCTGGACCAAATTCCAATGTCATTGTTGAGCACAGTAGCTCTTTTTATTAACTATTAGACCTTACCCTCCATGGCTTTGGGAAATTCTTGTGAAACTCTGGCAATTGCTATCAATTGTTTGACGACATAGAGCAGCCTACCTGATAAAATATCTTCTGCCTATAAAAACCAGCACGTATCAGATATCTCCTGATTCTGAGTGCAAAGGATTTGAGAAATCAGACAGCAGTCTGTGGAGGCCCTCAACACTTTCTTCAGTCTAAATCCCCAGTAACAGTCCATCATCATGGCGCTGACCAT
Source organism: Rapana venosa (assembly GCA_028751875.1). Taxonomy (NCBI): domain Eukaryota; kingdom Metazoa; phylum Mollusca; class Gastropoda; order Neogastropoda; family Muricidae; genus Rapana; species Rapana venosa. Next base: position 54,204,347 of record CM054144.1, read on the forward strand.
AACAAACCAAAATTTTTGTTTGCTTCACAACTGTCAACTGAACTGTGGCCAGTGGTAGGTCATAGTAAAATATCAAAGTAACTATGTGATGACTGACCATTGCAGAAAGAAATTCTTCCAGCTTTATTGTTTTTAGATAAATGATGAGGTTATCAGATACTTAATGTTTCCGACAGTTCTTTGTGGATTGAGGAACAATTATTCTGAAAGCAAAATTCAGTTAAAATTGTCTTTCTGTGATGGAATCTGAACACATCACGCAAAAATGGCAGCATTGAGAAAATTTGAAGGAAGAAACACACACACACACACATACACAAGTCCTTCAGATGAGACTATAAACCGAGGCCCCGTGGGCGAACGCATGCAAAAAATCTTGCGCACGCGTTCAATCCTGTTCCGCTTTTCGAAAGAGTAGGCCATTGTGTGCCTGTGGGAACAGATGACAAAATTTACAAAACCGCATACACACAGGGACTGGATGTAGAAAAGCACATGAGTGCTTATTCCATTATCCTCGATATCAAAGAATACATAAATAAATAAACACACACATACACACACTCGCACGCACACACACACACACACACACACACACCACACACACACACACACACCACACACACAATACACACAACACACCACACACACACACACACACACACACACACACACACACACACACACACACACACACACAACACACACACGAGGGGGGGGATGGTGGATAGCCTAGTGGTTAGAACATTGCGCTCGCAATCTGACGACCTGGGTTCGATTCCCGTTCAAGGGAATATTTTCCCCTGGAGTTCACATCAGTGCCGACTCCACTCTCCCCAAAAGTCCTTCGGATGAGACTGTAAACCGAGACCCCGTGTGCGAACGCACGCAGAACATACTGCGCACATGTTAAATCCTGTTCCGCTGTTCATAAAAGAAGGCCATTGTGTGCCGGTGGGAACAGATGACAGAATTTACAAAACTGCATACACACGGGGACTGGATTTTAAAAATCATATAAGTGCTTATTCCATTATCCTCGATATAAAAGAATAAAATAAAAATAAACACACACACAGTAAAGAAAAAAAGAAACAAAAAGAAATAGCAAAAGGAGGAAAGAAAGTGACAAGGAGAGAAGAATACTCTAGCAAAACACGTACACTGAACTGGTACATGGAGCTTGCGGTGATGTTCATCTCAAACGGAACACCAACAGCAAAGGGAAAGGGAGGAGAAGGATGTGCCATCTTTACCAGACTTCTCCAGGCATTGTCCCGTTTGTGGTCAAGGAAGGTGGTTTTAGAAAAGCCACCCCGATTGAATCTTGGGTTTACATGCAGAACTGTGTCTTTTGGACTACCAACCAAGTCAACAGCAAAACTGAAAAAAAGCATTGACATCTGCTGTGTGATGCTGGACTTGTGTCTGGCCATCAACCTGGTCTTCTTTGTACAGGCTTTCGTGCCATACCTACTTCATGTTTCATCCAGTCCTCTGACAATTTTGGTCGGCCTTTGTTCACTGCCATTTAGGCCATCAATTTCTCTTTACAGTGGCGGCTTGTGATGGTTCTCCCATCTTCATGCCGACATGTTCTTCATCAGGCATGCTTTGTTCCAGGAATATGTTATAAATTGTGAGAGGATAAAGCTGTTCTCAAAGCAATAAAGAAATAGGAATATCCTATATATATATATATACGAACTTGAGAAAGGGAAATATCCTATATACATACTTATACATGAACTGGATGACATGTCTTTCATGACATGATGGTTAAGAAACAAGGTCATCCCAGTCTTATAGTGTTAATGTCTAAACCTCATTCTTTGACAACCTTGATCAGTATCATTTTCTTTATAGCAGTGACTACCGTGATATGCTCTCCATAAGTAAAGAAGAATGTGAAATTAGCATGATTGTTAAGAAACAGTTTTACAATAAAGACTTCTTGTCCTGTTTCAAAAGCCAATGCACTCTCGAGATAACTATCCAAAGTAGCAGCAACAGCACAAGCATCAGCAACAGAAGCAGCACTAACTATAGCGACAGTAACAACAACAACAGCAGCAGCAGCAGCAGCAGCAGCAGCAACAGCAGCAGCAACAAGAATAATAACATCAGCACGAACAGCAGGTGTTAACAATAGAGGATGGATCAGCTTGGATTGGAGCTTATCACAGAGAGTGAGTGTAAAAGGAAAAGAAGAGCCTAAGACGCGTATGTTCGGAGTGCTGTCCGTGTGTGTTCCCGTGTTGTGATTGGATTAGTTTGATTAAACAAACTTGTGTTCAAAAAGTCAGGATTTTAGGCACAAGCATTTTAGGGCAGACTCCCTAAAGATGCTTTTTCGAAATGTTCCACCGGCCAGCATTTTTAATTTCCTGAGAGAATAAGGCCTTTTTCCGTCTAATATGAGTGAAGGTGCCATAGTCATTAAGAAAGGTTACTTTGTAGTTGTTTTAAGGAATCTGGTTTGGGTCTTATCTCATTTTATGTGCTGTTGGTGTGGTTTCTCCCGCATTGTAGTGACCGTCCTGGGTTGACCGTTATGGTTGGCCAGGGCGTTGATGCAAGGAACAACAGTAGAGTTGACTTTATATCCTGTTTTAATCTGTATAATTATAGTGGCGATCTGAGGCTTAGCACTTTCGGAGATAACAGCCCAGATATGGCCTCTGCGGTCGGCGGGGCTATTAACAACAGGATTGGATTGGATGGGACAAAAGTCATCATCATCATCATCAGTCCCGTGACCTTGGCGGTCGTGGGGGAGACACGAACGACGATGCCGTGGTAAGCCTCCTCCATCTATCTCGGTCCTCGGCTCTGCGCAGTAGTGCCGAGTCAGTCATCCTGGTCCATTTCCTGATGTTGTCCATCCATGACTTGTTCTGTCTTCCCCTCTTTCTGCCACCTTCGAGTGTTCCCTGCAGTACTGTTTTTGGCAGAGTGTTGTGGCGGGTGACGTGGCCGAACCATGTCAGCTTTTTCTTCTTGACGATGGTGAGAAGGGGTTCCTGTGGACCTGCCAGCCGTGTTATTTGACTCTTGACAAATTCATTGGTCTTTCGTTCTCTCCAGGATATGCCCAGCAGTTTTCTATGGCATTTTGTTTCAAATGACTGGATTCGCTTTGCTGTTTCAGCAGTCAATGTCCAGATTTCACTTCCGTACAGCAGGATAGTCTGAATTAGGGCTTTGTAGAGCTTTTGTTTGATTGGGAAACTGATCTCTTTACTTTTCCATATGGTGGTGAGTTTTGTCATGGCTATTCTGACTTTGATTTCTGTATTCGATCGCCCGTCTTTCGTGAGTGTAGCGTCAAGGTATTTAAAAGCGTCTACCTCCTCCAGTTACTGGCCGTTCACTCATCATACCCCTGCCCAAGAAGGGGAATTTACGCCAATGCCAAAACTATAGAACAACCAGCATCATCAGCCATTCCAGCAAGATCATGCTCAAAGTTATTTTGAATCGACTCAAGAAGGAGGCAGAAGAACACCTTGCAGAGGAACAAGCTGGGTTCAGGGCAGGCAGGAGCACAATCGAACAGGTTTTTAACTGCCACATCCTGATGGAAAAACATCTTCAACATCAGAGAGACCTGTTCCACAACTTCATCGACTTCAAGAAGGCTTTCGACAGAGTATGGCACGAAGGCCTGTGGCAGGTCCTCAGAATGTTTGGCATTGAAGAAGGACTAGTACAAACCATTCAAGCACTATACAACACCGCAAGCAGTGCAGTCCTGAACAATCAGGTCGGAGACTACTTCAAAACCACAGTTGGGGTCCGACAAGGATGCCTGTTATCTCCAGTCCTGTTTAATCTGTTCTTGGAAAACATTATGAGAGAGACCCTCCATGACTTCCACTCTACCATCTCCATTGGCGGCAGACCTCTCAACAACTTACGGTTTGCCGATGACATTGACCTCATGGGCGGAAGTAACACAGAGCTGCAAGATCTTACGACCAGACTTGAGAACAGAGCTGGAGCATATGGGATGGAGGTGAGCTCGGAGAAAAGTAAAGTACTTGTGAACAGCACGAGCAACGCCACTGCTAACATTTACATGAACAAAAGTCATACTTATTCACAAATAAAAAATAAAATACTGGGTGACGCTGCTCTTGTGGCAACGCGCTCTCCCTGGGTAAAGCAGCCCGAATTTCACGTAGAGAAATCTGCTATGACTTAAAGTGGTATACAATACAATACAATACAATACAATACAATACAATACAATACAATACAAATACAAAAGCGCATCAACAAGCTGAATGCTTATAGTGTGCTCGAGGGGAGTAATATCTTCAGATTTTATATTAGGCAGCTGGTAGACATGAATAATGTGTGTGCATGCGTGCGTGCGTGTGTGTGTGTGTGTGTGTGTGTGTGTGTGTGTGTGTGTGTGTGTGTGTGTGTGTGTGTGTGTGTGTGTGTGTGTGCATGCGTGCGTGCGTGCGTGCGTGTGTGTGTGAGTGAGTGTGTGTGTGTGATAATTTGAAATCATTATCATCTTTTGTGAACGGCCACACGTGTGTGAATGACTGGAATGGAAGCCATTTGATTTGTTTGCTTCACAAGATTCTGCAATTAAAAGTATCATATATTATATTATATATATTATCATTATACTATTATTATTATTATTATTATTATTATTATTATTGTTGTTGTTATTATCATTATTATTATCATCATCATCATCATCATCATCATCATCATAGCTATCACCATTATTATTATTATCATTATTTTTTTTAAATTTTGTTAGCTGAAACACTTCAAACAACTCCATAAATTCAAGATCGTCTCTTCAAAGGTCATTGGACTTAGGTTGTTGTTGCTTTTTTACAGAGAAAAGGGTGCAATTGTACAGCCTTTTGAAAGTTACTCAAAGCAATTCTTTGATTGCGTCAGTGAATTTACAAGTACTTTAAAATATTCCCTTTACATTCTTGTGTTACCAATAAGTTCAAGTTTATCATACCCTCCACATAGTGAAACTTACCTACTGTGCATCTTATTTCAAATGAAGGATTTTTTTCTCTATAAGTACAGAAACATAGAAACAGCCAGGATAAACGAAAAGAATAGATAGGTACGCAGGTAGGTTAGTAGATGTATAGATAGAGACTGAAAACTGCCTGGCCATCCAACTAGACAGATAGCTAGATAGATGGACAGATGGACAGATAGCTAGATAGATGGACAGATGGACAGATAGATAGATAAGTAGCGTAGATACATAAAAGAGAGTAATTGATTGATCAGTAATTCGATAGTTATGCAGGTAGATGGACAGAGAGACAGACAGACAGACCAACCAATAGATGGATAGATAGATAGATAGATAGATAGATAGACAGACAGACAGACAGACAGACATATAGACAGATAGAAAAATAGATAGACAGACAGACGGACAGACATATAGACAGATAGATAGATAGATAGATAGATAGATAGATAGATAGATAGATAGATAGATAGATAGATAGATAGATAGGTAGGTAGGTAGGTAGGATAGGTAGGTAGGTAGATAGATAGATAGATAGATAGATAGATAGATAGATAGATAGATAGATAGATAGATAGATAGATAGATAGATAGATAGATAGATAGATAGATGGATGAGCCACGGATGTATATTCAAAGTAACCTGTAGTCTGTAGTAGGTGTCCCCTTCACTCGCACACACAGCCCCACCTGGGCAGGCCGTGGTAAGAGGTAGGCGGCTGGGGTGAGTTTGACCTGACACACACATGGACAGGACATTGTTGTTAGTGGTGGTACATGCAGATGTCTAGTGTTTGTACATTCAGCCGTCTAGTGTTCATAAATTAAGCTGTCTAGTGTTAGTAAATTCAGTTGACTAGTGTTCGTAAATTTAGCTGTCTAGTGTTGGTAAATTCAGCTGTCTAGTATTGGTAACTTAAGCTGTCTAGTGTTGGTAAATTCAGCTGTCTATTATTAGTAACTTTAGCTGTCTAGTGTTGGTAAATTCAGCTGTCTAGTGTTGGTAAATTCAGCTGTCTAGTATTGTTACTTTTAGCTCTCTTGCTGGTAAATTCAGCTGTCTAAAGTTGGTTAATTTAGCTGTCTTTTATTGGTAAATTCAGTTTCTAAAGCTGGTCAGTTACAGTGTTTGTAATTTTAAGTGTTTAGTGTTGGTAAACTCAACTGTCTGTTATTGTAAATTCAGCTGCTCACTCACTCACTCACTCAGTCCCATGTCCCAAAGGACGTAGGGGGGACATGAGAGAAGACACAACAGAGATCTTTTTCCATGCTTAAGGATCCTGTGTGGCTAGTAGAAGGTGTTGCAGGGGTTGGGCGGTCCAGTCATTGATGTTGTCAACCCATGATTTCTTTTGGCGGCCTCTTCTTCTCTTGCCTTCAACTGTTCCCTGCAAGATGGTTTTTGCTAAGGTGTTGTGTCTTGTGATGTGACCAAACCACATCAGTTTTCTCCTCTTTATGGTGGAGAGCAGGGGTTCTTGGGGGCCCACACGCTTTTTGATTTCTTCTTTCACATAGTTGTTGGTCTTGTGTTCTTTGTATGATATTTTGAGGAGTCTTCTGTGGCACTTGTTCTCGAATGCTTGGATTCTCCTCTCTATCTCTGCTGACAGGGTCCATGATTCACAGCCATATAGGAGGATAGATATCACGAGGGATTTGTAGAGGTGATATTTGGTGCAGAAGCTGATGTTGTTGCTTCTGATGATCCTCTCAAGTCTGGCTAGAGCAGATGTTGCTGATGCAATGCGAGCTTTCACTTCATTGTTTGATGTGCCATCTTTTGTTAGGATGGAGCCTAAGTATTTGAATTGGCTCACCTCTTCCAGTATTTCTCCATTTATCTTTATTTCCGTGCTGTCATTACTAGCGCTGTTGACCATGATCTTTGATTTATCTGTACTGACCTCCATGCCGTATGCGCTTGCTCGATCTGATAGACTATCTGTGAGGTTTCGCAGTTCTTGTTTGCTGCCGCCCATGAGGTCAATGTCATATGCAAATCTGAGGTTGCAAATGGGTCTTCCACCAATGGAGATGGAAGTGTGGTGGTTTTGCAGTGTCTCTGTCATGATGTTTTCGAGGAAGAGGTTGAAAAGTACAGGTGAGAGAAGGCAGCCCTGACGGACCCCAACCGTGGTCTTGAAGAACTCGCCCATGTGATTGTTCATGAAAACTGCACTTCTTGCGTTCTCGTACAGTGCCTTGATGACTTCAATGAGCAGTTGTCAATGTTGAAGTGCCTGAGTACTTGCCAGAGGCCGTCATGCCATACCCTGTCAAAGGCCTTTTTGAAGTCTATGAAATTGTGATACAAGTCTTTTTGGTGTTGGAGATGTTTCTCTATCAGAATTCTCAGATTGAAAATTTGTTCCTTTGTGCTGCGTTTTGGTCTAAAGCCGGCTTGTTCTTCTGTCAGGAGTTTTTCCGCTTGGTTTTTCAGTCTGTTGAGGACTACCCGCAGCATGATCTTGCTAGGATGGCTTATGAGACTGATGGTTCTGTAGTTCTGGCATTGCTTGAGGTTTCCTTTCTTTGGTAGGGGTATTACAAGAGACTGTGTCCATTTTTCTGGCCATTCTTTGGGTGTCGTGAATCTTCTGACAAAGTTCTGGAATCGCCTTGCTGTTTCATTGCCTCCATTTTTTATGAGTTCAGCTGGGATGTTATCGATTCCAGGGGACTTTCCCTTCTTCAATTGTTTAATAGCTGTGTCTACTTCACACCTTAGTATTGGTGGGTCTTTATCTTGGTGTTCAGGGTTTTTTCCGAAACCATGTTGGTATCCGGGCGTAGTGGGTAGTTATACAATCCCTCACAGTATTCCGTCCAGCGATGGAGGATGGCATTGCTTTCCGTTAAAAGATTTCCTTCTTTGTCTTCAATAACAGAGGCTTTAGGCTGTGTGGTTTTCGTTAGTGATTTCAGAGTGTCGTAAGCTGTTTTGCTGTTTCCCTTGGCCATTCCAACTTCGATGCTGTGGCATTGTTCTTCTATCCACGCTTCTTTGGCTTCTCTCATCTTTTTCATCACTTCTCTGTGGCTATTGCTGTATTTGTTGTTGGCTTCTTGACTTGTGAACTTTTGTTTCTTAAGCTCTCTTCTTTTGTCGCAGAGGTCAAGAACCTCATTTGTCACCCAGGGTTGTTTCTTTGTTCTGCTTCTTCCGAATGTTTCTTCTGCTGCTGTCATTAGCACTTCTTTGATGTTGTTGGCTAGTGTGTCCACATCATTGTCGATGGCTGTGAGTGCGGCGAACTTTCCTCCAATGTTGGCTTGGAAGATCTCAACCACTGTTGGGTCTTTGAGTTTTTCCAGATCAAATCTTATGCGTGGGTTTTTCGGCTGTTGTTTTGCTTTCAATTTCAGCTTGATGGTGGTAAGTACAAGGTCGTGGTCACTGCCAATGTCAGCTCCTGGGAATGTTCTTGTGTTTGCCTTGTTTATGCTGGATTTGAATCTTTGGGGTGACAGAATGGAGTCAATTTGATTGTGAATCAGACCATTTGGTGAGTGCCAAGTTGATGTTCTAGATGGTTTGTGAGGATGGAGTGTGTTTGCCAGAGTTAGTTTGTGCCTCTTTGCGAATTCCAGCAGCCGCTGTCCTCTTTCATTTGTTTCTCCTAGTCCAAAGCGTCCTGTGGTTCCTGCCTAGGTGTCATAGGCATCAGGTCCCACCTTAGCATTCCATTCGCCTTCCATAATAACAATGTCTTTTTTGGGCGTTTTGGAGATGACGTTTTCAAGTTGTTCATAGAATTCTTCTATCTGGTCATCATCATAGTCAGATGTTGGAGCATACACTTGGATGATGGTGAGATTCTGGGGTTTTGCAGAAACTCTGATTGAGATGAGTCTGCTGGATACTGGTGTGCAGCTGACGATGCTTGACACAATCTCTTTCCTGACAATGAAGCCTACTCCATGTTGATGTAGTTTCTCTTCTCCACTGTACCATATCTTGTGGCCGTCTTGCGTGGTTGTTTCTCCGAAGCCAGTCCATCTGACTTCCGCAAGCCCTAGGATGTCCCATTTATATCTTTTTAGTTCATGTGTGAGTTCCTGTACTCTTCCTGTTTGGTATGGAGTCCTCACATTCCATGTTCCGATGGTTACTCCTTTATTTGGAAGCTTTAGAGTTGGTTCTGCTCCAGTAGCGCACTTGTCACTCCCACCCTGGAGGCTTGCAGTGGGTAGCGCGGTCGTTGTTGATCCGAGCCTCGACCGATCCGGCATGTTTTTCTGTTTTGTTTTTCTCATCATGTCCTTGCAGTGGGCTTGAGGAAGCTTGGTGGCGCCCATCTCCTCTCCAAGACTCCTACTGGTGTGTAAGAAATTACCAGCCCCTCACAACGTTTTGCCCGCCAGTAGAAGCGGTTACCGGGGTGTGGGTGGGTTAAGGACCCGGACCCAGAAGTGAGAGTTGAGTGCCAAGTGAAGACCAGTGCTCCCGTCCATCCCGAGGGATGCTATTGCCAGGTTTACAAAGGTACCATCTCTCCTTAAGCACACCATACATCCCCAGCTGCTAGTGTAGCTAAATTCAGTTGTGTAGTGTTGATAAACACAGCTGTCTAATGTTGGTAAAATTAGCCTTCTCGGCTTACTGTTAAAATTCAATTGTCCTGTGTTGGTAAATTTGCTGTCTAATGTTCGTAATTTAAGCTGCCTAATGTTGGTATATTCAGCTGTATCGACGTACTATTAGATTCAGTTGTCTAATATGATAAATTCAACTGTGTAATGTTAGTAAATTCAGCTCTCGATTGTTGGTAAATTCAGCTGGCTAAAGTTGGTAAAATTTGATGTCCAATTTTGGTAAATTCCTATGTCCAATGTTGGTAAACTCTGATGTGTAATGTTGGTAAAGTGTTATGTCTAGTACAAGTATATTCAGTTATCTGGTGCAGTAAAGTTAGCTGTCTTGCTTTCTGTATTTTGCCTTAACATCTGTCAGAATTTTTCACTCTCTGTGTATGAATTTGGGCATGGGTATGTGCATGGCTAGGCGTCTATTTAACCTTCTATTTATCCATCTATTTATCTGTTTATCTATTTATCTGTTTATCTATGTGTCTATGTATGTATCTCTATGTCTATCTATCTATCTAAATATATATCTATCTAATATCTGTTGATCTATCTATCTAACTATCTGTATGTCTGTCTATCTTATATCTGCCTGTCTTTCTTTCTCTTTGTTCGGAATGAAGATTTTGTTATTGTAAAGGTAAAGATTTTGTTATTGGAAAGGTAAAGGTTTTGTTATTGGAAAGGTAAAGATTTTGTTATTGGAAAGGTAAAGATTTTGTTATTGTCAAGGTAAAGATGTTGTTATTGTAAAGGTAAAGATTTTGTTATTGTAAAGGTAAAGGTTTTGTTATTGTAAAGGTAAAGATTTTGTTATTGTAAAGGACAAGATTTTGCTATTGTAAAGGTAAAGGTTTTGTTTATGTAAAGGTAAATATTTTGTTATTGTAAAGGTAAAGGTCCCCATAACCGATATGGCGTCATAGAAAGAAAGACAGGAAGATATAAGATAGACAGACATACAGATAGATAGACAGACAGATAGATAGATAGATAGATAGATAGATAGATAGATAGATAGATAGATAGATAGATAGATAGATAGATAGATAGATAGATAGATAGATAGATACATTCATACATACATACATACATACATACATACATACATACATACATACATACATACATACATACATATTAGATAGATAGATATTTAGATAGACAGATATTAAATAGATAGATATTTAGATAGATAGATAGACAGAGAGATACATACATACATACATAGACACAAAGATAAACAGATAAATAGATTGATAAATAGATGGATAAATAGACGCCTAGACATGCACATATCCATGTTCAAATTCATACACAGAGAGTGAAAAATTCTGACAGATGTTAAGACAAAATACAGAAAGCAAGACAGCTAACTTGACCGGCACCAGATAACTGAATATACTTGTACTAGACATAACACTTTACCAACATTAGGCCTCAAATTTTCCAGGGCCAGCACATAGAGGGCGGCGCCCATCTCCCCTCCTTCGCTGCTTGGCTGGGGGAAAGCAAGTGCTCTGATCACTGAGCTATTCTGTCTGAGCTATTTGTAATTGTCACTTTCACCCTTCACCTATCCCGCAGTCCCGTGGACCATGGGCGCGCCAAAGAAGATTTTGCAACCAGCTTCCTCCACTCCCCACTGTCCTCTGATTTCTGTACAAATCGTTTCACTCAAGGCCAGTCCACTCTCTGATGGTGTCCTCCCATCGTTTTCTCTGTCTGCCTGTAAGACAGTCTTGGCCAGCACAAATGTTCGTGTGACGTGCCCGTACCACTATAGTTTGCATTTTTCCCTGGTCAGGAGCTCTTCATATGGTCGATGGTGTTTGTAATTCTGGTTTTCATTTCCTCATTAGTGATATAATCTCTGTAGGAGATACCAAGGAGTTTGCAAAAGCACGCCATCCCCATTGCCTGTATCCTTCTTCTTTATCCATCTGTAATTGTACAAACATTCAAATTGTGCCATTGTTATTTTAACAGACGATTTTGTCAGTACTCCAGAATGGCTGATGTTTTGAAAGCCGACTTCTCACCAGTATCACCACCTGTCATGCAGAGGCCACCTCTGTGTCCCATACCCCTTGACTGGCCCCTCTTTGTCTTCACGGGTGAGGTACTAGCTTCCTGCCCAAAGAGGGAGGACAACACTGTCATTATGGAATGATGTGTGGCCACCTGGGACCACCACAAAAACGACTAACCTTTCCCTTGTTCACTGTGTTGTTCATTGTTTTCTCGTTCTTCTTACCCCTGAACTCAGGCGTAGGATGTTTCCACACGACAGACAGGCCAGTTTGTGACAGCCTATCACACCAGCAGCCAGCAGGGAACTGACATAAGCAAGGAATTCACTTGCTGGCTGGACTTAGCCAGATTGATTTCTGTCGGGTGGAAAGGTACCCATGCGATTCTTATTTCTGGATATCTAATACTCCCCCCCCCCCCACCACCACCATCAGCTGTCAATGCTTTTTCTTTGCTCAGCAACAGAGAAATAATGACATTGACTATCTACATTCTGTCGTTTTCGCCTCTTGTTATTGTGTGCATCCATAGAGTGTGAATGGGGAAGTGCAATAGTATGAGCGGATATTCATCATCATGAAATGAGCCATGTGTCTGCGGGTCTGGAAAGAATCCAGGAGACCCAACATCATCTCGCCTGGACAGTAAGGGATACCCACCATCACTGACTGGCTGAGTCAAGGGGGAGGGCAGGGATGGGAGACAGGAAAGTCTGCTGGTTAGAGCGTTGTGTGTTACGCTCGCAGTCTGACGGCCCAGGTTTGAGTCCAGGTTCGAGCTACCACCGAGACACCTGCTTATAGGGATTTTCCCCCTGGAGTTAACATCAGTGCCATTTCCACTGCCCTGAAAGTCTTCCAGATGAGACTATAAACTGATGTTCCGTGTGCAAACGTAATAGAACCTATTACACACATGCTAAAACCTGTTCCTCTTTTCGGAAGAGTAGGACATTTATGCTGATGGGAATAGATGACAACATTACCAAACCGCATGATTGCAGAGACTAAATATAAAAGAGGACATCGTGAGTGTTTATTCATTGACCTCAAAATAACAGAATAAAAGGAAAGAAAAAAGTTTTGGACAGGAACTTGAACTTTTGTGGACATGGTGAAATCTATATCATCTGTTCCTGTTCCTCCCATCTACGTTCTGTCGTTTCCCCCTCTTGTTACTGTGGGCATCCATAGAGTGTGAATGGGGAAGTGTAATAGTATGAGCGGATATTCATCATCATGAAATATAGATTGAAATGTTTTTGTTTGATACTACTTGCCTTCAGAGCGTAAAGGCTGAAAGAGGACACTGGAGGGAACAACAGGAATTCAAGGAGGTATGAGTGTTACTAAGTCTTATTTGTCGGCATTTGTCTTTTCTTCTGTCCTGTGTGGTGATTTACGTGGCTGCAATCTCTGTTTCCATTCAGCTTATCCTTGACCAACAAGTCAGTCCATTCCTCAGACATCCATTGACTGGTTATTTGGACACCAAACCTAGCAGCATTGGGAAGAATGGCAGTAGTAGACAATGGCACATTTTATTGCCTCTTTCCACACGATTTCGAAGATTCATCTGTATAAACTTAACCATATAGCTTACTTACTTACCTACTTAGGCCCATCACTCCCCCTGGAGCATAGGCCGCCGACAACAGTCCGCCAGAGTCCTCTGTCCTGGGCTATTCTCTCCAGCTGTCTCCAGGTATACCCATCCTCTTGGTTTCTGCCTCAAGGTCACGTCGCCAGGTGTTTCTTGGCTTTCCTCTTTTTCGTTCTCCCTGGGGGTTCCATGATAGTGCCTGCCTTGTGATGTTGCTGGCTGGCTTTCTCAGGGTATGTCTAATCCATCCCCATCTCATGCGCCGGATTTAATTCTCGGCTGGCAGCTGGTTGGTACATTGCCACAGGTCTGCCTTGCTGATGGTGTCGGCCAGTGGATCTGGAGGATTCGCCTCAGGCAGCTGTTGATGAAGGTCTGCACTTTCTTGATGGTGGTCTTTGTTGTCCTCCATGTCTCCGCTCCATACAGTAGGACTGACTTGACGTTGGAGTTGAACAGCCTGATCTTTGTGCGGGTCGACACAACCTTGGAGCTCCAGATGTTCTTCAGCTGCAAGTACGCTGCCATCGCCTTGCCAATTATTGCTCTGACGTCTGCGTCTGTGCCGCCCTGCATGTTAATGATGCTACCCAGGTATGTGAATGTCTCCACTTCTTCCAGCTCCTTCCCATTTAGTGTGACTGGGTCCTCACTCGCTGCGTTGATCTTGAGAATCTTGGTTTTGCCTTCATGGATCTTGAGACCAACTTGTAATGAGGTGGCTGCTAGTTCTGTAGTCTTGTCCTGCATCTGTTGGCGGCTGTGGGAAAGCAGGGCCAGGTCGTCTGCAAAGTCGAGATCATCCAGCTGGTCCCACAGTGTCCAGTGTCTTCTGTATGCTGTTGATGTCTTCATGGTCCAATCGATCGCCAGGAGGAAGAGGAAAGGTGACAGGAGACAGCCTTGTCTGACTCCGGTCTTCACCTCAAAGCTGGTTGTGAGTTGTCCTCCATGGACCACCCGGGAGGTCATTCTTTCGTAGGAGTTCTTGATCAAGTTGACCAGTTTGGTTGGCACTCCATGGTGGCGAAGTAATTTCCAGAGGGTGTTGCGGTCCACACTGTCGAATGCTTTCTCATAATCAACAAAGTTGATGTATAAGGACGGGTTCCACTCTAAAGATTGCTCAACGATGATGAGCAAGGTAGCAATCTGATCTACGCATGATCTGTTCTGGCGGAAGCCGGCCTGCTGGTCTCGGAGGAGAGGGTCGACTACATTTTTCATTCTCTCGAGGAGGATCCTAGTAAAGACTTTTCCTGGCACCGACAGAAGCGTTATCCCTCTATAGTTGGCACAGTTGCTGAGGTCTCTTTTCTTGGGTAGCTTGATGAGGTAGCCCTCCTTCCAGTCTGATGGTACTTCCTCCTCTTCCCAAATCTTCCTAAAGAGAGGGTGCAGCATCTCTACCGTGGTCTCCAGGTCTGCCTTGAGTGCTTCTGCTGGGATGTTGTCCGGTCCTGCTGCCTTACCATTTCTCAGCATTTTGATGGCTTTCCTGATCTCCTCCCTGGTTGGTTGCTCACAGTTGATGTCTAGGTCTCTATCAGCAGGGTCGATGTCCGGGGGGTTTGAAGGGACGGGTCTGTTCAGGAGTTCCTCAAAGTGCTCTGCCCATCTGCTCAGTTGTCCCTCTGTTCCCAGGATGGTGTTTCCTTTCTTGTCTTTGACTGGTCGCTCAGGCCTGCTGTACTTCCCTGAGAGTTTCTTAGTGGTGTCATACAGCAGCTTCATGTTATTACTGGCTGCTGCTTCCTCGGCTTCCTCTGCCAGGCTGTCGATGTACTTGCGCTTGTCTGTTCTTGCGGTCCTCTTGACTTCTCTGTTGGCTTCTGTGAAGTCTGCTTGTGCCTTGGCCTTTGCTGCTCTTGTCCGGCTGTTGTTTACTACTGCTTTCTTCTGCTTTCTCTTCTCAATCTTGCCCATTGTGACTGCTGATATCCATTCCTTCTGTTGGTGTCTCTTGGGGCCCACTACTTCCTGACAGGTTGACGTCAGTGTCTCTTTCACTTTCTTCCACTGGCTCTCGATGTCGGTCTCTTCTTCAAGCAGTTCTTGTAGTACTTGGTACTTGTTGGTGAGGGACAGTTTGAATTCTTCATTTATTGTTGTGTCTTTCAGCAGGCTGGTGTTGTACTTCTGCCTCTTTGTTGTTGCTTCCATCCAGTTCTTCTTCAGCTTTAGCTTCAGCCTGGCTACCAAAAGGTGGTGGTCAGATGCAACGTCTGCTCCTCTTTTCACCCTTACATCCTGTAGAGATCTCCTGAATTTCTTGGCAATGCAGATATAGTCGATCTGGTTCTCAGTCACATGATTTGGTGATACCCAGGTGGCCTTATGTACTCTTCTGTGGGGGAAAATGCTGCCACCGATTACCAGATTGTTGATAGCACAGAAGTCTGCAAATCTCTCGCCATTCTCATTCATCTCTCCTAATCCGTGTCTTCCCATCACTTCCTCGCATCCCGTGTTCTCTTGTCCGATCTTGGCATTGAAATCACCCATGAGGATGTTTATATCTTTTTCTGGATACTTGGCAATGACGTTCTGCAGTCTGTTGTAGAATTGATCTTTGACTTCTTCATCGCCGTCATTAGTTGGCGCATAACACTGGATGATGTTCATCTTGATCTTCTTCTTCTTAGTCCTGAAGGATGCCGCGATGATTCTTGATCCGTGTGCTTCCCATCCTATCAGGGCTCGCTGCGCAGGTCTTGACAACATGAGCGCTACGCCTTCTGTGTGTGGAGCGTTGTCTTCTTCGTGGCCAGAATAAAGCAGCATCTCTCCAGAGAGCAGTCTCCTTTTGTCCTGACTGTGTCCAACGGGTCTCACTGATGCCAGGCTGTGTGAGGTTGTAGCTTGTTTTTGGTTATGAAGCAATGCTTTCTTATTAATTATCTATGGAACATGTAAATGTGTAAATGTCTGCTGCTACTTGTGCTGTTTTTCCCGTCTCATACATGGTCCTCACATTCCATGTTCCGACGTTGATGGTCCTGGTCGATAAAAGGGGGTCGGCCTTGTGGCTTCTGTAGACTCACGGCTTTCACCACACGGCGTCATACATCCTCTTGGCGAGGACCCTTCCTCTCCCAGGGCAGTAGTCTCTTGGTCCGTTGTTGGCATTTCTGTAGCAAGCTTTGTTTTCACGGGGTGGGGTTGCTAGCCCCACGCCCAACCCTCCTCCTTTCTCATCCGGGCTTGGGACCGACCATGGCGGAGTTAACCATATAGCTTAGTAAACATAAAAAACCCTATAAAGCGTCACTGTGTTTTCAAACCAGTAAAACTCTCAGAACTGTATGGCTATTTTAGATACCCACTTTGTTTTTATAGATTGTATCATTTTAAAGAGTCAGCATTGTACCTTATGACTGTCTGGTACAAACATACGCAATTGCTTTTGACAATCAACAGTGGTGTCATTACTTTCACAAACAATTATCCTTTAAAATAAGAGTGATCATCTTGAAAAAATGGTTTGTATTCATAGACTTAAAATGTGCTTCTTATGTATACATGTTCTTTAAAAAAAACCCAATAACTTGCTGAATATGTTTAACATGAGAATACATATCCATACTCCTTCATGTTGTTTTTATG
>CM054144.1:54223713-54253713 GCA_028751875.1 Rapana venosa
TTCAGTGTCACCCAGGCACTCGCCCACGACCGCGCTAAGTGTAGCCAGCTGGTCCACCGTTCATCCACCATGCAGCGCCCCTACGACCCTGGCGGGTTACGGGACCAGTGAACAGTGAACAGTGAACTGCAGAATGGACATCCCTATCCATCCCAGTATGTACAATTTCCCTACCGAGTGGCAAGAATAAAATGAAGTCGGAAAAATGTCGCTTGAGGAAAACGTTATCAGTCTTGCTTGACATAGGGCCTGGAGAATAAACTTGGAATGCAGAAAATAACAGACAGACATACAGATAGATAGACGGACAGACAGACAGACAGAGAGAGGCGAACTTTCTAGCACAGAATTTCCAGAAACACCCTGATATTCTCACAGGAGAATAAAAGAAGGAGGAGGAGCATGTGGAGGAGGAGGAGAGAAAGAAGAGAGAGAATGGTACTATAAAATTTAATCATTGTTATCCATTTTGCAAATATATTAGGGTCATAACCTTCACATGAGAAAAGATAACTATAAATGCAACCCAGCTGTTCTGTTGTTTGCATTTGCACAAAATTGTGCTAAACTGTAGGCATCACTTTTTCCCATCTAGTGACGCCAAATACTATGTGATTCTAGTAATGTCTGCTTGCCGTCTCACCCCCCATCTCTTCACCTGTCTCTATCGTGTACACAGGCAGAGGCGGCCCAGAGTCTCCCTGCCTGAAGGGGCGGACTGTAGGCTGCAGATAGCAGATGCCTGATGCAGGGTCAAAGGCCACGGAACCACAGCTCTCCACCTGCTGACACTTCACTATACATTCTAAAGCTGACCTTGGAATGTTACTGGTCGTCAGAGCTGACGTCACTGTGCTTTGACCTTGATTCATCCACGATGATGACACTTCTGCTGTAGTGACGCCAAAAAGGATGAGGCTGAAGACTGAAGCCAGAAGCGTGTAGTGAGGGCGTGAGAGGAAGGGACAGCCAGCCATGTTGACAACACTGTGACTCTGTGCGCTCTGACTTGAGGTTATACAGTCGGCAGCTCTTAATCTGAGACTATTTTCTTTCTCCAGCTATACTCTTCACAACTTTAATGAACACACACACACACACACACACACACACATACTCGTGTTTTCCATTGTAGGCCAGATTGAACATCATATTATATGCTTTAAGTGGCATCCTATCTGTATCTATTTGTAGAATCTTAAGCCAGTAGCTCACACAGCTCACTTGGGCATTTATCCAAATAGAGTAGGGGCCAGTTTCACCATAAAAAGATCATCTGTAGTTTTACCAGTCATACCCAGAACCATTTTAAGTGCATACAAGTGAACTCTTCCAATACAAAAAGCAGTTTGATCCAGTCCGCTTACTTCAGCGCCTTAGTATGTAACAGGTACAACCTGTGTGCCAACAGTATCCCAGAGGACTTGCAAAGAATTATTTTTGATCATGTACATTTCCTTCAGAATATGCAATAGTGCTTTAGAGAGAGAGAGAGAGAGAGAGAGAGAGAGAGAGAGAGAGAGAGAGTGTGTGAGGGTGGTGTGTGTGTGTGTGTGTGTGTGTGTGTGTGTGTGTGTGTGTGTGTGTGTGTGTGTGTGTGTGTGTGTGTGTGTGTGTTCTGTTTGGTATGTTAGTTCAGAACAGGCACCACTGAGCACCACCAAAGTGACCCAGTAGAGTGCAGGGTCCTTCTGGCTGGTGGCCTAATGGCGGCCTAATGATAATGGGCTCCC
This sequence comes from Rapana venosa, assembly GCA_028751875.1. Lineage (NCBI taxonomy): Eukaryota > Metazoa > Mollusca > Gastropoda > Neogastropoda > Muricidae > Rapana > Rapana venosa. The sequence continues at coordinate 54,225,447 of CM054144.1, forward strand.
TGTGGACTTCCAGCCCTGGGGATGTGACATAACGAATGTGGGTATAGCTGTGGCCGCGAGTTTGAAATGAGTGCCGTGGGAACAGGAGGATGAGGCAGCAAAAAAAAATTGAAACAGATTTAATGTAGACGTAGCAGAATAGCAGATCCTGGCATGAGGACTATAGATCCACATTGATGCTCTCATCTAACTGGACTTTTTCAAGTGCTTTCAGATTATTGACGAGTATATCTAAAAATCGATGATCAACAGGTCTGCAGCCACTATCATACAGCCACTCTTATCTTTTCATTGCTTCTGTGACTGCATCTCAAATATGCACACCAGGCGCGCAGGTACGCACGCACGCACACACACACACACACACACACACACACGCCGCGCGCGCGCGCGCACGCACACATAGATAGATAGATAGATAGATAGATAGATAGATAGATAGATAGATAGATAGATAGATAGACAGAGACAGACAGACAGACAGACAGACAGACAGACAGACAGACAGATAGATAGATAGATAGATAGATAGATAGATAGATAGATAGATAGATAGATAGATAGATAGATAGATAGATAGATAGATAGACGTCTTGCTGTAACAACAGCTTTCTCGTTTTGATATAGTTTTTGACAACTTCTAGCTATTGTTTAAGACAGAAACATTCGGAAAGATGCAAGAACCATTAGGAAGTCCCTACAGTCATGTCTCAGCATAGCCAGCTAAAATGAATAGGGTAGTGGGGAATATTCAACAGCCAAGATTATATCGCCCTGCCAGGGTGTGTGACCTGTGTGTGTGTGTGTGTGTGTGTGTGTGTGTGTGTGTGTGCGCGCGCGCGCGCTCGTGTACTTTTGGACTTGGTGGAACTATTAATTGTTACTGGTTGTATGACTGTGTAAGAATGAGTTGAGTGCAAGCCCTTTGATTTGTCTCTGCAAGATATCGTCATCACCATCATTAACCATTACACCCAGTGGTGTGTAGGGCAGTAACAAAGCGCTTCCACTCCTGCCTATTCTGGGCCAACCTAGTCACTGATCCCCAAGAGTGCTGCATGGCCTTCATCTCACTTTCTACAGTCCTCCTCCACGTTGCTTTTGGTCTTCCTTTCTTTCTCCTTCCTTCTGCGGTCCAGTGCAATGCTGTTCTTGTGACTGACTGTGGGTCTCTACGGAGGATGCTCCCAATCCACTTCCACCGTCGTCTGGTGATGATGGTTCCCATGTCTTCCTGCCTGCATCTCCGTAGTAGGTCTTCATTGGAGATCTTCTCTGGCCAAAAGATCCGGAGAATTCTTCGGACGCATATGGTGTGAAAGGATCGAAGTTTGGTAAGATCCGCTTCCGTCATCCTCCAGCACTCAGAACCGTACAGGAGCGTAGACACAACACAGCTCTGGTATAGCTTCAGCTTGGTGTTGGTGCTGTACTGAGTTGATCTCCAGATATTGTTCATCTCCCTAAGCACAGTCCTGGCCTTGCCCAGTCTGTTGTGGATGTCTTCTTTTGTGCCGCCCTCTGGTTTGATGCTGCTGCCAAGGTATGTGAACTTTTCTGTCTGGCGCAGGTCAGTTCCATTCACTTTCATAGGGGCTGGTGTGTTCATAAATTTCATTTATTATTATTATGATGATGATTATTATTATTACTATAGGCCTACATGCTGACGAAATTTCTCTGCAATGTTGGTACCACATCATCAGAGCAACCATTGTCAAGCAAGCAAAGAACACTCCATAATAGATACTGAAACAGTCAACACAAAATAGACTCTTCTGACTTACATAGGGACTATCATGCTAAAAAGTCTGTGGGTGTGTGATAACCATGTTTAATCTAACGACTTTTGTTTTGTAACCCCTTTGTCACGAGAAACCCCCAACCGGCCCTATTCCATTTTCCCTAGTTTTCCTTTGTTTTATCAAGGGAGAGCATATTTTTCCGGCCACCTATTTGTCAGAGTGAGTTTACTACGAATTCATTGGGAAGACTGGGATCACACTGTCGAGCATCATCCACTTTACAGGAAGAGTCTAGATATACAATTTTGAGTGTATTACTAAAAGTGTTTGACCAATACTGCATTTGTCTGTATTTCATGGGCTAATTTGATACTGAAGCTATTATGAAAGAAGAGTAGAATACAGCTCTGTTAAAAAGTCTCAAAGCACGGACACTTGAATAGCAGCATCATTATATCAGCTTCACATACTTTCTGTGCTCTCAGTCCAATATGATGCCTTTTCCCAAGAAAATCTTACAAGCATTTTCTTTCCATACATTATCTGGCATTTTGCTATTATTGTTTTGTTCTGGTTACCAAGAAGTGATAATTTATTGTAAACGCTGTAATGGGAGCGAGATATCCATTCTGTAGTGTTATTTTTGCGTGTGGCATCTTCTTATACATTTTTTGTGCATTGAAATGTCCATTATCCTTTTTATTCTCGTAACCTGGGGATAATATTTATTTTGATTTATTTATTTATTCTTTTATATCGAGGATAATGGAATAAGCATTCATGTGCTTTTTTACATCCGGTCCCCGTGTGTATGCGGTTGTGTAAATTTTGTCATCTGTTCCCACTGGCACACAATGGCCTACTCTTCCGAAAAGCGGAACAGGATATAACGTGTGCTCAAGATGTTCTGCATGCGTTCGAACACGGGGCCTCGGTTTATGTCTCATCCGAAGGACTAATAAATAAGAAGAAGAAGAAGAAGAAGAATGATAGTAATAATAATAATAATAATAATAATAATAATAATAATAATAATAATAATAATAATTGAAGGAGGGTGATGGAAGAATCGGGGATAAGGGGATGTTAGGAAACTGGCACTCCACACTCACAGGAATGATGGGAGGCCATGCAGGGGTGTTATGGTAACACTTTTTTATTTTTATCTACCAAACAACACACACCTGAAACAAAGATAAAATTCAGGTAACTACTCTATCCATATTTAACCAGGTACATGAAAGGCACACAACAGCAAATAGCAACATTGTCCTCTAGCCGAATGTAAGAAAACCAAATTCCTTTCATCACTCACACCAAAATACCAAGTTAATCCTAGGGAACCAATAGAGAGAGTATACAGTTGTAAATCAGACAACCAAAGACTACAGCATAATTAGGAAAATCCTTTCAATACTCTCAACTGACATTATCCTAATAATGTTAACAGAACTTAGTCTATACTAAGATCTTTCACAACATTGGCCCCTATCATACCCCATGGATATTGTAGCACAAAAGAGAGAGAGAGGGGAGAGAGAGAGAGAGAGAGAGAGAGGAGAGAGAGAGAAGAGAGAGAGAGAGAGAGAGAGAGAGAGGAGAGAGAGAGAGAGCAGACACAATCTAGTGTCACACAACCACATACAAATTAACCCCTTTTGACAACAATGACTAACCATACACAAAGTCACACCTACATGTTGAAGTTGCCTACTTTTACCAGGGCAATGACTACAAGGGCCTAGCTAGGCTTAGTTCAGTACTGCATTGAAGTCTACCCTTCAAGTCTTCAACTCTTTTAGTTTTAGCAGTCGAACTCTTTTATCTCAATTCAACTTTGCCATAATAATCTATCCCAAAAGCTCTGTTACCAAATCCATAATTATTATCTTGATCAGTGCAATTTACAAACTTCATCTCAACATGATGCACACATCAAATGATGATTACTTACTCATAAAATCCCACTTTTAACATGAACATCCATTTATAGAATAAATCTAAGATCACACAATCAAATAATAAGTCTCATGACTTTAGCCAACTTTCATGTACACATAGTTTCACTGTACCAGTCACAATACTCAATCAATAACTAAATTCAGCTAGTACACACAAATAAGATTTACATATAAAATCAGCCTTTTCCTTGATAATTCTCTTTAAGCAACAACTTATATCAAAAGGAGAAATTCTCACTTACAGCTCAAGCAGGAGAAGAAAACTGCTGTTTCCTTCTAAGTCATTCTGTCAGGAGCACACAGCCTAACTCAAGAAGAAAGTTGCCTCAGACAGCCAGCAAGAGAAAGACTTTAAAATGCCATGTACACCCTGTTATGTTGGTTCAGTTGCAGGACTACTAATTCCAACTGACCAATGAATACATTTGGAAACTGAGATGAACAAATCCTAATCACACATCAAATCAGCTGACAAACAAATTTAAATCAACCAATTTAGTCTTTACATGACAAATCTGCTGGTTCAATAGAGGAGAGGGGGGAGGGGTAATAGAGAGGGGGGAGGGGGGGATGCTAATCAACAAGAAAGAGGCCCACAAGCCTGTTGAATAAGACTAGCTCTAGCAAGCTCTGAAGTGCTTATTACATCACTGTTCCACTGGACACTCTAGGCTACAACAAGGACTCAGGCCATGAATAGCAAGGGCTCCAATGTAGCTGACAAAGAAACTGTTAAAGACAAAGGCTGAGCCACCAGCTCTAATAGGACAACAGGCCTACATTGAGAACACTTAGCTGCAACCATGGCAAGGAGTTGCTCACAGAGACATGTTGGACACTTAAGGTGAGAGAAGGTGCCACAGTACACATGCCTCACTTGTTTATTAGGCCTCCCAGTCCACTGAGACACTCAGGGCACCTAAGCTAAGACAGTGATAATTCACACATGGATTGGTTGCCAATGCTCCAAACTCACTCATGGAGACATGCTGGACACCTAAGCTAAGAAAAGGGCTGCCAACACAGACCTCAATGGGCCTCCCTAGCTAAAGTCTCAAGTGGATTAAAAGAATCCTCAGCCCACAACCATGGGTATCCAAACAGACTGAGAAGTTGTTTGTTTGAACCCAACACTGTAACACTGTTAGGTTGTCAAAGAAACCTAACTCTGTCTTTTGGAATTGCTGAACTAAATAAATCATGAAGTCTAACCAAGTTGAACAGTTCTTTTTAGAAGAGAGGGGGGGGGGGGGGAGGAGAGGGTAAGGAAAGGGGGGTTGTAGTTCAGTTATAGTGGGCAAAGTGCACACTATAACACAACAACAACAACAACAATAATAATAATAATAATAATAATAATAATAATAATAATAATAATAATTCGAATTTCTGGAGTGATGAATCTTGCAAAGCAAACATATTAAAGAGCTTGGGCTCAAATCATCCACACACATGGGACCATACCCCAAAAATGATTAGCAGATTTCAAATTTAGACACACACACACACACACCTGTTAGGCAGGGATGTCTCTTGAAAGTAGGAACAGAAAGATAAGATGTGTAGCTATGGGGGAAAGACACTAGGTCGGGAATAAGTGTCTTGAGGCTGGATTAAAAGTGTCAAATGCAAGCTTTTGGCGAAGTGAGAGAGGGAGATCATTCCAAAAGGATGTACCAGAAATAGAGACAGAGTATGGCCAACAGTGAAATGTTTGAATCCGGTGTTTGGAAGCGTTAAGTATATGTGGCAGAATGGGTGGAATGGGAAGGAGTATACAGGTGAAGACAGTTACAGAGATAGGGGGGTGCAGCTTTGTGGAGATATTTGTAACAGAGGGAACCAATCTTATACTTCTCTCTCTGTGAACCAGGGAGCCAGTGAAGGGATGGCAAAATCAAGCAGAGTGACTGGCGTCCTCAGCACGGCCTGGTTTGATTGGCCTTGTAGGAGGGAAATGATACAGGTACTTTGTCCTTTAATGGCGTTTTTCTTCCAGCTGGATGTTTGAAGGGGTCAGTGTTGATTTTGACCTTGAGGTAAATCGTGAAGGCGTTGCTGAAGTTGAATAGGATGGCATCCCTGGTAGGGTCTCTGTGGTCAGTGGGGATATAAACAACATGAAGTGAAATGAAGGAAGGAAGGTGGCAGGATGGTTAAGACGTTTGCCTGCCAACAAGTAAACCGTGAGGTTCTGGGTTCGATTCCCAGTCTCGCCCTTTCTTCCCAGTTTGACAAAAAAATGAACTGAATGTCAAAGTCCTTGGGATGAGACTATAAACCGAGGCCGCGTGTGCGAACGCATGCAGAACATCTTGCGCACACGTTAAATCCTGTTCCGCTTTTCGAAAGAGTAGGCCATCGTGTGCCGGTGGGAACAATTGACAGAATTTACAAAGCCTCATACACACATAAAAAAGTCATCTGAGCGCTTTGATTTGTTGCTTTACAAGATTCAGCGCTATATAAGTTCCATACAGAAGTAGTAGTAGTAGTAGTAGTAGTAGTAGTAGTAGTAGTAGTAGTAGTATTAGTAGTAGTAGTAGTAGTAGTAGTAGTAAATGGAAGCTGACTGGCCTGCTGACCTCATTCCAGATCAATAAATGTGGCCTTATTTTCATTTCATTGAATCAAGAGGCGGCATAAATGCTTTAATACTGTAAAATCGAAGCAACAACAACATGAGACTAGGATATGACGAACCCTTCCTGTTTTTGAATTACCACAGATGTTTAATTTGAAGAACATGTAGATAGTGATGATTTTGAATTCACATCATCTTCAGATTGGCGTGCTTTTCTTAACAACAAAGATTTTGGATGCCTATTGGATGCAGAGACTCAAAATTATATTTGACAAACATTTAGATAACAGGTATAAAACGATTTTTCACTCTTTAAGCCTGAGTATGTATGCAGCAAGTGCATTAGGAGTGCCTGAACTTTCATGAATTCGTGTGTGTGTGTGTGTGTGTGTTTGTGTGTTATATTAGGACTGGTGAGTTTATGCTTACAGATTTTAATGCTTAATTGCTCACCCCTTCCTTTTGAAAGGCTATAATGTAATAAAATACTCTCTCTCTCTCTCTCTCTCTCTCTCTCTCTCTCTCTCTCTCTCTCTCTCTTTTCTCTCAGGGTCCATATTGAAGAATTGTCAGAACCTGGTACAGAGAAAGAATAGAATTCAAAAATGTAAACGTATTCACTCAGCTGAAAAATCTGTGACTACGAGATCACTGAGGATATTGAGAGTCATCACTGAACTGTGTCTTCAAGTTCTGTGTATAATGGAGAGCATTATGATCAGGAAACCACATGGACAGAAGAGGACAAAGCAGAGAAATGCATCATTTGATGTCAAAGTAAGTAAACTAACATGCGAACTTCAGTTTCAATGATGCAAAAGGTTTGAAAGCAAAAGAAAAAAAACAATACATCAAAGAAAAATCTTGTATCTACGCCGAATAGAATAAACACAAAGCTGTTTCAGTAAACTTAGCTGGCAGGATTAAAACAATTGATTTTTCTATTCTGTTATTTTGCAGATAGTGGAATAAGTACTCGCGTGCTTTTTTGCATCCAGTCCCCGTGTGTATTCAGTTTTGTCTATTTTGTCATCCATTTCAACCGGCACAGAATAGCTTACTCTTTCGAAAATGGAACAGGCTTTAACTGTGGCAAGATGTTCTGTGGGCATTGGCACAGGATCTGGTTTATAGTCTCATCCAAAGAACTTTTAGGGGAAGTGGAGTCGGTACTTACGTTAACTCCAGAGGAAAAAACCTCTTGTGAATCTTGTGAATCTGAGCCTTGGGAAATGAACAAACACAAGAAGAACCCTACATATTTTTATATCCTCACAATTTTGTTTTTTTTAACTTTAAAATTTTTTTGGGAAAGAGTTGACATTTTTTCGTTTATTATCATGAACAAAAGATGGCCATCCAACCAAAATATTATTCAAAGAACCATTTTCAGAAACATAAAAAATTCCTGGTGACAAAAACTACTAAAAACAGGTATAAGTACCGGCAAAATTGATGAGAACGTTTAAGAAGGTAAACAAGTATGCTCTCGTGAAACATCTCAATAATCTGCTTTAGAAAGGATTTGTTTTCTTATTGAATAGACAGCATAAATTACTTTTGTTCCAGTTTACAAGAAACACTGAGACAGTTACAGAGCCATATTATCAAACATGATTAGTAAACTGTACATAAATACTCTGAATAAACGGGTCAGAAATAGGCTGAAACAGAATGATGAAAAAGGAGAGTCACCGAGGAGCGGGCCAGATTCAGGCAGGAGTGGTTAACACATTTGGTGACATTAAAACACAGTTGGTCACATCTTTCTATTTTTTGCATTTATCCAAAAGCAGCTGAAAATTTGGAAATTGTGCTTGGATTTGTAGACTTTTACACCGCTGCTAACCTAGTCGGTTAAGCTGTTCTGATGAGACTATTTAGACAAGGTGGGATTCACAATGGATTATATTAAGTGTTAAGGTGAATAATTATATGCAATAATCCTATGTGTGCGAAATAAACGTTTACACAGTGGATATTTACTTGTCCCCAACGTGTAAACAAGGATGTTTGCAAGGCCCGTATTTCTCTCTCTCTACACAACACACACACACACACACACAAGCACACACACACACACACACACACACACACACAACGGGACGGGATAGCCTAGTGTTCAGAACATTGCACTCGCAATCTGACGACCGGGCTTAAATCCCGTTCAAGAGGAATTTTCCCCTGGAGTTACTCTCCCTAACAGTTCTTCATATGAGACAATAAACCGAGGCCCAGTGTGCGAACGCACCCAGAACATCTTGCGCACACGTTATTCCTGTTCCGCTTTTTGAAAGTGTAGGCCATTGTGTGCCGGTGGGAACAGATGACAAAATTTACAAAACTGCTTACACACGGAGACTGGACGTAAAAAAGCCAGCAAACAAAACATGTGGTCAACAGTGGAATAACCTTTTTTAAATCTTTCTAGGTACATACCTGTTAAGTTATGTTCCTTTACCCATTCTTGAAGTCAACTGCTGATGATTGTACTATATACCTTACTACTTGCATCTCTTAAGGATATACGTCTATAGTTACCTGGATTATTTATGTCACCTTTAAAAACAATAATGAAAGCACGATAAAATATGTTCGATTGTCTGGAAATATGCCCTTGTCAAATGATGTGTTAAAAAACTTGACAAGAAAGTCAACAACCTCATTTCCAGAATATTTCAGCATTTCCCCAATGATATTATCTGGTCCAGAAGCTTTGCCATTCTTCATCTTTCTTAATGCAAACAGTACCTTTTCTTTTGATACTGGACAATTCATTGGACTAAATTCTGCATCATTTTTTCAGTATAGTCATTGTCTGTGTTGTCATCTCACTCATTGCCTGTCTCTGTTGTCCCTACCTCACGCAACATATGAAAATGCTTGAACCAATCATGTTAGATCACTACGAGATTTTCTTTTAAATGATATTTTATGTACCGTTTCCCAAAATTCTCTTTGGTTATTTACAGAAGACACAAGTTTTTCTAACAAGGTGTCATTATATTGTTTTTCTTTTCTTTTGATAAAATTAATATATACTCTCTTCTGGCAACACAATAGGCATGGCTGCCATCCTTATTTTATCTTGTCTAAATTTTATAAGATTTTTTTTTTGCTTTTCCTTGGCTTAATTTACAATCTGTCATAGCAGTCACTGTTATCGCTGCCTTTGGTCAGATTAATTTTCTTTATCGTACAGTCAGCCTGCTTTCTGGTGTACTCATTAAAAACAGCAAGAGCATCACTGCAATTGTGGTCAACTAAACTCATAGCTTGCTCAAGCAACCTTAAGGATTCATCAGAGCTGACTGCCTGAACATAGGCGTTTACTAAGTATGCATTCCGTATTTTTCAATAGACACATTTTCATTGAAAGGGTCATGAACATACCCTGCCTGACTCTCTATGGTACAATTCAAATGAAATTCGCAATCATTTCCATGCATCCTGTCATTCACACCACAGTTATAAATCATCAGATTCTAATATATCTGAAACTATTGACTGGCATGATGAAGACAAAATGTTGAACAACTCATAAGACAACAAAAAAATAATCATTTACACTATTACATGATTCTGAAATGTATGTATAATAACCAACAGTATCTCCTCTACGCATGCCATTCAGAACACAGTTCAAAAGCTGTACACATCTTAAGCAAACATTTTCCATAGTCATTAAGCACAGTGTCTACTGGATTCCTGTTAAGGGATATAGCGTGCTGGTTCATATGGTGTTGAAACATATCATCAGTAACACAATTATCTGGAGATATATAAGAAATTCTGCCATTTAAATCACCAGACAAAATCACATATGACTCATTCAACTCAAGCATACATCCGAAAAAGTATTCAAGTGCACTAATACCAATTTCTACATCAAAATGAGCATAATACAGTAAACCTTCAGGTGGTATGTATGTACACACATAAATAATATCATAAATAATATCATGCTTTAAGCAAAATAGACTCATTAATCAAAAACAAAAGAATATTGCGAGTGTTCGTTTTGATTTTTTTAACATATGGCATAAACTTATTTCTAATGAGAATCATTATGCCACCTGAATACCTTCCTTGCAAATGGAAACTTAATGGCTGGTTTATAGAAAACAGAGTAACCAGAAAATGTAAAGCATGTCAAATCTGCCACAACAGTTTCTACAATACAAAGAATATCGAATTAGATAAGTCCTTGTCATTCATTTTGGAGAAAAGGCCAGTGATGTTCCAATGAAGAAATGCCAAGCAAATCTTAGTCTCATCTCAACCATCACAATCATTTCCATGCATCCTGTCATTCCCACCACTGCTATCCCTTTCAATCCTGTGTCTCATGTCTTCTTCCCATCCATCAAACTAAGTATTACAGACATCCTTCTCCTGGTTCAAATCACAATTCTCTTTTGAGATGACCCCCTAACGTTGGTTTTCAAGTTATCATTCTCACTCCTCTATCTCATTTTATTCCTGTTTGTTGAACATGGCAATGCAAACATAATCAACATTGGCCAAATTACAGATTTCCTTACTTATTTGTAACATTTTGGATAACTGGTGATTCTTCAAATGATTCATAGTTAACATTACAGCTATCTGTTTCTTCTCCTAAAATGTTATTGTTTGCATTTACAATATTTATACAAACATCAGTTCATTCATAGCAGTCGTAATAAATAACATTCAAAATATCAGTGTTACATACTCTGACCTCAGTTTGTTTACATTATTTCCACACCCCTGAGCCACCATGAAACCGGTGTTTTCACGTGTGCGGTCACATGTCCCTTCCCTGTTCCTCTTTTGACAGGTCTATCTGGTGCACACCTTTGCCGTGCTACCGATGTAACACTGGGCAGGCCACCCCCCTATACAGTGTCTGTCAAGATATCATCTCATCTAGATAGAACTTGGTTCCATCAATGAGGAGATGGTACTAGATCATCCTGGCGTGTTTCCCTTCACTCCTGGCCTTCTTCAGGTGAGGGGACACGTAAAGAAAAGTCATCCCCCAGGAACACATCACTACCTTTCAGTTTGTGTTTTTCCTTCAAGATCTTCTCCTTGTCCTTATAGAAGGTGCAGCAGGTAATGATTCGTGTGTTGGACTTCTTGTTCAGTCAGTGGACTCTGTCAAACTGGAAATCACCCGTCAGCTCTAGAGTATCCACGATGAGGTCATTGATGATCCCTGCACATTCCGCTGGCTTTTCATTTTCTCTGCGTAGAAATCCATAAAATATCAGGTTGTTTCGTTTTGAATGTTCTTCAAGGTCATCTGTTTTCTGCTCAATGTCCTGCATTCATTTCTTCAGCTCCTCATTTTCCCGATGTAGATCAGCCACTTCCTCCTTCAGTGACTGAATCTCCTCCTGCAGAGCAGCACAGCGATCATAGATCTCCCTGATGTCTCCTTTCACTTCTGCCACATCCCTTTTCAACTCTTGCAGCATGGAGATGACATCCTGAAGAGAGGGTTCTGCAGCAGGTTTGGAGGTTGTCAGTGTAGTGGCTGGCATCTTCTCAGTGCTGACTCTTTGGCTGTCACTCATCAAGGTCTGGCGTGTGCTGTCCTTTAATGTCGGCCCTAGGTTTTGCTCAATGTCTCCACATTGCAGTAACCCCCCTCCCCCCCCCCCCACTACCCCCCCCCCCCCCCCCACCCCAACAAATAGATGAGGAGACAACCTATCATAACACCGCCTGTCATGCTTCTGAGGTGTAATGTCTTATAGCGCATGGCGATATATGTATTGACCAGCTTCGCCATGAAATTCAGAAAGACTAGCACAAAGCACCCACATCTTACTCAGAAATCGAGTTGTGAAGATGGCATGATTCTTCTACCAACACTATAACTAGTACACAGTCACAGTAGAGACTGATTTGGCAAAATTAGCAGAGCTAATTTACACATGTCTTTCACTGATGAAAACAGTTCAGCACCCCCATACAGACAGAGAGAGAGAGAGTGAGACAGACAGACAGACAGACAGACAGAGATTCTTTGGCAACAGGAGCTCTTGGAAAAATATTTGGTATCCAGAGTAATAGTCTGGCGTTAATGCAGGATGTTAAGCAAAACCTGCAAATTTGAGTGACAACATGCCTTTTGGGAAACATATACTTTAGACCCTCCTCTACCATACTGGAATGGGAAACACCATTTTGGCTATCTGTTTCCTACAGAGGAGGGGTAGTTCAGAGGGAGGGGGTACGTTGGGAGAAAGAGGGTAGGTTACTGGAAAAGAAGGGAAAAGTAAAAGGGGGAGGGGGGAGGAGGGTGTCTCCTTAGCACATGGAGGTGGGTGCCCTACTTATCTACAGCAAATCGAAAGTGTCAAAATTGCCCAGTTTCAGGAGTGTTGCATAACTTTAGTATAGATACTCTAAGGGGGGGGGGGGGGGGCAAAGATTAATCCTTTCCAATGCTAATTTTGTTCACTATGATCTTAGGAATATGTGTGCTAACAGGTTTGTATCAATCGTTATGTCATAATTTTTAATTTTGGCGGCTGAGCTATAAGGGAAATACTGGACAACAAATGTTTGATATTGTTCAACTCTTCTAGGAAGGGGATGTGATCCCTTTATAGTAGTGAGTTTAAAAGCCGTTTTTTGGCCGATATAAATCAGAAATGGAATTCAGAAAGAGAAGCTGATAATGCGTATTCTTGGTTTCATTTACTTGAAGATGGTTTTCCTTTTTTAAAAGTATTTCCTTTGTAAGGTAATTGAAAAAGAGATAGTCTTGAAAAAAAACACGTTGCCTAAGAGTTGTGAATATTTGATTAGTTTTCCTTGGTTTCTCTCTTTCACCCCCCCCCCCCCCCCCCCCCCCCCACTCCTCTTGAGTGTGTTCTTTTTCTTTCGATAAGATTTTAGTTTTCAGTCCCTACTAGGTTATTTATGCAAACATCCTCTGCTGTATAGTTATACACCTATTAATTTCATTAATGTAAAGAATGGATGAGAGGGTGGATAGATGATCCAATCAATACCTACCAAACTGGAATGTTGAGTCCTACAGGGGTCAGTTCTGGGCCCTGTCCTCTTGACTTTGTACACTGCTACACTGTCATAAAACCGTCATCAGATCAACCATCATTTTTATGCCGATGACTCTCAGATTCAAAGCAGTGATACTCCTAAAAATCTGCCTTCTCTCCTGACAAACATGTCTTATTGTCTTCCTGATATTCACAACTGGATGACGCAGAACAAGTTACAGTTAAATGCAGATAAAACCGAAGCCATGCTTGCAGGAACCAAAAACAAACTCTCTTCCATCACAGCAACTTCAGTAGAATTTGGCAACACGACTTTTCCTCTGTCCACCACTGTGAAGTATCTAGGGGTTGTTATTGATAATACACTCAGACATGCCAGTTGTGCTACTATCAATTACAGCCTATAAGTGCAATCTGAAAGTACCTGTCCACTGATCCAACATCCAAACTTGTCACCTCTCTCATTCTTTCACGTCTGGACTATTATAATTCTCTTTTGGCTGGTCTGCCAGCATCATCTATCCACCCCCAGCTCGACAAGTCCTAAGAAAGAAAAATCAGAACATATCACTCCTCTCTTGTGATCTCTACACTGGCTATCTGTCTCACAGAGTGAATTATAAGACTTGTTCCCTCTGTTACAAATGTCTCAACAAAGCGGCACCCCCGTATCTCCGCAACTGTCTTCACTGGTATACTCCATCTCGCTCCCTCCTTTCCGCTTAGATGCCTTTTGCTTGCAAATGTCCAGATTCAAACAATCCACTGTTGGCCTTCTCTCTTTCTGTTTCCGGTCCATCTGTCTGCAATGACCTGCCTCTTTCACTTCGTCAAAAGCCTACATTTGATACTTTCAAAAACGGACTCAGACACACTTGTTTCCACGCTATGATCTCCTATAGTTGCATCTCTCACCTGTTCTTGCTTTCAATAGACATCTACATCTCCATCGCCCTGCCTAAGCATGGTGTGTGTGTGTGTGTGTGTGTGTGTGTGTGTGTGTGTGTGTGTGTGTGTGTGTGTGTGTGTGTGTGTGTGTGTGTGTGTGTGTGTGTGTGTGTGTGTAAATCCATAATCTGTTAATCTTTTGTGAATGGTTGCATATGTGTGAATGTTATGAATACAAGCGCTTTGATTTGTTCGCTTTGGAAGATTCAGCGCTATATAATTCCTAATGTCATCATCATCATCATCATCATCATCATCATAATAGTAGAAAATAATAATAATAATAATAATAATAATTATTATTATTATATTATTATTATTATTATCATCATTATTATTATTATTATGGGGGTTGCATTTTTTGCTTTTTTAGAAAGGGTGAAATATATCCAAAGAATAGATGGTAATAATAGGATAAAGGACAGATTCTATGGTAGCTTTCCTACCGCTGACTGAAAAGATTGTTTCAGCAGATGACATCATTATACATTGTTGGGAACCATCATAACACCTTGAACATTGCCATGTTTATGTCATAAGGCTGCTCTTTACATTAAAAAAATGTTTGGGGATTTTGAACTACAAGAAAAGAAATCAGATTGTGCTCTGTCTGAATGGGATTTACCAAGGAATGGAAGACGACTCTTGTCAGGACTTCAATCAGCATTCAAGAATTAAGACGGGAAGAAGACACTGCCCCTGCTGCTGAAGGGAGATGGAGCAGACGGCAAAAAGAGGACACTGCCCCTGCTGCTGATAGACTGTGGCCCAGATGGGCAAGACAAGATGCTCTTGACTACCAGCGATCACGTAGCAGTGACTGATCTGTGGGCGGTTTGTACAGCCATCAGTTCAGAGCAGTTGCCCCAGGCATGTGGTCATACAGTCAGGCAGTGCAGAAAACACATGCACAGGAAGTATCACAAAAAAGTATCACAGGCCCATTCATAAAGCCCAAGTGAGTTCCAGCCATTCAGAACATACAGAGAGAGGATATTCCAAAAACAGACATACTTCCAAACAAAAGCATCAACAGCACAGTAAATGCTGATGATGTTGAAGACATACAGTGTTTATAGTGACCATTCATTGACTGATGACAACGACAAAGATGACACAGACAGGAAATAAAGACATATAATTATGACAAAGAGAATCTTGACACCAAAGACCAAAATGACATGACTGTTGAATCAGATCTGGACATATCCTTAGGGCAGGCTATGAAAGCTCCTAATTCCTCTAGAAACATAGCAGAAAGTGACACAGCTAGAGAGGACATAGATAGTGACACAGTATCCAGAGAGTATGATACAGAATACAGACTGGGACCAATGGAAAAGACTGATGATGAACAGAGGGATGTAGATAGCAGTCAAGAGAGGACTGACAGACACCAGGACAGAAATGAGATCATGGATTTAAGCATAGGGGATAAATATGGGATTTCTGATACTGAGACAGAGTTAGAGACAGAGAAAGAGCTAAATGAAACAGCAGCACTCCCTGCTGATGCTGACAATGCCATGTTTTTTCTCGTTTATTATCCATCATTAACTGTGTTGGAAAAAACAGGAAAGATAAAAAGGTTTGTATTCAAAGGCAGGTTTGGAGTAAAGAAAAAGAACACGATTTCTTAAACAAACTGCATGACACAGAAATAAACGTCAAATTACAAGATGCAGAAAGTATTACAGAGCAAGATGTAGATAATGCATTGGATATTTGTGTGCATTGTTTGATAACTGCTAGTAGTTGTATGTTTAAGAAAAAGTGTATTCTAATGCACCTAATAAATCTTCCATGTGGTTTGATGATGAATGTCAACAAGCCAAAATTAAAAGTTGACAGGCATTAAGAATTTTAGGAAGTCTAGAAAAACTGAAGATCGAGTAATGTAGTACAAGCATAAAAGAGTTATAAGACAATACTTAGAGTCAAGAAAAGAAAATTTAGATGTGAGCAAGTAGTAAAGTTAACATCAAAACATTTCAGATTCTTCCAAATTTTGGAAACAATTGACTGAAATGGGATGTAGGCGGCAGAGATCAATAAATACTAGTTATATTTCTAAAAACGAGTGGTATGATCATTTTAGAATGGTGTTTTCTATTAATGATAGCAATTCAAGAAATTAGTTAAATGATGGGATTGACTTGACAGAGCAAGAAGATCATATATTAAATTCTGAAATAACTGAAGGAGAAGTTATTAAAAAATTAAAAATGGGTAAAGCGTGTGGAATGGATGGCATTCTCACAGAAATGTTGAATACTGGTAGTAAAATTATAGTTCCTTTTCTACAGAGATTGTTCAACGTAGTGTTTTCAAAAGGCATTTACTCAAAAGAATGGGCCAAAGCCATTGCTATACCAATCTATAAGAAAGGCGACACTGAAAATGTTGACAACTATAGAGGGGTGTCTCTACTGAGCATAATTTTAAAACGCTATAGTACAATCCTAAACAGGTGCCTTGATACTAGTTAGATGATAATGATATAATCTCTGAGGGTCAGGCTGGTTTTCGAAAAAATTATTCTACAACTGATCATATTTTTGTCTATATTCTATTATTCAAAAATGCTTCTCTCAGCGGAATAGAAAAAACTTTATGCCGCTTTTGTTGATTTGAAAAAAAGCTTTCTGTTCAGTAAGCATGACACCTAATACAATTAATTAGAAACCAAGGTGTTAAAGGGAAAAATTTTTATTCCCTATGTGCAATGTATAGTAGTCCGATATCATGTCTTAGATCAAATAATGAATATTCAGATTTTTTGGACTGCCCTCTAGGGGTTCATCAAGGGTGTGTTTAGAGTCCTACTTTGTTTGGAATGCTTATCAAAACTCGCAAATTATGTCCGAGAAGGGAAAACATGGTATATAAATGTTACCAGATGTTGTAGAGTTGTTTATTTTGCTTTTTGCAAATGATGTTGTTTTTTTAATCTTTGACTCCTATAGGTCTGCAGAATCAGTTGAATATACTCCAAAACTGTTGTGTAGATATGAAATTAAAAATCAATACAGATAAAACCAAAGGAGGGATTTTGGGTAGGAATGAAGAATGGTTTTTAGGAAATAAAAAATTAGAAGTTGTAAGTAAATATTGCTATTTGGGGAATGTTTTCTCAACAAAGCTTAGTCCTAGGCTGGATACTGAACATTTGAGTGTAAATGGGGGAAAAAGCACTTTTCAAAAAAACAAGGATATATCTTACCAGGTTTACTTCAAAGTATGCATCTGAAGTTTGGGGTTTAAAGCGTTTAGAATCTTTAGAAAAAATACATCTGATGGCTTGTAAGCCAAGTAAGTAGGGGGACGGGATAGCCTAGTGGTCAGAACATTGCGCTCGCAATCTGACAACCCGGGTTCGATTCCCGTTCAAGGGGATATTTTCCTCTGGAGTTAACATAAGTGCAAACTCCACTCTCCCCCAAAGTCCTTCGGATGAGACTATAAACCGAGGTCCCTGTGCGAACGCACGCAGAACATCTTGCCCACACGTTAAATCCTGTTCTGCTTTTCGTAAGAGTAGGCCATTGTGTGCCGGTGGGAACAGATGACAGAATTCACAAATCTGCATACACACGGGGACTGGATGTAAAAGAGCACATAAATGCTTATTCCATTATCCTCGATATAAAAGAATTAATAAAAAAGAAGTAATAAACGTTTTCTGGAAGTTCCTGTTAAAACACCCAATAAAATGGTATATGGGGAAGTAGCAAGATATTCTTTACATGTAAATTCTTGTATTTGTGCAATAACATATTGGTTAAAATTACTGCAGATGAGCCATTATAGGTTGCCTTGACAGGCTTATGAAGTGCAATTAACTCTAGATCAAAAGGTAAGAAATGCTGGTTAACAGGTATAAGGGAATTGTTGTGTAGTTCAGGGCTTAATTTCGTTTGGCTACAACAGGATGTTGGAGATATGCAGGGATTCCTTGGAGTTTTCAAGCAAAGATAATCGATATGTTTATTCACAAGTGGTCTTGTGCCATGAGAGAGAGTAATAAATATGTCACATACAGATCTTTTAAGACTGTTTTTGAAAAAGAATTGTACCTTGACAGCATCGAAATTTACTGTTTCAGAGTAGCACTGTCAAGGGCCAGACTGAATGTTCTTCCACTGAATACTAATCTTAATAGATACAGCAACATCTACCAAGATAAAACTGGGTTTTTTATGGTGTTATTGAAGATGAGTACCATCTCATATACATTTGTTCATTATATACAGATCTCAGAACAACTTACCTAAAAGATTTTCTTCACGTGCCTATGTCTTCTCTATTTCAGGCACATAGTAAACATCGTGCAGTGCATCTTGTAAAGTTCTTATTCCATGGTGTTCGAAAGAGAAAAATAATAGCAGAACTTATTTAAACTTAGTATTAGATATCAATGCTTTCAACCTAAAAGCAGATTTGCGTGTAGTGTGTTTTCGCTTTTCTTTGAAATTTTGTACAAATTCGTTGTATACATGAACATACACTCCCCCATCTCCCACTTTATTTTGAATTGTTGCCCAAGGCTGATGTTCAATAAAAACATGTTAATTTCATCTCTCTCTCTCTCTCTCTCTCTCTCTCTCTCTCCTCTCTCTCTCTTCTCTCTCTCTTCTCTCTCTTCTCTCTCTCTCTCCACCTACTCACACATTTAGATATAATACAAATACACACGCATAAAGCTGAGCACGTGCACACCACTGTGGACTCGGGGTGTGTATGTGTGTGTGCGTGCGTGTGCACACAGGCACAAACACACACATGCGCGCACACACATACATACTCACACGCACACAGAATGAGAGAGGAGAAGGGAGAGAAGAAGGGGGGGGGGGGGGGGGGAGGAGGGAGGAGGAGGAGGAGGAGGAGAGAGAGAGAGAGAGAGAGAGAGAGAGAGAGAAGAGAGAGAGAGAGAGAGAGAGAGAGAGAGAGAGACAGACAGACAGACAGACAGACAGACAACCCAATGTTGTTGGTGGTGATGCTGGGGGAGTGAGGGAGGCTCCGGTTTTTCTCCTTTGTGTGGTGTTACAAAAAAGGATGCAAATAACTTGCTAAATTGAAGAATAAGTTTATGCGTGTGTGTGCATGCGTAAGTGCATGCGTGTGTACGTGCGTGCGTGTGTGAGAGAGAGAGAGAATGTGTGTTGTTGTTTGTTGTTGTTGTTGTTGCTGCTGCTGCTGCTTCTTCGATTTTTGCATCTGTTCACTCAAAGTGATATTAGATATTAGTGTGTGTGTGTGTGTACATGTGTATGTGTTATCTTTGTACATGTGTGTTGTGTGCGTGCGTGCGCCGCGCTCGTACGGGTGCTGGAGGAGGGGATGGGGGGGGGGGTCAGTTGAAGAAGTGCGGAATGCAATCCTTGCTGACGCTCGTCAGGTGCTTCCTTGTCTGCAGGGTGTCAGCCTGACATGCTTCGTCAGACAACTTCCATCCTCTCTCTCTCTCTCTCTCTCTCTCTCTCTCTCTCTCTCTCTCCCCTCTCTCTCTCTCTCTCTCCTCGCTGTGTGTGTGTGTGTGTGTGTGTGTGTGTGTGTGTGTGTGTGTGTGTGTGTGTGTGTGTGTTGTATGAGTGTGTGTGTGTGTGTGTGTGTACATGTTAGTGCTGCTGCCGCTGCTCCCATCACGCTTTATCTGATCTACTCACCACAACATCACAGTTCTGTCTGTTATAACTCCTGAGTCTCAAGTTTTCAGGAGACAATGCATGTTTGGCTGCTGCAAGCTTCCCAAGCAGAAGAGGCACTGCGTGGCTGCTGGGTCAGTTTGGTGGTGTCCTGCGGTGTCCGTCAGCTCCAGCATACTCAGAAACCTGGACCTCCTGCTGATGATGACATGACAATTTGTGATGCCATGCTAAGAGAAGCACTTACCCTAAAGTGTCCACCATCTTCTTCCATTGATGGTACAGTCACTCCCTCAGTATATCAAAATCAGTGGAACAGATTTAGAATACGTTCAAATTTTCAGAAATTTAGGCTGTGTAAAAGAGAATAACGGCTCCGTCTACAAGACGTCAAAGCTAGAATCGGTATGGCCAAGCAAAAGATGATTCAGTTAAACAACATTTCGAAAGGCAGAGGCATTCCTAAATATCTCAAAATTACAATTGTCAAAACACTAATTTGGTCTGTATTGCTGTGTTGGCCAGAAGTCTGGAAACTGCAAAAATTGAGGCAAAATAAACACATCCGAAATGTGGTTCTACGGCGACTGCTAAGAGTCAAATGGTCAGACAGAAGAATAAAGGAAAGCATTCTTGATGAACTCTCAGTGCAAAGACAAATGTTGACTAAAATTGTAAAGCGCAAACAGAAATACACAGACAAATCTGATGACAATACTGTGAGGTAACGTTGAGAGCAAAAGAGAAAGAAGACCGCAAACATCACTGAGATCAGTGGTTTGGGAGGGCTACAGGAGACTGTAGAACTCAGCAGAGTCAGAGAAATATGGTGAACCCCGGTGATATTGCGTTTGGCTTATAGAGACGACAGCGGTGTAGGAGACAGTTGAGTTTTGGAGGATTATCGTTGGTTATGTGGCCCTGGTTTGATCCTCCTTCCCTCTCTAAATACAGTTGTAGATAGGAACAGCCTTAAGCAGGATACCCAGTAGTTGCAAGTTGTTACCTAACAGTAGTCGAGGGCGTCAGTTCGAATCTCGCTGAGGTGTCTGCTGGAAGAGATTTTCTTCCCTGGAGTTATCAATGTTAACTGGTTGGGAACGGAATAGCTCAGTGGTCAGAACACTCGCTCTCCCCAATTAAGCAGCGTTGAGCGTGTTTGCATTACGATGGGTGACCATGCACCTTGGTTTCAGTAAAGTCCCCCAGTTCATCCAGCTATAAATGGGTACCTGCCCTCTTTAGGGACAGGGAAGATAAAGCAGGGAAGGAGAGGAGATGGGCGCCGCCCTCAATATACTGGCCTTCTAGAGAAGCTGGGGTCTCTGACACTTGGCTCAGTGATGACCTAATGGGTCACCTTTACCTTTTTTATATCATTGGTTAAGACTTCATTCCCCCTGATGGTCCTTCAGATGAAACCATAAACCAAGGTTCTGTGTTCAAACGTACGCATGACATCTTGCAAACATGTTACAGCTGTCAATCTTTCATACAAGAGTAGACCCGCTATGGCCGGTGGCATGGATGACAGGAACGTACACAGCACAGCAGATCTGCCATCTGCACAGGATTGAGCAATTTGCCAGGGTTTTTTTTCTTTTATATCAAGGATAATGGAATAAGCACTTATGTGCGTTTTTATATCTAGTCCCATGTGTATGCGGTTTTGTAAATTTTGTCATCTGTTCCCACAGGCACACAATGGCCTACTCTTTCGAAAAGCGGAACAGGATTTAACGTGTGCGCAAGATGTTCTGCGTGCGTTCGCACACGGGGCTTCAGTTTATAGTCTTAGCCGAAGGACTTTAGGGAGAATGGAGTCTGCACTTGTGTTAACTCCAGGGGAAAATATCCCCTTGAACGGGAATCGAACCTGGGTCGTCAGATTGCGAGCGCAATGTTCTAACCACTAGGCTATCCCGTCCCCTAATTTGTCCACCACACTCTTTCTCACAGAAGTCAGTGCACTGGCCCCAAAACTCCTTCAGGAGTTAAGGGAGAAGTCAAGTCAAAATCACAACATGAATGGAGAAACAGATACTCACTTCATAGTACGGACTCTTAAGAGAATATAACTTGAAGCTATCCTTATATCAGAGGAGTCTGAAAATAGGAGTATGGCTTTCTTTCATTAATGGAATGTCTTTAAGAACTTGCTGTAAGCTATGGACTGGGAAGGCAGGTAAGATGTTTTTCAGATCTCTGCATTGTAAAAGAATGTGATCATTGGTAAGATTTTCACCACAGATACATGTTGCTTTTTTAAAATATTTTGTTCTAAAAGCATTGAGCTTAAACCTGTATATAAGAGAGAAAACATTTCTATATTCATGTAAATTACGATATTTGATCTTATCAAAAGATAATACATGGGCTACATCATCACTCCAGGAATAACCGGTACTTTGTAGTTTCTTTTTAAAGTGTTTCCAACATGCATTTTGTAACATGCTATAGCCCTCATGGATGGATAGAGGAACACTTATGCTGCAAGACCCATCGATATGCTCAGCTCCACATTTTGCTTTTCTGTCAACTTTTTCATTAAAGTAAATACCACAGTGCGAGGGTATCCAGCAAAAGGTAACACCAGTGCCTCGTATCATCAGAAAATGAATTAGATGACTAATCTCAATTATGAGATCTTGTCTCACTTTTGAACTGAAGTTTCTCAGGGCAAGTAAGACTGACCTGGAATCAACACAGAAAAGCATTTGAAATATGTCTTTAGGAAAATCTAGGAGATAATATAAAGCCATCAAAATAGCAGACAATTCAGCTGTAAAAATAGATCGATTTTTTCCTACATAAAATGATCTCTCTATTTTCAAAGATGGTATGGCAAACGCTGCACCCGCCTCATTATTGTTCAAAAGGGAACCATCTGTGTAGATTTTTAAATGATTTGGATATGTAGTTTGTATATATTCTTTTACTGATGCGCTAAGAATATTTTCATTACCTTTTTTCGTTAAAGAGGAATAATTTACGTCAAAATTAGCTCTCTTAAGTTCCCATGGGGGACAAGGCGAGGGTGAATCTTCGATTTAGCTATTTTTGTGGGAATTATATCTGCTTGATCAAATAATTGAGAAGTATAGGTTCTAGCTGGGTGGGGTTTTTTTTTGGTGTGTTTTGTTTTTTTCAGAATTCTTGTTTATGCTTTTTCATAATAGTTGTTTATTGCGATTGATTAGTTATGTGCATACCCCTCCCCCCTACACACACACAAGCACGTGCGCGCGCACACACGCACGCACGCACACACGCACGCACACTCACATACACACACTTTCCCGTCTGATATCACTATTTAGTGGAAGGACGTTAAACTGAAGAACTACTACTACTCTTAAGAGATGCTGCGGACCCTATGATAAACTCCTCATTCCGCCAACCGACCACTTTTCCAGCTATGTGACAACCCTTTAATCTTTGCGATGACTCAAATCTCTAGCAAGAGAAAGCGAAGACACGCAGTCAAAAGTGCGTGGTGTGCACATTTTTCTTTGTGAGCAGGGAAGGGGGAGGGGAGGAAGACATGAGGAGAGGAATGAGCGGAGAATTGGGCAGACTTCCTTGCACCTTTTCCAAGTAGTTGTTTCAGTCAGTCAGGAGCGCTCTGCAAAAAGCCACAAGCGCGGGTAGATGGTAGGTATGCTTTTAATTCCACTGTTCTTCTCTCTCACTTTCCACCCTACCCCAAACTTCCAACCAACTTTCCCCTTGTTATTCTCCAGGTATACAGACCCCCCCCCCTTTTCTGTCCTCCCTTCTCCACCCGTTCCCCCCCCCCCCCTTTTTTTTTTTTCAAGCTTGCCTGCTTTCTCTTTTGGCATCTTGCCTGCACTCATCAGCTATGTTTCCGCAGTTACTGTCAGAGAGAGAGAGAGACAGAAACAGAGACAGACAGACAGACAGAGAGACGTAGAGAAACAGAGATAGACATTGAGAGACAGTCAGTCACAGAAATAGAAACAGAGAGAAGCAGAAAAGAGAGAGAGAGAGAGAGAGAGAAGAGAGAGAGAGAGAGAGAGAGAGAGAGAGAGAGAGAGAGAGAGAGAGAGAGAGAGAGAGAGAGAGAGATCCAAAAGCAGAGAACCACAGCTAGACACAAATCATAGGGGAAAAGTAGACAAAAAGAACGGTCAGAGGGAGTTCTCAATATTTGTCAAAAATAAAAGCAGGAAGACAAACACCGTCCTGAAAGCTGTCTGCCAACACAAGGTTTAGTCATCACTGTTGGTTTTGTGGGTCTGACTTGCAGTCGACCAGTACAGACAGCCTAAAGTTCTGCTCTGTGCACTTTCGTACTGTCGGTTGGATAGTCTATCTGTAGGTACCTAAGATAGATAGACCCCCTTTTCCCAGCTGATCCTTTGGGCGATTATTCTCTTCTCCTCTCTCTCTCTCTCTCTCTCTCGCTCGCTCGCTCGCTATCTCTCTCCGGGTATTGACGATAAAACCTGGATAAAGAGGACTTACAATATAATGCTCTGTGTGCGCGCATAATTATGTGTGCGTGCGTGTGTGTGTGTGTGTGTGTGTGTGTGTGTGTGTGTGTGTGTGTGTGTGTGTGAGGAGAGAGAGAGAGAGAGAGAGAGAGAGAGAGAGAGAGAGAGAGAGAGATCATCGTTATTACAATAATGCAATTGAAAGGTGATATTATTTGTGCATCTCACCTGGTATGTAGGATGACCGGGAAAGGGGGATCTGATCCGGAGAAACAGAGGAAGGGGGGGGGGGGGGGGAGGGGGTTACAAGAAAGGCTGAGAGAGACCAGAAATAAAGGGGAGGGGGTGAGGATGGAGGGATAGAAGGAGACAGAGGGGAGAAAAGAGACAAGGGAACACTCACACACACACGCGCGCGCACACACGCACGTGCGCGCACACACACACACACACACACACACACACACTAGTGCTTATTCCATTATCCGCGATATGAAAGAATAAAATAAAATAAAAACACGCACGCGCACACACACACACGCACTCGCGCGCACACACACACACGCATGCACGCACACACACACACACGCGCGCGCGCGCGCGCGCGTGGAAGTAAGTCAGAGAGATAGGTACAGGAAAGGAGGGGGGACGGTTTCTAAATGTTTTTCAACAAGAGCGGAAATGGAGCATGTACACGCGCTTATCGTATCGTAATGACGAGATACATGTCAGCCAACATAGAATCCATAACTAATGAATACAGGAAGCCAGAGGAATTTGCAAGACGCACGTCAGTCTCAAGCTTATGTCATAGTGATTCCACTTGGGGTACCACTATATGGTCACTGGTTACAACTGCTGATGTATTATACCATCCACACTCACACACACACACCCTCCCATCCCTCCCATCTTGCTATGCACTTCGTCATCGCCTCTCCTCTTTCCCCCGCCCCCCATTTCAGTCTCCCTTACACCACCACCATCCTCCCACCCCCTCTCTTCTATCCCACTCATCCGTCCTAACATGGCTGCACCTGCATCTTTCAACCATCAGTAAAGGAATTCAGAATTACCACTCGTTTGACGTTCCAATGAGCCTTCCCCGTACAACTCCCTCTCTCTCTCTCTCTCTCTCTCTCTCTCTCTTCATAGCACTAAGTTTTCTTCTGCTGCTCTGCTATGTTTCCATGGAAACACGCAAGTTTTTGTTTTAGTTCATGGAATGGGAGAAAGCCATTCTGTCTGTTTGTCTGTCTGTCTGTCTGTCGTCTCTATGTGTGTGTCTTTGTGCCTCTGATTGTCTGCTCATTTGTCTGTCTGTGTGCTCTGCGTGTCTTTCTCTCTGCCTCTTTGCCTCTCTGTCCCATTCTCTGTGTCTGTGTAGTCAGTTTGGCTCTGTCTCTGCGTCTTTGGTTGTGTCTGTCCCATTCTCTGTCTGTGTCTGTGTAGTCAGTTCGTATCTGTCTCTGTGTCTTTGGTTGTGTCTGTCCCATTCTCTGTCTGTGTCTGTGTCTTGTGGCCTGTGTGTATCTCAGTTTCTATTCCTCTGACTGTCTGTCTCTCTGTCTCTGTCTCTGTCTCTCTGTCTCTCTCTCTCTCTCTCTCTCTTCTCTCTCTCTTCTCTCTCTCTCTCTCTCTCTCTCTCTCTCTCTCCCTCTCTCTCTCCACCCCCCCCCCCCTCTCTCTCTCTCTTTCTTTCTCTCTCTCAGCCAACAACTATGAAAAACTTATGAATGACTTATGGTGGATAACTTATATTCACCAGTCAGTTAATTATAAGCAAATAACATTATTTGATAAATATGGTATTGAATGTATATGGTTAGAAGTAAGCTTGAAAGTAACTAAACCAATACTGATGGGATTCATGTATGGAACCCAAATGAAGGAATAAATTGGTATGATAGATTTGAAAGATGATGGATGATGTTTCTAACCACTCAGCAGAAATCATTCTACTTGGAGATTTTAGTATTGACTTATTTAAACCACAGGAAAAAACGTTTGAGGTATATAATCTGTCTCAATTAATAACTACCACCACAAGAAAAACATTGCGTTCTGAAACATTAATTGACCATATATATATACAACCAATCTGTATAACATAGTAGAATTGTCTGTACCTGTCTATGGTATCAGTGATAACTATCCTGTATGTTTTACCTGGTCTAAGAAAGGTGCTAAAATACCTAAATGTAAACACAGGTGTATTTCTTTTCGAAGCTATAGAAACTTTAATACAGAAGACTTTTTGTCTGACCTTTGTAAAGCAGATTTTTCTAATGTATACCAGTTTACTGACCCAGACAAAGCACTTGCAGTTTGGTACAGCATCTTTTCATCTATCTTTGATAGTCACGTCCCTCTTAGAGTAAAACGTGTTAAATATAGAGACAAACCACCATGGCTAACTGAGGATATTAAAGAAGCTATAACTATCCATGATAACTTACTGAAGTCAACAGGTAAAGATGAACAATTTAAGAAACAGAGGAATAAAATAACATATATGAAACGATTTGCAAAAAAGAAATATTTTAGCGAACTTATTTTATCTAAAAAAAGATTCAAAGTCCATCTGGAATGCTATCAACCAATTAGCTTGTAAACCATCAATTTCTAATGCTTCATCAGGTACAAGCCTATCTGCAGAAAATATCAATAAACATGTTTGTACTGTGGCTGAAAAACTTGTGAATGTTGACTACTCTGAACAAAATGATTTACTTCTTTTAAATAAATTTTGTAGCGGCAAGCATATTAAAATAAAAACTCATCTTTAGGTTTATTGGTGTGCATGAAGTGTACAAGGAATTGTATCTATCAAAGCTAACAAGCTCTCGGTGTTTAGACAATTTAGATAGCAAAATTTTGAAAAATTTCTGCACCTGTAATCTCAGAGCATCTTGCCTACATATATAACCTCTGTATAGAAAAATGTTGTTATCCTCAAATGTTTAAAGACGCCAAAGTGTTACCCATATTTAAATCCGGTGATCCTAGTGACCCACCTATATAAATTCTATCTACATTGTCTAAACCTTTAGAAAAACATCTAAAACAACATTTTTTGTCACACTTTACAAAAAATAAATTGTTTCATCCTAACCAAAGTTGATTTAGAGAGAATTATTCATGTCATACAGCACTTACTAATCTGGTAGAGCAGTGGCATCATAATATTAACAATGATTTACTAACAGGAGCAGTTTTTGTTGACTTTGCTAAGGCCTTTGACACTATCGATCACAACCTATTCATAAGGAAACTAACAATGTATGGTATATGTTCAGAAGCACTAAAACTTATAAACTCATTCCTTAATGACAGGAGACAAGTTGTTTATCAAGACTGGAGTCTTTCTTGCCCATAAAATATGGTGTTCCTCAAGGGTCTGTATTGGGTCCAGTCCTCTTTTCATTATACATCAACATCTTCCCCTCCATGTATCTTCCACATGTGAACTCTTTGCAGACCACACTACCATACATACTGTAGGTAAGGACGTAATGTCAATGAGTACAGAATTACAAAATGACTTAGACAATCTGACCACATGGACAGAACATAATCACATGGCCATCAATCCTCAGAAATCTAAACTCATAGTTGTTACAACCAGACAAAAGCGCCAAAACTTCAAAACCAAACTAAATGTAATAAAAATCAATGATAACATGTTGGAAGAAGTAAAATCATTTAAATAACTTGGTCTACATATTGATAACTTGTACTGATCAAACCACATCTTTAATGTTTCCAAGAAATTATCTAAAAAGTTATTTCAACTTAACAGAATAAAACATTTTCTTGATCAACATACTCGCAAACTATTTTTCTCTGCTTATTTAAAACCAGACATTGATTATGCCTCTACGTGCTGGGATTCAGCC
>CM054144.1:54256213-54298713 GCA_028751875.1 Rapana venosa
GAACATATTGTTGTCGAAACTGATAATACTATAACTATAAAGATGCATAAAGAATTGTTTGGCACAGGCAAGGACATTGTCTTAGTAGGCACATACAATCCTCCATTCGATTCACCTTTTTGGAGAACGAAATATGATGTGTATGGTATGGAAACTGGAACAATGTATTCTGGACCTTCAAAGTACTTATGATGATTTTTACCTTATCCTAATGGGAGATTTCAATGCACAAACAACATCTGAAATAATTGTACAACCAATGAAAATGATGATTTTGAGAACTACAATGGTCTACCAATTCTAAATACCAAGAAAATCTCATGATGTGCACAAAAAACATATTTGGTAACCAGTTGCTTGAACTGTGTAACATGTTTGATTGTGTCATCTTAAACGGACTTTGTGACTCAGATTTTGATGATAGCTGCACGTTCATATCTCCTTTGGGCTCAAGTACCGTGGACTATTTCATAATGTCTTTTGATTTATTCATGTCTGTTAAAGTACCCTCTTTGATAGTCGAAAGCTTAACAGAATCTGACCACTTACCAGTTAGCATGAAATCAGAGGTTACAAACGGTATTTCAAAACCACAGGAACTTCAGAATGAAAGGAAATATTATTATAAATTAGTATGGAACCAAACAAAAGAAGACAAATATCTAAATGCGCTAAAAAGCAGAGACATTCACGACAGACTTTTGATAGCTGCAAACACCCTTGATGAAAATGTAGAAACTGCTCTAGACATGTTTACCAAGTGTTTGAAAGATGCAAGCAAATGCATGTCTAGAAGGATTTCAGTGAACAGTACAAAGAAATCTGAATGGTTTGATAATGAATGTGGACTTGCGAAAAAAAGAAAGCAGAAAGATGCTAAACTATTTTCGCTCCACCAGAAAGGAAGAAGATCGGATTGTTTATGTCGAGAAAAGAAAACAGTACAAAAAGCTATTAAAATCTAAAAAGCAAGATTATAGAAAGCAAAAGGCTGAATCATTAGCTAAGAGTGTTAACAGTTCAGCACAGTTCTGGAAAGAGGTTAGAAAAATGGGGTGTGGGAATGGTGAAAAGATATATAATAATATAAGTACTGAGAAGTGTTTTAATCACTTTAAAGATGTTTTTTCAAAAACATGAAGAAAGTGATAATCCCAGTGACATTTCAGCGGATCTAATGGAAGATGCCGATCACACATTAAATAGAGATATATCAGAGGATGAAGTAAAAGAAGCAATTCGAAAACTAAAACTGAGAAAGGCAAGTGGTATAGATGACATATCAGCCGAGATGTTTAAAAACTGCTGACAAAATTGTAATAGCGTTTTTGGTCAGATTATTTAATATAATCTTTTCATCTTGTATTTATCCCGAAGAGTGGTCCAAGGCCATAATTATACCAATTCACAAAAAAGGAGACCACGATAACGTTGACAATTACAGGGGAGTTTCCCTCTTAAGCATTATATCTAAATGTTACACATCTATCTTAAACTCAAGACTTTATAAATGGTTGGAAAGTAATAATATGATTTCAGAAAGTCAGGCAGGACTCCAGAAAGGATACTCAACTGTGGATCAGATATTCAACCTATATGCAGTTGTTCAGAAATGTATGCAAAAAAGGGGTAGAAAATTATATGTTGCTTTTGTTGACTTTAGGAAAGCATTCGATTCTGTTCGCCATGATAAGCTCCTTGAATGTATGAAAAAACAAGGTGTGAAAGGAAAATTTATGGTATGCTTGAAATTAATGTATTGTGCATTACTGTCATGTGTACGTGCAAACAATGAGTTTACAGAATTTTTTGATTGTCCACTTGGTGTAAGGCAAGGTTGCGTCCTGAGCCCTACATTATTCTCTATTTTTATAAATCAGCTGGCTGACCACATGAATGCTGAAGGTAAGCATGGTATACAACTGCTTCCAGGTGGTATTGAGTTGTTTATCCTACTTTTTGCTGATGATGTGGCTTTGTTATCAACAACTCCAGGTGGCCTTCAAAATCAACTAAATGTATTATATAGATGCTGTAAGGAAATGAAATTAAATGTTAATGCTGAAAAAATAAAAGTCATGGTTTTTAGAAAAGGGGGCTACTTAGGCCAACATGAGGAATGGATTTTTGACTGTAAAAAACTAGATGTTGTAAATAATTATTGTTATTTAGGGTTTAATTTTACGGCAATGATCAGCATTAAGAAAGGAACTGAACATATAGCAACTAAGGGCAAGAAAGCAGCTGTGCAACTGAATAAAGCCTCCCCAAAATATAAGGAAATGACCGCCATTACGTTATTTAAAATATTTGACGCTAAAATACAATCTGTTTTAGTTTATGCATCCTAAATTTGGGGTTTGACCAAGCTATATCATTTAGAAAAAGTACATATGTTAGTCTGTAAAAGATTTTTGGGTGTTCAAGTAAAAACTCCAAATAAGATGATTTAAGGCGACTTGGGGAGATATCTTCTATATGTCAATTCTTGCGTTTCTGCATTGCGATATTGGTTTAGGTTGTTACAAATGGAAACTAAAAGACTACCCTACAAGGCTTATCAGATGTTGCTCAATCTAGATAGAACTTGGAAGAATTGCTGGGTAAAAAAAAGTAAGAGAAATTTTATGTCACACAGGATTTCAGTTTGTCTGGATGCAGTAAGGTGTGGGGTTTGTTAAAGCTTTTTTACGTCTATTTAAGCAGAGACTTGTTGATACCTTTATACAAGAGTGGTTTTCCACAATTGAAGATCGCAATAGATATAATGACTATAGATCATTTAAAACAATTTTTGAAAGAGAAAAATACATTAATGATATCGATACCTACTGCTTTAGGGTTGCTGTTTCTCAAGTAAGATTTAACGTCCTGCCACTAAATGCAAATGTGCATCGCTACAGCGATTCTCTGCTAAACAAAAACTGTCCTTTTTGTATGTCAGTCACGAAGACGAACAGCATTTTCTCTTTGATTGTACCATGTATTCGGATCTTAGAATTAAATTCTTGGGTAATTTAACTAAAGTTCCCATCCATATGTTGCTACAAGTGTCAAATATTCACCAGATGCACAGTGTCTCCTGATATGTCTTCCACTCAGTTAACAGAATTATATAAATTTAACACATGTTATTGAGGTTGTGTAGTATTGGTTTTCACATCAATATCTGTGTCGTGATAACTTCTCAATCTAACTATAAAATGTACTTTACACATATTTTCTCATAGTCTAGTAGATGTATCTGGTTTGCTATGATTTTAAAGTACTGTGTGTGTGTGTATTTTGGTTTTTGTTTCTCAACTTTCCTTATTTGAACAAAAGCTTGGTGCTCCAGTATGCAGCAAACTGCAGGAAATAGCATGCATTCTAGAATATTAACAGTATTGTGTTCAAGACTAAAACAAAATAATGACAAAGAAAGACAAAACTATTTGGAAATTTTGTGTTATAATATATAAACAGAAGAAAAGTATAACTACTTAAGTGTGAGACTAAGTCTAATATCAAAGAATGAAAACAAAAACAAAAAACTTTTATTGTAATAGAAGTAACCATACCGTATGGAACAATGTTCTCATTTTTGTATGTATAGTAACCTTGTTTCCGATAAAACTAGCCAAGCAAAAATTAAGCAAAACTAAATTTAATCTGCACCTTAGAAGTGTTTCGGTATACTAAAAATGCATGAATATGTATTGAATGTTGATTACTGTGTGTTATGTACTACGTTATATCGTGATGCTTTCCCAAATCAACTTTGCATTGTATTGTGGCCCAAGGCCGATGTGCAATTAAACTATTTCAGAGTTCAGAGGTTGTTTTGTGAGCTTGGCTGATTGATTATCATTTTTTCCTTTGGAAAGAGCACTCAAGATGTCTTGAATTTACATCCTGGGTCAAGCACGGGTTTATGTTGCACGATGTTATTTTCTTTTCAATGTAATTTTGGTTTCAGTGTGCCACGCAAATTTTTCTGTTTCTAAGTTTGGATTGTCGTATGTTTGAAATTTAGCAACAAGTTCCTGTAGTACCATACCCATTTCCCCAGCTGGTTATATTGTAGACTAGGGCCGAAGTACCATTAAATCGCTTCAAAGTTCTCTCTCTCAAGGATGATGCAGATATTACAGGGTGGTCTGACGATGATACGGATATTGATGATGATGTCAATGATGTTGATGATGATTAGGTAGATGTTGAATATAGTGATGATGATATGGATGTTGAGGATTATGATGTAGAGGTTAAGGGTTATGATGGTGACAATTATGCAAGTGTTGATGGGGTTAATGTTGATGTGGTTGATGAAAATGGTGATGATGCTACAGATGGGGAAGACGAGAATGTGTGTGTGTGTTGGTGTGTGTGTGTGTGTGTGTGTGTGTGTGTGGTGTGTGTGTGTGTGTGTGTGTGTGTGTGTGTGTGGGGTGTGTGGCGCGCGCGCGCGTGAAATTAAAAAAAAAACCATTTTCTTCTTTTTTTCTTTTTTATTATTTATCTATTATTTTTGAAAGGACAATGATGATGTAGATGTTTAGAAAGATGATGGCGATGATGATGGAAATGCTGAAGGTGATGTTGATGTAGATGCTGAAGGTCACGTGACGACGGTGGTGATGGTAACGATGGCGTGGTTGTTGAAGGTGATAGCGGTGGCGGTAACTATGATGGAAATGTCAAAGATGAAGATGATGACAATGATGTATATATTGAAGATGACGATGGAAATGATGATGAAGATGATGATTATGACCATGATGCAGAGATCGAAGATGATAAACGTGACGATAATGACTATACAGTTGAAGAAGATGGTGATAGCGTAGATGATGAAGATGATGATGTTGATAATGATGATGTAGAGGATGAAAGTAATGACGGTTATGTTGATATACTTGCTGCAGCTGCTGTTATAGGCAATGAAGATGCTCATGGTGATGATTATGTAAATGCCGAAGATGATGATGGGGATGGTGATGACTAGAAGATATTGGGAGTAATCCTGTATGCTTACAGAATTGAAATTGTGAAATGGATATAAACGTTTTCTGCTATGTCTTCCTCCCCCCTCCCCCAAACATGTTTTGTACAGTGGCCCAAGGCCGAAGTACAATAAAACTTTTCAGTGTTCAGTGTTCTCTCTCTCTCTCTCTCTCTCTCTCTCTCTTCTCTCTCTCTCTCTCTCTCTCTCTCTCTCTCTCTCTCTCTCTCTCTCTCTCTCTCTTCTGGGGACTGGATGTTAAAAAAAAAGCACATAGATGCTTATTCATTATCATCAAAATAAAAGAATTTGTAATTGTCACTCTTTGTTCTATTTATGTGTGCGAGCACATTTTTTAAAATTATTTTATTTCGAGGATAGTGGAATAAGCACTCATTGCTTTTTTACATCTAATCCCCGTGTGTATGCAGTTTTGTAGATTTTGTCATCCGTTCCCACTGGCACACAATTTCCTACTCTTCCGAAAAGCGGAACGGGTTTTAACGTGTGCGTAAGATGTTCTGCGCGCGTTAGCACATGGGACCTCGGTTTATAGTCTCTCACATCCCCCCCCCCCCTCCCCACACACACACATACACACACAGGCTATAAACAGATCAAAACTTTCTGGCAAAAAGATCACTGGATTAATGTACAGCGCTTGTTTTGACACGTTTTAGTGTGTGTGTGTGTGTGTGTGTATGTGTGTGTGTGTGTGTGTGTGTGTGTGTGTGTGTGTGTGTTGTGTGTGTGTGTGTATGTGTGTGTGTGTGTGTGTTATGTATTTTATGTGTGCATGTATGCGTGTGTGTGTGTGTGTGTGTGTGTGTGTGTTATGTATTTATGTGTGCATGTATGCTGTTTGTGTGTGTGTGTGTGTGTGTGTGTGTGTGTGTGTGTGTGTGTGTGTGTGTGTGTGTGTGTGTGTGTTTTTCTATAAACAGATCATGTTTTGGTAAAAACATCGGTAGGTTAATCTGTAGAGCTTGTTTTGCCCCATTTCTGGTTCGCACGCGTGCGGGCGCGCGCGCGCGCGCGAGTGTGTGCGTGTGTGTGTGTGTGTGTGGCCGTGTCCTGTAAGCATATCAAATTGTGTAAAGACATCGCTGGGTTAATATATAGAGCTCGTTTCGCCTTGTTTTTGTGCATGCGTGTGCGCTTTCCTAACAACATGTACCCAGAATACCACAGTTCTGTTCATTAGTCTACAGTTTTGCAAGCTTGAAGAAAACAATCTAAACGTTTTGAAATAACTTTTTTCCCCTCTTCATACTGTCTCTGTTTGCACAATATTTTCCACAATTCCATTCCCTACAATTGTTTGTTTTACGTCATGCTATAAAAACGTGAGGAATCCTATCGGCCATGTTTGTATTACGTCATGGATCTACCATGTTGAGGAATTCCTCTGTGGCAGCGTCGTCGTTCTGGAATGTTCCCGAATCTTCCCTCTGTTGTTAGTACTTAAAACAAAGTGTGGGATTTTTTTGTTCTTTAGAGGATTTTGATATTAGAGCTTGTGAAAATGTTCAGTTGTTAACCTTTAAAATGTGAAGTTATTTGTGAGTGTGGTTGGAGAATGGGATTACAGTGTGTAATCATCAAGTGTGCTGATGAATCTGTGTGTGACAGGAGAAGCATAGGCCGGGAACCCCTGGCGTGTGACTAGCAGTGTACCAATAACCATCAAGCATCTGCTTCTGGGCTGTCCTGATGCCCAGGATATTGGCACAAGCATTTTACTGCAGACTCCCTAAGATCCTTTTTCCTGATGTTCCACCGGACAATATTGTTAACTTCCTGAGAGAATCGGGCTTTTCGTCTGATGTGAGCGAAGATGTCGCAGTTAGTTACTAGGAACACAGTTGGTTTTGAAGATGTCGCAGTTAGTTACTAGGAACACAGTTGGTTTTGAAGATGTCGCAGTTAGTTACTAGGAACACAGTTGGTTTTGAAGATGCCACAGTTAGTTACTAGGAGCACAGTTGGTTTTGAAGATGCCACAGTTAGTTACTAGGAACACAGTTGGTTTTGAAGATTCGGCTATTGTTTTTACTCATTATATATATTTAGTGACACCGAAGTGACATCACCAGAAACACCGGCACAAGAGTGACCCAACACTTCAATCAGTCGGGACACTCTCAGCAACGTGAAGTGCCAGGTGATGGAACAGGTGAACGGGCAGACCCATGAGGCCAGACTCCGCCGAGAACGTTTCTGGAGACACACGTTGCAGACTGACGCCCCTGAAGGCCTCAACACACATGACAGTTGAGCTTGCCATCCTCCTCCTGTCAGTGACCATATACCACTACCCTGGCAAAACTTGCTTTGAACAATCCTCCAAACATACCTAGCTTGACGCGCGCGGTGTGTGTGTGTGTGTGCGCGCGCGCGCATGTGTGTTAACTTTTTAATTACTATTTATTTATTTGTTTCGAGGATGATAGAACGGGCACTCTTTTCTTTTTGTTGTTTTTTTTAATCCAGTTCCCGTGTGTATGCGGCTTTGTAGATTTTGTCATCCATTTGCACCCTACTCTTCCGAAAGGTGGAACGGGTTTTGGCATGTGCGCGGATGTTCTGCGTGCGCTCCCACACGGGACTTCGTTTATAGTCTCCACGGAAGGATGTGTGTGTGTGTATGTGTATGTGCATATATGTGTATGTGTGTGCATGCGTGCGTGTATGCGAACGGGCGCAAGTATGTGTGTGTGTGTGTGTAAACCTTAACTTTAGGACCATACTTGTTCCATGTGAAGTCCCCCCCCCCCCCCCCCCCCCATCTCTCTCTCTCTCTCTCTCTCTCTCTCCCTTTCTCTCTCTAACATGGTCACAGTATGATGTTTAATTTACAAAGTCATAACAAAGGTTCACAATGACGTATACTTGAGATTGACGTCATTCTATCACGTCATTATAATCCCTCCCCCTCCCCCCCCCCCGAGGAAGGTGAAAGCCGAAATATTGGGGAACATCTATATATGTTGGTTGTTATGCTTTCACTCTGTGTAGTATAGATATATATAGAGAGAGATTGAAGAGAGAGATACATAAAAGATCATTATATCAATCAACTATAATTAGATCAACTATATATATATATATAATTGTATTTATTATTATTATATAAAATTGTATTATATGATATAATATTATATTATGTTATATTATATAATATCTCCCACAATGTGGTGGCCGTTCTGGGTGGGTTGATCTTTATGTTTATTAGCGCGTTGATACGAGGAACGACAGAAGAGCTGGCTTTCATCTTTATTTAATATGTGTACAATTGCACAGTTTTAAGCTTAGATTTAAATTTGGAGGAGGTAACGGTCTGATACGGCCGCTGGGGTGGGCAGGGTTATAGACAGCATGATGGGATTCAACAGGAGAATAAACTTGAAGTTGAAGTTATCTCGCTCATGTTTTCTTCTTTACAACTGCAGTTCCAAAATTAGGGTAACTGGGAGTTTCTTACTAAAGGAAAAAATAAGATAAACAGAGGGGAAAAACCTTTCTTGTTGAGTCAGTCTTTATTCTGTCTGGAATGATTTCACTGAGAAATAGGGGGCGACTCTGTATCATTATTTCAGTCAGTTTGGCCAGAATAGTACGCCCGAGCAAATGTATGAGCGTGTGTTGTTGTTGTTGTTGTTGTTGTTGTCTTCAATTTAACGTCTGTTCACTCTAAGTGATATTAGACGAGGGAAATAGAAAGTGTAGTGGAAGTTAAAGAAGGGAGAAGGAGTGGAAGGAGAAAAGGTTAAGAAATAGCATGTGTTGGGGTTTGTTTGTTTTTTGGAAAACACACACACACAAACTAAACACCCCCACCCCCACCCCCACCCCCCAACCAACCTAGAAAAGTAATGATAATACTTTTAAACAGGAGCAAAATATAAACTCAACAATGTGGAAACATGAAATAACAATAATGTAACTACAATAAATATTCAAGTGGACTATGCAATAAACATCTGGCAATGGCAAAGGCTAGCTTTGAATTTTCAAATACATTTTCCAGAGACTGTTCAGAAAATGTAGGTAAAAAAGGTTTTACAATAGGGCAATCAAATATGATATGAGTATTGGAAATATGATCCCCACATAGACATCTAACATGTTTACAAAATTTTGTAAGGAATGCATTTAACTTCATTCTAAAATTTAGTGAATTAACCCTTCTCACGGTTATAAAACGCGAATCTGTTTGAGAAGGAGCAATATAACAAGAAATCTGGGCAGTGGTCAGGCAACTTTTTAAATATCGTTCCTTGAATTGATCAGATTCTTTAAACTTACCCCATGAAGTTTGTTCTAATATACGGTATCCCTCCTGTAGAGATAAGGGAATATGCAGTTCTATCGATTCCATATCATGTCTTGCCCCCTTTTTTGCAGCTCTGTCAGCCCACTCATTTGAAAAAATTCCAACGTGAGAAGGCACCCAACAAAAAAACACAGGAATACCTCTTAAACTTAGGAGGTGTATTACATATTTGATTTCAAAAATAATTCTGGAGACCTTGAAATTCGGGGATTTTATAGCGTGTGTGCAAGCATGTGCGTGCATGTTTGTGTATGCGCATGTTTGTGTATGCGCATCCCTCTGTGTATGCGTGCGTGCGCGCGCGTGCATGTATGTGTGTTGTTTGAAAATTGTCATTAGAGTACCTTTTTCCTATTCTTCGACAACAGCTTCGAGGCTCACAAATGGTGAGAATTTGCGTGTGCGACCGTTTTTACCCATCACGAGGGTAGCCCTATTCCAACTTCGGGATATTACAGTGTTTGAAATCAACAGGATGCCAGAGAGTGTCTAGCGTCAGCAAGAAAAACATGTTGCTATAAAAAGTAAAGATCCAGGTTTGACTAAGAACTGACAGTCACGATGTGGACAAAAGTTAGTACTCAGTTTATTCAAGACTTAATAGAAACAGCATAGCGTTAATTATGGGCGTTTTTGTCCCACACGCAGTAGTCTAGCATATCTTGAGAAAGAAAACATTGCAAAACTTTTAAGTATTGATTTTTACAGAAACATTTAGTAGGCAAAATAAATACTATATAACAGGTTTTCAAGTATTTTTTGTCTTTCAATCTACTGTAAAAACTTATACACCAGTGAGTTTATGACTGGGTTAGGTAATGCTGATGTTTGGATGCTTTTTTTTTTTATAATCTTGTGTGTGTGCTGATGTACGAATACTATGTAGTGGTGTTTTTCTGCGATGTTTTCCTGTTTGCTATTTTTTTATATACCGGTACGGCTTGTCTCCCACGTGAGTTTCTCTATTTGTGAGATGATAAAATATTTGAATTGTGTAAATAATTTGAAGGTTTTTCTTTGTGATCAGCGGGGCTACGAACATCAGGATAGGGTTGGTTCAACCTGACTGTTCGTCTTCTGGGGTTTTCAGGGATTTGTTTTAGATTCTCACTCCGGCAGAAGATGCGTTGATGCGTGTGTGGTGCAGGCATGGAACAGTCTTTGGAGAGGACTTGTTTTTTTGATACAGTATTTGGTTTGTGGAGAGATGTGTGTTAGTATGTGTGTGTGCGTGTGTGTAACTACTTCAGTACATCAGCAGAGGCGTAGTACCCATCCTCAAGACGACCTACTTACCGGGCAGCACAGTGGCAGATCTCCCGACGTGTTGCACGTGTTGCAGTACAAGGCTGTCTGTTGTCATCAGCAGGCAGGCTGTAGGTGCCTGACACAAGCCGGCATCAGCGCCAGGGGTGAGCGGCGGACACGTCTTCCATACCGTGTCGGCCTCAGCAGCTGCCAGTCAGACCTGCTCCTCATTTTCTGCAGTGTTTGCATACATTGTAGTACTTTTTTTTCTTTTCTTTCTGTTTTTTTTTTTTTTAGGGGGGGGGACTATTATTTGTCATTAGTCTGCAATGTTGTTATACGAGGTACTATACATGTTTTTGTTTAATTGCCACGTAGCAAGAGTAGTAGAAAAGAGGAGACAGACAGACAGATAGTTAGACAGACAGACAGCCACTGTGGGACTAGAAAAAGAACCGAGTGGAGTGCAACTTTCAGATTCTCGGTTTTCAATTTTAAAACACACACACACACACACACACACACACACATCTCTCTCTCTCTCTCTCTCTCTCTCTCTTCTTATATATATATATATATATATATATATATATATATATATATATATATTATATATATATATTATCCTACATCACATCTCCTATGGAATCTGATGTTCAGATCCTTGACCAGCGCACAATCTAGCGCGGTGGTATAGCCCCGGGAGCATGCTAGATATTGTTTCCTGATTTTGCAAACCGCTGAACTCTGACATGGATCACTGATCTTTAATTGCTGTCCAGTATACTTTAAAGTGCTGTATGTGCACTAAGAAAAGAAAGGCAATCACAGCTCTGCACATTAATTGATCTGGGAGTTTTAAAAAATCATCCCCATTCTCAATCCACGAAGCACTTCAGCAGGAAGTAAGGCCATACCTATTCCAGCTTTAGCTTCTGGGGGAAATAGTGTCTTCTATACAGTGCTACTCAGAAAAAAAATATCTGTTCATGTAAAAAAGTTTTTAAAGTATCATTTTTTTTTAAATGACTGTGTAACTGCTTTGGGGCTCTCAGTAAATAGACGGAGACTAGGCTGACTCGAGATGGCTGGGAAGGATCATCAACCGAGGACTGCTTGTGGTCGCACGCCGATAACCCTGCGCATGTAGACTGTTGTTGTTGGCAGGCCGGCAGACGACAAAGAAATGAGGGGTACGCGTTTCCTGAAAAAATGTTACAATTCAAACTGACCGGAAAGACTTAAAAGATAACACTTCTCTCCCATGCCAGAGTCGGATGCGCTGGGCCTGACTTGTCCGGTGCTTAACGGCAACGCAAAGCATTTTCTCTCATATGACAGACAACAATAGTTGCTGTTTGAGAATTCGATAAAGCAAAGAAAGAAGAAACAACCAAATTTGTGCAAAAGCGCTCGATATGTGAGTCAGGATAGGCTTTTCTAGAAGAGCCTTTTCTTCTTTGGGGGTAAGTGTTGTATGTGAGTTTAGACAAAGGAAAAACATACAAATGAGCAAAATACTAATGGTAGAGTGTGGCCTAACTATTGGGTCTAAAAGTCAAGCTTAGCATTAGTTCGGACTCCTGGTTGAAGGTATGTTGAGTTTGACAAGGAATCCACTGAGACGAAGAGGCAGGCAGAGAAAACGATGGGAAGACAACATCAGAGGGTGGACTAGCCCTCAGTGGAACAATCTGCGATGGAAAGTTGAAAAATCCGCGAGGATTGGAAGAAACTGGTTGCAAAATCATCAGGGGTGCCCCAACGATCTACTGGACTCGGGACAGGTGAATGAGTTTCTTTTCTGTCTCGTTACCTTTAGCTCCTCCTGTGCCACAACATAACATGCACACCATGCTGGTCATCACTTCATCAGGGGCGCCATGTGTAACGTAAGCTCCTTCTGCCATGCTGCCAGAAACAGTAGATATGAACACACACAC
Organism: Rapana venosa; assembly: GCA_028751875.1. NCBI lineage: Eukaryota > Metazoa > Mollusca > Gastropoda > Neogastropoda > Muricidae > Rapana > Rapana venosa. The sequence continues at coordinate 54,268,725 of CM054144.1, forward strand.
ACACACACACACACACACAGACATGACTTGCATCATAGCCATGCTGCCAGAAACAGTAGATATGAACACATACACAGACATGTATCATAGCCATGCTGCCAGTAACAGCAGATATGAACACACACACACACACACACACACACACACACACACACACACACACACACACACACACACATACATACACGCACAGACACACACACTCATGTATCATAGCCATGCTGCCAGTAACAGCAGATATGAACACACACACACACACACACATATATATATATATATATACATACACGCACAGACACACACACTCATGTATCATAGCCATGCTGCCAGGAACAGCAGATATGAACACACACACACGTATCATGCCACAGGAAAAGAAGGCCTTGCTTGCACTGCCACATGATCTACTCTACGTGGTCAGAAGCAACGATCATCCTGTCTTGTCCTCTTCTGCAATGTTCTCACTGGCAGCAGTGATTGTTTGGTTGATCCGTTCTTTTCTTTGTTACAACATGTACAACACTATACAATAATAGAAAAAGGGTAATGCCGAGACTTAACAGTCTTGAGATAATGGGGGAGAGTAGTTGTGAGATTAAGCCCCATCCTGTTTAGCTGGCATTAACCAGGTTTGTGAGATACAACACCTTCAGTGTGCTGGTCAAGCAGCAATTGAGCCACAGGTTGTGATCCCGATAGGAAACCAGAATGCTATTCGACTGACGGTCTTACTCTTTACACTCCACTTTACAAAGGGGCCTCCCAGGGGACCAGAAGTTCCAGAAAAATCAACTTTTTACCAGGATCAGACATTTCTGTTTAAGACTTTTGTCTGTTGATTTGTAGTGCACGCGCTCGCGAGCACGGTTGAATGTGTGCGTGCATGTGCATATATATATATATATATATATATATATATATATATATATATATATATATATATATAATATCTGCCGTCAGCGCCTGGGCTTTATCACAGTTCTTGATTAAACCATTGACGCTGGGGGCAACAGCAAGGTGAGAGGCTGTATGACCAGTGGCTTTCCCACTCATGGAATTCCACTTTACAGCTTAGTCTTTAGTGATCGACTATGACTCTCTGACTAGGAGGCTTGACTCGCACAGTCCTTATGTGCTGCAGCCCTGGGGGCTGGTTGGCCTATATATATATGTGTGTGTGCGTGTGTGTAGGCCAGAGTTACTTTTGAAACTTCTTTCAGTTTTCCTTTCACAATGCTCTGTTTGCACATCTCTTCGATTTCATTTTAGGTCTTTTCACAAATTGTCATATTAGAAATACATAGATCTCTGCCCACCTATGACATGCACGCTATTGCCTTGAGAACTTTTAAAGATCTTTTCGAATATATACCATTCAAATGACCGAATAACAATAGATGGTTATCAGTTCATGAAGATATAATCTGAAGCACACAGTTTTTTCAGTATAGCAAATCCGTTACTGATTCGTAAAAAAAACTTTTAAAAAACGGTGTGCATTTTTTTTTTATTCATGACGAACATTAGCAGACGGAAGCATAAGAAAATATGTTTTAAGAACACGGTTTTATACAAAGTCCTAGAATATAAGAACATGGCATATACATACATACATACATACATACATACATAGAATATCTTTTTTCTCTCAGAAAATCTTATCATTCCTAATATAACAAAAATAATTTCCGTCAGAGAGAGGAGAAAGCAAACACTGCAAAGACTGACTGTTCTGTTTGGCACAGACCTTCACGTGTCTCGCCGACACAGGTTGAAGTGCCAAAGAAAGACAAGGGGTGGGGGGTGAGGGGTAGGTATTCATGCACACACACATCGCTGCTGGCAGACACATAGTTGCTGTCATCCTTCGTTGTAGCGGGGGCGGCGAGGTGCAGAAATGGAAAAAAACTGAAATCCATTTTTGGTGCCTGTTGCATCACAGGTTGGTTGTAGGACCCGTTTTCTTTCAAGCAGACTTAAAAGGTCTTAAGAGATACAGTCAACTGCAGCGATACGTTTCCCAATGTATGATGACATATTAACTGGAATGCATCTGTGTCATAACATATTATGAACTGGAGTGCATCTGTATGATAACATTAACTGGAGTGCATCTGTATGATAACGTATTAACTGGAGTGCATCTGTATAATAACATATTAACTGGAGTGCATATGTATAACATATTAACTGGAGTGGATCTGTATGATTTCATATTAACTGGAGTGCATTTGTATGATAACATATCAATTGGAGTGCATTTGTATGATAACATTTCAATTGGAGTGCATTTGTATGATAACATGTTAACTGGAGTGCATCTGTATGATAACATGTTAACTAGAGTGCATCTGTATGATAACATGTTAACTGGAGTGCATCTGTATGATAACATATTAACTGGAGTGCATTTATATGACAACGTATTAACTGGAGTGCATTTGTATGATAACATAATTAACTGGAGTGCATCTGTATGATAACATGTTAACTGGAGTGCATCTGTATGATAACATATTAACTGGAGTGCATTTGTATGATAACATATTAACTGGAGTGCATCTGTATGATAACATATTAACTGGAGTGCATTTGTATGATAACATGTTAATTGGAGTGCATTTGTATGATAGCATATTAACTGGAGTGCATCTGTATGATAACATTAACTGGAGTGCATCTGTATGATAACACAATTGACTGGAGTGCATCTGTATGACAGCATATTAATTGGAGTGCATTTGTATGATAACATATTAACTGGAGTGCATCTGTATGATAACACAATTGACTGGAGTGCATCTGTATGACAACATATTAATTGGAGTGCATTTGTATGATAACATATTAACTGGAGTGCATCTGTATGATAACATTAACTGGAGTGCATTTGTATGATAACATATTAACTGGAGTGCATTTGTATGATAACATATTAACTGGAGTGCATTTGTATGATAACATATTAACTGGAGTGCATCTGTATGATAACATTAACTGGAGTGCATTTGAATGATAACATGTTAACTGGAGTGCATCTGTATGATAAAATATTAACTGGAGTGCATCTGTATGATAACATATTAACTGGAGTGCATTTATATGACAACATATTAATTGGAGTGCATTTGTATGATAACATATTAACTGGAGTGCATCTGTATGATAACCTATTAACTGGAGTGCATCTATGGGCACTCAGTGGAGTCATCTCATCTCGCCAGTCTTACCTGACACTGTCACGGGCCTCGGCCTAGGCCACTGCACTCCCCACACCCCGCCCCAAATGGTTTTGTCTGGGCATTTTCTGGACAACATCTTGAATATTCAGGTCGCTGATGCCAGTTATGTCCTTTGTGTATGAAATAGGGTGCCTGCCTTTTTTTTTTGCTTGACTTCTGAAAGAAAGGGGGGAACTAGCTGCCATGGAGTGTATGTTCTTATGGAGAAGTGCTTGGCACCGGAGTGGTATCAGGTACTGTGCCTAGTATAGTGTGCCTTCAAGGTGCCAGGAGACAGCACCAGAAAATCCCAGTTCATGACTGAGGCCTTTGCCTCTGAATCTGCAGTGCCTAAGCTGTCAGAGCATGGTCTTCAAGTGAAAATTCTTTTGTGTAAAGAAGCCATACTAATCCGTTACACTGATTATAATGTGTGTGGAGTTTGTAAGTGGGTGTGTGTGTGGGGGGGGGGGGGAGGGGCGGGCTTTTGTTGCTATTAATGGAAGTGAGCGCCTAGTTTGTAATATGTATGTATAGTAGCGTGTGTTCGAGAAAAAAACAGACAGCTGTGGAGGAGAACGCGGGCAGAGGCGGTGGGGGAAAAGATAGTATAACATGACATGCCTCTGTTTCTTTCCTTCCTATTGCCTTTTCCTTTCTTCTTCTTGTTCTTTTTTTTTTTTTTTAAGATGTATGGCTTCCTGAAGTAACTATTATTTATTCATTCTTTATTTTTATTTATTCTTTTATTTCGAGGATAATGGAATAAGCACTAATGTGCTTTTTTACATCCAGTCCCCGTGTGTATGCAGTTGTGTAAATTTTGTCATCGGTTCCCACCGGCACACAACGGCTTACTCTTTCCAAAAGCGGGACGGGCTTTAACGTGTGCGCAAGATGTTCTGCCTGCGTTCACACACGGGACTTCGGTTTATAGTCTCATCCGAAGGACTTTTGGGGAGAATGGAGTCGGCACTGATGTTAACTCCAGAGGAAAAGTCCTATTGAACGAGAATCGAACCCGGGTCAGCAGATCATGAATACATCACTCTAACCCCCAGGCTATCCCGTCCCTGATGTATTACTTATTCTATATATTGTCTGTGAGAAGTGACTGTGAGGAAAACACACTAGGTGCTCGCTTGGAGAAAGGAATACACACCTACGTTGATCACACCACGTGTGATAAGCGTGAATTTACTGCTGTTTTTCCTGTTTCTATTGATCTTTTTTCTTCACATGCATAGGTTGGTGAAAGCGCATGTATTACTTACAACGTATACAACCTGATTTTTTATTTTTTACTTGACTCTGACTATTAGTAAGGAAAACAATCCACTTTTCATCTTAGTCTTTAGTGATCAACTGTGGTTGTCTGACTAGGAACCTTGACTTGCACAGTCCTGGAGTGATGCAGCCCTGGGTGCTAGCTGGCCTCTGGTGTTGGGAATACAGGTGGCTGTGCAGCAAGCAGCCCACATGCTGAAAGCCACAGGGTTCTGTTGTAACTTGTCCCTGCTTGCCAGAGTGCTGGGATCATGCAGCGTATGTACTTTACACAACACAAACAGCTCCTTCGCCCTCTTGGCCGAAAGAGGGTGGATGTACTGTGGACAAGGCACTTCCACTGTAATCAAATTATCTGCCCTATTTCCGAAACAGCAGCTGCCTCCTCTGCTGTTTGGAGGTCACTGATGAACACGACGGACAAACAAAAACGGAAAACAAACAAAGGAGCTGTTTGTGTTGTGTAAAGTACATACGCTGCATGATCCCAGCACTCTGGCAAGCAGGGACAAGTTACAACAGAACCCTGTGGCTTTCAGCATGTGGGCTGCTTGCTGCACAGCCACCTGTATTCCCAACACCAGAGGCCAATATCCAGTTCCGGTCTAGCGACATTCTGACCCCTTTGTGTCAGTCACAACACGCCTCATGTCAGTACTACAACGACATCACACACACACACACACACACACACACACGACCCCATAACTACTTGTCCTAGTTGGCAGGCCTCCTAACTTTTTACAGAGAGGTCAGTCAGCTTTGATTACAAACAAAATGCAGCTGTCAGACCACAGGCCAAGGGAGGTCACTGCCCGCCAGGTCATCAGACAGGCGTACGTTACTCACGTGCAAGTGGCTCTGATTGTGTGCGCTCCATTTCCCCCCTGCCTCTGCCTGACTGACTGTCTGACTCACCAGGGGGGGCAGGTCTGTTGTCAGGGGTCAGGGAGGGCTATTGATCCCTGTGTGTTTACTTTGTGTTTACACACACGTATGCATGCATGTAAAACGTGTTTCCCAGAGAGAGAGAGAGAGAGAGAGAGAGAGAGAGAGAGAGGATCCATTTGTGTCCTAAAAAGACAGAAATTTCAGGTGAAAGCTGTTTATCATCCCTATTAATAATGGTATTTATTGTTGACCTTGTTACTTACCATCCTATGTCATCACCTTGATCCAGGTCACTACTGTCCTAGGTCATCAGCGTTGTCCAGGTCACTATTGTCCTTTGCCTCCAACCTTGTCTAGGTCACTATTGTCCTAGGTCATCAGCCTTGTCTAGGTCACTATTGTTCTAGGTCATCAGACTTGTCTAGGTCACTATTGTTCTAGGCCATCATCCTTGTCTAGGTCACTATTGTCCTAGGTCATCAGACTTTTCTAGGTCACTATTGTTCTAGGTCATCAGCCTTGTCTAGGTCACTGTTGTCCTATATCATCAGCCTTGTCTAGGTCACCATTGTCCTAGGTCCTCAGCCTTGTCTAGGTCACTGTTGTCCTATATCATCAGCCTTGTCTAGGTCACCATTGTCCTAGGTCCTCAGCCTTGTCTACGGCTTTATTGTCCCAGGTCATCAGCCTTGTCTAGGTCTCTGTTGTCCTATTCCATCAGCCTTAACTAGGCCACTATTATCCTAGGTCATCAGCCCTGTCTATGTCACTATTGTCCTAGGTCATCGACCTTGTCTAGGTCACTATTGTCCTTTGCCATCAGCCTTGTCTAGGTAAATGTTGTCCTAGGTCATCAGCCTTGTCTACAACATTATTTTATTTTGCCATCCGCCTTGTCCAGGTCACTATAGTCCTAGGTCATCAGCCTTTGCTAGGTCACTATTGTCCTAGGTCATCAGCCTTATCTGGGCCACTTGTTATTTGCTACCAGCCTTGTCTAGGTCACTATTATCCTGGGTTATCAGCCTTGTCTATGTCACTACTGTCCTGGGTCATCAGCCTTCTCTAGGTCACTATTGTCTTAGGTCCTCAGCCTTGTCTAGGTCACTATTGTCCTAGGTCATCAGCCTTATCTGGGTCACTTGTTATTTGCCATTAGCCTTGTCTATGTCAATATTGTCCCGGCTCATCAGCCTTTGCTAGGTCACTATTGTTCTAGGTCATCAGCCTTGTCTAGGTCACTATTGTTCTAGGTCATCGGCCTTATCTGGATCAATTTTTATTTGCCATCACCTTGTCTAGGTCACTATTGTCGTAGGCCATCAGCCTTCGCTAGGTCACTATTGACCTAGGTCATCAGCCTTGTCTATGCCACTATTGTCCTCGGTCCTCAACCTTGTCAAGGTAATTATTGTCCTAGGTCACCGGCCTTGCCTAGGTCACTATTGTCCTTTGCCATCAGCATTGTCCAGGTCACTATTGTCCTAGGTCATCAGCCTTGTCTACAACATTATTTTCCTTTGCCATCAGCCTTGTCCAGGTCACTATTGTCCTAGGTCATCAGACCTAGGTCACTATTGTCCTGTGTCATCAGCCTTATCTAGGTCACTATTGGTCCTGTCATCAGCCTTATCTAGGTCACCATTGTCCCATGTCATCATCTGATGATGATGTGTTATCTAAGGTCATCATCCTAATCCAGGTCAGTGTTGTCTAAGGTCGTCATCCTAATCCAGGTCAGCGTTGTCTAAGGTCGTCATCCTATTCCAGGTCAGTGTTGTCTAAGGTCGTCATCCTAATCCAGGTCAGCGTTGTCTAAGGTCGTCATCCTAATCCAGGTCAGTGTTGTCTAAGGTCGTCATCCTAATCCAGGTCAGTGTTGTCTAAGGTCGTCATCCTAATCCAGGTCAGCGTTGTCTAAGGTCGTCATCCTAATCCAGGTCAGTGTTGTCTAAGGTCGTCATCCTAATCCAGGTCAGTGTTGTCTAAGGTCGTCATCCTAATCCAGGTCAGCGTTGTCTAAGGTCGTCATCCTAATCCAGGTCAGTGTTGTCTAAGGTCGTCATCCTAATCCAGGTCAGCGTTGTCTAAGGTCGTCATCCTAATCCAGGTCAGTGTTGTCTAAGGTCGTCATCCTAATCCAGGTCAGTGTTGTCTAAGGTCGTCATCCTATCCAGGTCAGCGTTGTCTAAGGTCGTCATCCTAATCCAGGTCAGTGTTGTCTAAGGTCGTCATCCTAATCCAGGTCAGCGTTGTCTAAGGTCGTCATCCTAATCCAGGTCAGTGTTGTCTAAGGTCGTCATCCTAATCCAGGTCAGTGTTGTCTAAGGTCGTCATCCTAATCCAGGTCAGTGTTGTCTAAGGTCGTCATCCTAATCAGTGTTTTATTCGTGTGTTGCTGGATCGGTGGTTCAGAGGTATTGCACCCAACTGGAAATCGAGAAATGTGGGTTTGATCCTTGTTTGGGCCAATTCCTTCCTGCATCCACTTGACGGTGCTAGTCTTTCGGATGATAAACCAAGAACCCATGCGCAAAACGCATTCAGCGCACATAAGAAAAAAAAAACCTAAACAAAAAAGGTGTTCTTTGCAAAATTCTGTTTAAAATGTCACTATCGTAGGGTAAATGCACACCAGATATGATTTCTTTTTAATAACTGGTAACGCTGTTCTAGTGGCGACGTGCTCTCCCCAGGGAGAGCATCCGGAATTTCACGAAGAGAAATTATCATTCTCAGATAGATTTTGCACAGAGATGGTGGGATTTCTAGCTCGATTTGACATTGTTAAATTGGGGGGAGGGGGGGGGGGTGTTACGTGAAAAGAAAGAAAACAATCATTCACAGACAACAAGACCAGACACCAAAAAAAGTGACAGCAAAAGCAACAAAGCAGGACAGGACAGTGAACTGTTTGATGGTGGCAATGCATAGCTCCTTGGATAACAGCCTTCGGATGAGACTATAAACCGAGGCTCCGTGTTCGAACGCATGCAGAACATCTTGCGCACACGTTAAATCCTGTTCCGCTTTTCGGAAGAGTAGGCCATTGTGTGCCGATGGAAACAGATGACAGAATTTACAAACCGCATACACACGGGGACTGGATGTAAAAAAAACAACACATGAGTGCTTATTCCATTATCCTCGATATAAAAGAATAAATAAATAAAAATAAATAAATAAAATAATTAAACAGCCGATCTAAAAACGCGGTAGGACATACAGGTAAAGACACTTACAAGAAGGGATGGATTCTAGGAAAAATACTGATAACATTCTTTCCACCCAATGCCTTTCAGAGATGGATATGGGCCAAAGTCTTTTGAATGAGCTGATAAACCAAGGTTCTTGACGCTATAAGTGTGCCATACACTCAAAGACACCCACGGCAGTTAGTCTTCTGAACATGCAGCAGTTCTATGCAGGAAAATTCACATCCAAGAAAACAAAGTATCAATGCAGATATGGCAGTGGGGGTAAACAAGTCCAGACAACCATTTACAACTCAATCATTCTGAAAAATGATTTTTCAAAGATTTAATTTAAACCAACAACCAAAAATGACGACCCTCTAGTACAATGAAATCTTTCAATGACAGTATTTTAGGTGTTTTGTGTAAGAACCATGCCTTTGGCCTGACCTGACTGAGTTTCGGTTCCTGGATGAGCCTTCGTCAGAGGTCGCGGCCACAGTGGCCGAGGCTTCAGCCGCTGTGATACTTTACAGCAAGACACTTTTCAGAATTAAGAAGTGTCAATTGCATTCACAAGAATATTTGATATTCTTGTGACCTTTTAAAGCTGCCATCGAAAGACGATGATAAGAAGAGAAAGAAAATATGCTTAAAATATATGTTGCACGAAAAACATATATAGGAGAAAATAAACACCTTGTGAATCTTTGTACCTTATGTTTAGGGACCCTAGAGAATGAATGCAAGAGAGGTCAAAGGTTTGTATCCAGCCAAATGGTCAGCCTTAGCTCGATAAGAACCCAAACATTGCCATACACTTATAGTGCAAGCACAGGCAAGAGAAGCTGGGGGGAAAATAAATAAATGGCCCACACCTGGATCTACAAGAGATGCAATTCCCCACTTGACCACATAAAATATCAATGCAAAAATAGTAATGGAGGAAGACAAGTGCAGGTAATCACTTACAACTTCTGAGTCATTTTGAAAGTGAACAAAGATTTCATTTTTAAAAAAAACTTTAGAAAAATAAAATCTTTCAATTACAGCATTTTAGCTATTTTTGTGTAAGAACCATGCCAAGAAAAGAAAGGTACATAATTATAGCCAGAAAAAGGACAGTACCAGGGTGTGGCAGTTCGCTCCTCCAATAGAAAACACTGGAACTGCTACATACAATCTGTTATGACGCTGCTTCACAACAAGTATAGTACTCTAAACCCAAATCACAACCAACAAAAGGAACAGCTGGAGCCTGAAGGACTGGGATCAGCACCTACCTGCCAATAGCTGACCCGACAGGTGAAGGAAGAGATAGTAGGTAGGTAGAGAAAGTATAGCTCCCAGTTCGTGGCCCCATTAGTATCTCACCTGTGCCTTAGAGGTCGTTGACCTTTTGTTACACCTGCATTCTTTTCGTTTGTGTTAGTTCTTTGTTAGTGTGTTTCTTTCCTTTTCTAGTTATGTATCTGTTTGTGAGCTGTATGATCTAGGTAGGAGCTATCTGATTCCCTGTGTCATCTCCAAGAAGTGACATACTTTCTTGCCCCTTTTGTTTTCTTTAACAGGTATGTCCTGTTTTTGTCACTTCTTCCCATAACATTGTGTCCAAGGTTTCTTTGTTCTTGCTCTTGTTGTTGTTTCGTTGTTGGTGGTGGTGGTGGTGGAGGGTTTTTTTTACCTCTGAAAAAAAATCAGAAAAATTAACAAAAAGGAGAGACGGATAGCCTTAAATCCTCCTTATTGGTAAGCCCCTTATAATTATGAGAAATTACTTTCCTTACTTTCACTCTTCTTTGTCGCTTATAGATAGATAGATAGATAGATAGAAGATAGATAGATAGATAGATAGATAGATAGATAGATAGATAGATAGATAGATAGATAGATGTGTGTATTTTTTTTTTTATCAGCAACAAAAGAGCAGTGAAGGAGAACAAGTGCAGGAAACCATTACAACTTCATCATTGCCAGAATGCTTTCCAAAGATTTGTTGTTTTTTAAAAAAGAAAAAGAAAAGAACCACGCTACATTGTAGGGTTAGAGCAGGTGCGAACAGAGAAATGGAAGATAGAGTACAGTACAGCATAGTACAATGCAATACGGCACAGGACAGTGTCGTATCATGTCACTTCCTGTTGTTCAGTGGCACCTTGACTCTCCTTGCCTTGCCTTGCCTTGTATTGCATTGCCTTGCCTTGTATTGCCTTGCCTTGCTTTGCTTTGCCTTGCCTTGCCTTGTATTGCCTTGCCTTGTATCGCCTTGCCTTGCCTTGTATTGCCTTTCCTTGCCTTGTATTGCCTTTCCTTGCCTTGTATTGCCTTGCCTTGCTTTGCTTTGCCTTGCCTTGTATTGCCTTGCCTTGCCTTGCTTTGCTTTGCCTTGCCTTGTATTGCCTTGCTTTGCTTTGCCTTGCCTTGCCTTGTATTGCCTTGCCTTGCCTTGCCGTGCTTTGCTTTGCCTTGCCTTGCCTTGCCTTGCCTTGCCTTGCCTTGCCTTGCCTTGCCTTGCCTTGCTTTGCTTTGCCTTGCCTTGTATTGCCTTGCCTTGTATTGCTGTGTTTTGCCTTGCCTTGCTTTGCCTTGCCTTGCTTTGCCTTGCCTTGTATTGCCTTGCCTTGCCTCGCTTTGCTTTGTCTTGCCTTGCCTTGCCTTGCTTTGCCTTGCCTTTCTTTGCCTTGCCTTGCCTTGTATTGCCTTGCTTTGAATTGCCTTGCCTTGCTTTGCCTTGCCTTGCTTTGCCTTGTCTTGCCTTGCCTTGCCTTGCCTTGCCTTGCTTTGCTTTGCTTTGCTTTGCCTTGCCATGCTTTGCCTTGCCTTGCCTTTTATTGCCTTGCCTTACTTTGCTTTGCTTTGCCTTCTTTTGCCTTGCCTTGCTTTGCTTTGCCTTGCCTTGTATTGCCTTGCCTTGCCTTGCCTTGCCTTGCCTTGCTTTGCTTTGCTTTGCCTTGCCTTGTATTGCCTTGTCTTGTATTGCCTTACCTTGCACTGCCTTGCTTTGCCTCGCTTTGCCTTGCCTTGCCTTGCCTTGCCTTGCATTATATTATATTCACTGGATTGTATGCCACCACCTGGTATTGTATCCCATTCCAGGGCGATACTATCGTGTTGCGTTTTCCTCTTCTTCTTCTTCTTCTTCTTCTTCTTTCTCTCTTCTTCTTCTTCTTCAGAATCTTCTTCAGAATTCTTCAGAATTCTTCTCAGAATTGTCTTTCTTCTTCAGAATTCTTCCTCAGAATTGTCTTTCTTCTTCAGAATTCCTCTTCAGATTTCTCTTTCTTCTTCAGAATTCTTCTTCTTCTTTTCCAGAATTATTCTTCTTTTTCAGAATTATTCTTCTTCTGAGTTCTGAATTATTATTATTCTCCTTCTTCTTCAGAATTCTTCTTCTTCTTCAGTATTCTCCTTCAGAATTCTTCTGCTTCTTCTACTTCTTCTTCTTCAGAATTCTTCTACTTCGTCTTCAGAATTCTTCTACTTCTTCTTCAGAATTCTTCTTCTCCTTCTCCTCCTCTTCCTCTTCCTCCTGCTTTATTCACTCTTTAGGGGAATCGCTGGAGCATCCTGTTGGAGAACTGTTGCCTATTGCCTCGATGTGTGTTGTATAGTAGTGTATTGTATTGTATTGTATTGCATTGTATCGTACCGGGGAACTGTCGCCTATTGCCTCAATGTGTGTTGTATTGTGGGGGCGGGATAGCTCAGTGGTCGGAGCACTCGCTTTCCCCCAGTCAAGGTTAAGCAGCATCGAGTGTGGTTTCCAAGAGGATGGGTGACCGTTTGTGCGCCTTGGCTTCAGTAGTTCCCCAGTTCACCCAGCTGTAAATGGATACCTGCCTCTTTAGGGCCAGGGAAGGAAAAGCAGCAATAGAGAAGAGATAGGCGCCATCCTCAGTATTCTGGCCCCTAGAGAAGTAAGGTCTCTGACGCCTCGCTCCCCTAAGACCTTATAAGTTACGGGATACCTTTACCTTTTTATTGTATTGTTTTGTATAGACAGACAGACAGACAGAAAGACAGACAGACAGACAGACAGATAGATATCTGAAGAAGAAGCAGACGAATTCTGAAGGAGATTTCTCTGCATGAAATTCGGGCTGCTCTCCACGGGCAGAGCGCGTCTCCACAAGAACAGTGCCACCCTTTTTTCTTTTCCATTTCATCGTCTGCATGTGCATTTATTTCCCTATCAATGCAGTTTTTTCTACAGAACTTTGCCGGGGCCACTTTTTTGTTGCTGCGGGTTCTTTTACCTACCCTGAATGCGCGTTGCACACGGGGACCCCGTTTATCTTCTCATCCGAAAGACTAATACCAAGACCATCCCTCAAGGTCTAATAGATGGGGGAACAGTTTGGGCTCAAACGGGAATTGAACCTGCATTTCTGGCATTTTAGATAGCTGCGTTACCTCAAAGATCACTGATCCACATTTATGGAGGTAGTGTGTCAAAGGGTTTCTTCCAATGTTAACCTATCATTTCCACAACACCTACAATCCCACAGAAGTAGGGGTGTATTGGGTGGGGGGATCTCGTTACTTCTATCCCAGTGATGGTAAAGTTCCTCTGTACTCTTTGATTCCACATGGCCTTGGGGCAAATGTCAGAGGTACAGCACATCGCGTTTTTCCTTTCTTTTTACCCCGCTGTCTTCCTTCTCCCTCCATGATCCAGCTAAGAGAATGGCGCTGCTCTCGCTATCTATACAAACTGTGATGTGGTATAGCTCTGGAAAGCTGTGTATGATCAGGGAGAACAGATAAACATGTGGTCTTCACCCACACTGTTATAGCTCGCGGACTGCATTCATGACACAATGGGTATGATGTTGCCATCAATCCTCCTTGTATGGCATTTTGATGGCCTGCTCTTTCACGAGAATTTAAGGTGGATGTGTTTTTGTTGTGTGCGTCAGATATGAGAGTCTATGCATATATTGGCACACAACCTCGGCTCATTGCCTTCTTCTTTGTTGTCGAACGCTCAGACAGCAGCCATTGTTGTCTGTCATAGGAGCAAAAATGCGTTGCCCTTAAGCACCTGACAAGGCAGGCCCAGCGCATCCGACTTCGGCGCGGGATACAATTATCTTTTAAGTCTTTCTGGAAAAAAGACAGGAGAATGGACCAAGAAGGCAGAAAATAGACAAGAAGGGGTGACAAGAAGACAAAGATCAAGGCAGAAACAAAGACAGGGATAGAAAAGAGGGAATTCCTAGCACAGAATTTCCAGAAGGTGAGGATACTTTTTATACTGACATGGCCCCGGCATCCCCACAGGGGAAGTTTACTGTCTAATCCCAATGATCTGTGTGGGATTGGAGTCAGAGCCATTGTTAATTACAGAGAAACGTCTCCACATCTGGAAGAAGGGCGAAAATGGCATTGAGCGACTTTGACATTGTCGCAGACTTTCCCTTTAATGCTTGCGCATTAGTTAACGGAAGAGCCTGCATCAAATCCTAGTGATGCTAATTATAATGTATTGTTTTATTATGCTTCTTACAATCTAGACGACCGTACAGCCATAGCAGAGCTGTTGTCTTCCCGACACTAAAAACTCACCCAAAAATCACAAATCAATTTCAAAGCAAAATCGCTAGATCTTAATCAACCATCTTTTAAAGACCACAACAAACAGCTGAACCTGTTGTTGTACCCATGTTACAATGAAGTACGTGATATCAACCTTCCAAAACACACCAGCCGCCTTGGCGCAGTGGTTAACGCCTTGGGTTACGGACTGGAAGGTCGCTGGTTCTATTCCCATAAGAGTCATAGGAATTTTTCGGACTCCGGCCGGCTCCTACCAGAGTGAGTGTGCTGTGGGCTCAGTGGGAAGACTGGGACCACACAGTCCAGCTTCATCCACTTAACGGATGCGAGTTTAAGAGTGTTGCTCAAATTGCCTGACCAACACTGCAGGTGTCTGTATCTCTCGGGCCCGGTTGACGCCGGGATATATTATGATAGTAAGCGTAGAGTACAACCCTGTCAAGTAGTCTCAAAGCATATGCACTTCCATAGCAGCATAATTACGTCATCCTCATTGTCATTGATCATCATGCAATAAAAAACAAAATATTGCCTCTGATTCCGTGGTCCCAGTTGCTCTGGTCTCATCGTGACCTCAGATTCGGTTTGCCCATACACTTCTATGCCTGTGGTGAGTTTCTGTCAAAGCCTTTGGGGTTGGTGGTTCGCGGGGGACAGACGTTGGAGGGACGTTGTGGTGGTTGCCACCTGGGGTGGGCAACTCACTCAGTCTGGCTCCGCGACTGAGCTAATACTGTCGTTAGTAGGGGGCTTAGTAGGTGGTGTCCTGCGTATGTTAGCTCAAAACAGGCACCACTGAACAACACCAAAGTGACCCAGCAGCAGTGCAGAGCCCCTCTGGCTGGTAGCCCCACGGTGGCCTGATAGTGATGGGCTCCCTGTGGACCTCCGACTCTGAGGATGAGATAACAAATCTGGGTATGGCTGTGGCGGGGAGATTGGAATGAGCGGCGTGGGAACAGCAGGACGGGGGACGTCACAGAAGATGATGCAGCAAAAAAAACACCTTCCAAAACACTAGACAATGTTGACAAGCCAAAGATAAATGATGCTATATCTCAGCCGTTCACTTCCTTCCAGCACAAAAGACCAGGCTGAATTGAGAACGTAACTCGTAATGCTCTCGAAAAAACGAACAAAAATTTAATACCTGAAAAATGGCAAGTCATGTATGTACATTACCTCACCATGGCAGACATCTTAGCGTTTCCTATCCCATTCCTGCTTTGTCAGAACGAAAAAGGAAGCAAAACCAGAAACAAAAAGCCACCACCACCACCACCACCAACAACAACAACAACAAGAACAAAACAAACATAAACGTTGTGGGTAGATGAACGTGTTTGGTGTCATTTCTACTTCTTCAGGTCAGCTTCACATACAATGACAAAATGAAGTGATTAAAATGACGTCATCAAACACATTTCATTCTGTTTTTATGTCCGTCTACCTCCGCATTTCTATGAAACAGTTTAAAACAGTTCTATCTGTAGAGTACTTTAACTGATCAATATAAGTCAACCTCTTGCTAATCAAACGAAGAAATGGTTTTCACATAAACAAAAACCCAAAAGGGTCCTGGGATCCAAACCATTCTACTATCAATCACCTTTTAGCTGAAGAACTGCACTAATTCAACACTGCTGCAGTCGCCAATAAACAAACAAACAAAGATAAATGAAGACATAAATAAAAACAGCCGGGATGCCGTCTTGCAACTGAATTTTTAGATCATGAAGTCGTGGGTTCGAATCTCGGTGGTGGCATCTGATGAATTAAGGGTATTGATTTTACAATTTCCTAGGTCAACTTTAAGTGCTGACCTGCCAGTGGCTTAATTCCCTTCGTGTGTATGCAGAAGATCAAAGATGCATGTCTAAGATCCCATGATTCATATAAGCGCTCAGTGGGTCACAGAAACACAAACATACCCAGCATGCAACCTGTACAATGAAATGAGCTGCTCCGAAGTCGAAATGTGTCAGCTGAGGTCAGCGGGAAGACCTCCTGCAATGCTACAAGCACAAGAGAAGACAGGCACTCCGCACCCACGCGGAGAGGGAACGCAAGATAGATAGACAGACAGACAGACAGAGACAGACAGACAGACAAAGACACAGACAGACACACAGAGAGACAGACACAGAGAGAGAGAGGGAGAGAGAGAGAGAGAGAGAGAGAGAGAGAGAGAGAGAGAGAGAGAGAGAGAGAGAGAGAGAGAGAGAATATGGAGTTTTAAGGTTTCTATCTGTGCCCCAAAAGAGAAGAGTCATAGAGGTAAACAAGAATGAAATAAAAGTTCCTCAATCACACACACACATACACACACGCGCGCACGCACACCCCCCCTCCCCCCCCCCCCCCCCCCCCCCCCCCACACACACACACAACCACAACCACCAGAAATGTTGCTTCCGTGTCCCATGACAGTCGTTTCTACGTTAAAAAACAACAACAAAGCAAAACAAAACAAAAACGCCAGGAAACAAGATTTCATGGGGGGACCATTGCCATGGGTGTGCTGCAGACCGAACCTGCCTCACCTGATAAACAGTGTGTGAAAGTGAAGGAGGGAGAGGAAGGGAAGGAAGGAGGGAGCCTAGCCTAGCCTTGCCTAGCTCCTCCTGGCACAGAGGCTACAGAAGGAGAAAGCGCTGATAAGACAATATGATGGCCGGAATGCTTACTGTGTGTTGCTGTCTAGGCTGCCTGTACTGGTGCTTTCTTCTCCTTGCTCATCGACAGAGTTGATTTTTTAATACTTATTTTATTTACAATGTAAACTACAACAGACCTGAAAGAGATAGGTTTGTTTGTCTGGTTTTGCACGTTGGTTTGTTTGTGTGCTTCTGTATAGTTCATGTAAGTCAGTGGTAGAGTTCTGCCTCTGTCTCTGTCTGTGTATATGAGAGAGAGAGAGAGAGCAGGAAAACGAACAGACTAGACAGATAGAGAGACATACAGACGGACAGAGAGACAGACAGAGAGAGAGAGAGAGAGAGAGAGAGAGAGAGAGAGAGAGAGAGAGAGAGAGAGAGAGAGAGAGAGAGAGCAGGAAATCGGACAGACATATAATAATAATAATAATAATAATAATAAATAACAACAATAATAATAATAATATATGGAATTTATATAGCGCTGAATCTTGTAAAAAAAATCAAAAACAAATCGAAGCGCTTGCACTCAATCATTTACAGGCATGCAACTCTCCTTAAACATAATGAACAACAGATTTCAAAAACCATGCGCGCGCACGTATGCACGCATGCACGCACACACACGCACATACACACACACATACACACACACACACATATAGAGACATACAGACGGACAGAGAGAGAGAGAGTTGTCAATAGATCATAGAACGAGTTCTTTATTCTTATTTTGACAGAGGCAGTTGTATTTCATGATGTTTATTAAAATCTCCGTTCTCTCCCGACTTGTAGTGTCTGAAATAGATTTGTTTTTCTCTGCAGAAGAGCATTTTGTTTTTCTCTGCAGAATCTGCAGAAGACCATTTTGTTTTTCTCTGCAGAATCTGCAGAAGACCATTTTGTTTTTCTCTGCAGAATCTGCAGAAGACCATTTTGTTTTTATCAGCAGAAGAGCATTTTATTTTTCTCTGCAAAAAGAGCAATAGGTAGCAAGTCACTACTCGTACTAGTAAAAGTAGTAGTAGTAGTAGTAGTGGCAGCAGCAGTAATAGTTGCCAAATTATTCTCACCAGTGCTATTATTAGTACCACCAGTATCAGCAGCAGCAACAGTATCATTAGTAGCAGCAGAAACAACAATATCAGTAACCATAGTAGCAGTAGTGATGATAGTAGAAACAGAAGTAGTAGTAAACGCAGTAGCAGCAACAAGTAGTAGTAATATTAGTAAGTAGTAGGCCTAAGAGCTGGCAGAAATCCTAGTGTTTATAGCGTGGTAATGAGAGGTGTTGGGGAAGGGGTGGGTGGTAGCCTAGACCTCAGCTATGATTCTGTTGGTGGTTATGGTGGTAACTGGCCACAAGTCGGTGAGGCTGAAACAAGAAAGGGCCTCTTAATTGGCTTGATGGGCAGTGGGCAAGAGGACTGGGCTAATTCAGTCACTAGGCTAGGGGCCGGCCGGCAGCCTATACTAGCACTAGCCTAGCCTACCTGGCCACAGCAGAAAGCTAAGGGGCAATGGGGTATGAGGGTGATGGCATGACTTCAGCTCATCAGCTGATGGTGGGTGTCAGGGTCTTTCTCTCTCAGCAGCCAGTGCACGGCACTCGGCCAGCAGCCAGGGTAGACCCGACCAGCTAGGCCTAGCCTGCCTGCCTCTAGGCTGAGGGCTGCCTGCAACAGCACTGTTTTCCGCCACACACCTCTGAGCCATCAGGTCGTCACTTTAAACCCAGACAGGTCTGCGTCATTTCACGTTCTTGCTCTCCTTCTTCCTCCCCCCCCCCCCCCCACAACACACACACACACACACACACACACACATACACTTTGTTTATACACCCCTCTCTCCACTCCACCATCCCCCTACCTTCTCCTCCCTCCTACACATACGTAGGTACATACATGCATACACACGGTTGCGTACGTCACGATTTTGTGAGGTGAGTACCCCAGGAACGGCTGCTGAGGTGAGGGAGGGAGGGAGCTACAAGGAGGCAGCCATCTCCTCACCCTTATATGGAGCAGGCGCTGTACACGCTGAGTCGTCCTCCGCTAGCCCAGGCCTAGCTCTCTTGGCTCCCTGCTCCTTTCTGCACGCGCCTTGCACGCGCACGCGCGCTCCTTACCTTGTTCCTGTCCGCCATTTTGTTTTTCTTTTTTCCAAACCCCCCCCCCCCCCCCAATCCCCTTTTTGAGTTTTGCCCTGCCTAAGCAGTTTCTTCTCTATCCTTTGTGGTGGTATTAATCTTGATCAGGGGTTGATTAAAGCACAAATAATGATGTATGTGTGTGTGTGTGTGTGTGTGTGTGTGTGTGTGTGTGTGTGTGGGTATGTGTGTGTATGTGTGTGTGATGTGGTAGGGGCTGGTGCTTCACCAAACTCTATGTTTAGAGACGTTGAAATCCAACAGGTCATGCAATTTCGAAAACCCCAGGTAAAAACACCCCCACCTGCCCCCTTTCTTTGCCTTCTATGACTCGCAGGCGAGATCAAATTACCTCCTCCTCCTCCTCCAGGTAAGACCCGCGCTGTGCGCATGCGCGGCTGCCGAGCAAGCAGTTCCTGTATAAAAGTTGGGGGCAGGCGTATTTAAGGAATTTCGTGAACACCTCGTTCTCCAGTCTGTCTCTGTGTTGTTCCCCCAGAGCCAGTGTCGGGCTGAGACCAGGTAGCTCCTTTTCGACTGTCTCCCGCTTGTAGGCCTACTTTCTCTTTCCCCTTCCTCCATCGGCACCAGGTAACCAGACGTCCACTTCTGTTAACACCAACCAAGTCTTTGGACTCCAACACAGCTCAGACTCGACAAGATGGATTACGACGTCGTGCACAAGGTGACCAGAACCTACAACGTCTACCGGGGCTCCTCCCCAACCTCCCAGAACAGGCTGGAGGTAAGTCACTCACTGCTTTGGCTTCATTTCTTGCTGTGTTGCTGCTGCTGTGCTGGGGGGTTTTCTGCTGTGTTGTCAGCACCCCTATCTCTCGGGATGCCTGTTGTGATTTTTTTCTCTCTTGCTCCTGCTCCTTGCTTTTCAACTTTCTTGCACTGTGCTCAATAATACTTGCTTTCGATAATCCGAGACTTTAAGGATCTCCCAGCACGTGAGATTACAGACAGAGTAGGTCAGTTTAAAAGCCTTGAATTGACAGTGACACAAAGGGTGATGTCCTTAGCTAGGCTAGTAGGGACCTCTCAACTCCAGCTTTGCTGTTCTCTGACACACAGGGTTCAGTGCTTGCGTTTGATATCAGGCCAGTAATAACTAAGTCTCTTTTGCTGAAGTGCAAAACAGAATGGAACCCTGAGGACTGCAATGGCCTGGCCAGCGGCTGTCAACTCACTGATTAGTTAGTACTTTGGCAGTGTTAAGAAAAGATGATAATTATTTATGTTTCTGCCTTTCCTCAGCATTCGCTATTATTCGTTTCGTTGATGCATCTGACTTGCTTTCCTTTTTGGTTTTTTATGAATGCTAATACTGTGTAGTTGTATACATACATGAAAGTAGCAACAAGCAGGGGTGTGTCAGCAATTTGGGTTCTGTGTGTCAACAGTTTGCACAAGTACAATGTACATCTGTAGTATTGTTTTCAGTTTCTTAAGCCTTTGAATTTCTTTCTTTGAACGTGTGTATAAGGGGGGGGGGGGGGGGGGGGGGGTGAAGGGGGGTGTATTGGTGGGTGTTTGCCAAAAGATGCAAGAGAATGGCAGATTAGGATTATCTATAATCTTATGTGACCGGATTTATACATCAGCAAAATCTAAAAGTTGGTCCTAGTGTTGTGATCCCATGATAAAAACAAAGTTTTACTGTGCATGTGTTATGCATGGCATAACATGGGCAAAAACGTATCTTTTGAATGTGACAACCTTGCTAGATTTAAGTATCACAGGCAAGTTACTTTCAAACCTACACAGAAAAAAAAATGTATTCCATTCCTTTGTTCACAAGCAGGGGACATTTCCCCTCTGATGCTAACAGGAAAGTACAATATACAAAGTCCTGTACTACCTAATAACGGTCAAGGAATCCAAATGGTAGGATAGGGGGCTAATTCCTGAAAATATTACAAGAGATTTTGATATTTCACAGTTTATTGTACAGTGTGTGTGTGTGTGTGTGTGTGTGTGTGTGTGTGTGTGTGTGTGTGTGTGTGTGTGTGTGTGTGTGTGTGTGTGTGTGTGAGTGAGTGAGTGTGTGTGTGTGTGTGTGTGTGTGTGTGTGTGTGTGTGTGTGTGTGTGTGTGTGTGTGTGTGTGTGTGTGTGTGTGTGTGTAAGGAATTGCATGCTGTTTGACTCATTGTGTCTATCATTCTCTACCACTCAGACTAGCTAATGGCATGAAGTACATGAACTAACATGGAAACTGCGGTATAGTACATGTCAAGAAAGGAAACAGACTGCATGGTGTGGTACATTGTGCAGTCAGTATCCTCACCGTTATGCATCTAATGTGTATGGAAATATTCTCTCTCTCTCTCTCTCTCTCTCTCTCTCTCTCTCTCCCTCTCTCTCTCTCTCTCTCTCCCTCTCTCTCCTCTTTCTCTCTCTCTCTTTCTCTCTCTCTCACACACATACACACACACACACACACACACACACACACACACACACACGTGCGCGCGAAAATAATCTTGTATGTATATATATGCACAAGAAACCAAGTGATTTGGGCAGAAGTAGTACTGGGCAATATTTGCTTTGACAATGTTTACTGTCCCAGAGTTCTTTGTCCATTATTGTCTCCCACCCTCTACCCCCTTCTTTACACCACCATCTTTATGGGCAACTGAAAGAGCAAGCATTTTCACCTTACTTCTGTTGACTGTGTTGGTTAGGGAGTTGTTGGGGCCTAAAGATTTCTAACAGCAGTAGTTTTTTTCCCTTTGCTAATAAATTTATTACAAATTGCAAAGTGGGTTCAGAAATCTTGTATTTCAGGATCGCTCGAAAGCTTATCAGAATAACGAAACAGATTTTCTGGCCTACATATGAATAATATTACACTTTACAAATTGTTACCAAAAAATCTTGACGTATTTTAACATATTCAGAAGAAAAGGTGACATTTTCCTAAGTATTAAAAGTAAGCATGCACGTTCATGATTGCTTCAGCATTAAACATGAAGTTAGGAAGCAAACCTGAAGTTTCAACATTAAGTATAAGAGTACAATAAATAATTATGAAGTTTCCTACAGTATTGAAAAGTAAACATTTCATTTTTACAAAATATTTAGAGATAAAGAAATAAGTTTTACAAACGGTGTTTTTGTTTCAAAATCATGTTAAAGATGTCACTTCCGCAAATAACAAGCTCCAAACTCGTTGCTGGTAGGCCTATCCCACTTCTTTTCTTTTCTTTCCTTTTTGTTCTATATGCATATACGTGCAATCCCACACACACACGCACGCGCGCGTGGTTGGTTTTTGTAGTCTTTTCTTCGTCATGAAGTATCACCCGACTTTTTGAAGTTGTAGAAAAGTGCTATTGGAAGAAAGGTGTGTTAATCAAATAGATTGCTTTGGAAGAGAAATGTGTACAGTACTGTCATTTCAATGTGAAATTTGGATTTTGATACGTAAAAGGTAAAGAGCAGACTGGCTTGGTGAAGACAGGTGATGGCAAGTTCTAGTACAATAAATTAAAAAGTGTGATTATTTTTGCCTATGTTCTGTACAGCTGTAGGTTACCATGCTCCCTCTCTCTCTCTCTCTCTCTCTCTCTCTCCTCTCTCTCTCTCTCTCTCTCTCTCTCTCTCTCTCACACACACACACACACACACACACACACACACACACACACACACACACACACGCACGCACGCACGCACGCACACAGATATAGATATGTATGTTTGTAGATTTGTTTTGACTGGACACTGAAAGATGTATCATGTAACACAAAAGGAGTGAATCAACTTAGTCTTCTCTGCAATACTTCCTGGACTTGTTCCTGTGACGTGGGTGTTTCCCTAGTTATGTTATTTGTTTCCATCAACCAGCTGTCCTGTACATTTACAACACAGACATTTGGAAAAATTCAGTACTGTGTGTGTGTGTGTGTGTGTGTGTGTGTGTGTGTGTGTGTGTGTGTGTGTGTGTGTGTGTGCCAGTCTGGGTTGTCATTTTTCTGTTGTAGGTTTTTCTTCCTTTGTTTATTTATTTGCTTCATCCTCGTAACCATCGGTGTCGTTATTGTTTATAAAGCAAAGTCTGGTTAAAAGTTGTTAATACCACCCACAGCGCTTGTGCGTTTAGCTAGCACCTAATGCATAGTCTAGTCCCAGGCTCAGGAATGTGCCAGGCTAGCTAGCTACCACAGTTAGTTTTTGGAGTCAGGGAGAGAAAAGTAAACCAAAAAATCAAGCCCCCCTTCCAGCCCGCCAGGTCTGCCGCCATGTTGGGACGCCTCGTTACCTCAAAAGGACAACTCCGGCACACTCCTCCCGCACGGCACACGCACGCGCCAGCTTCCGTCTCGCTCGCAGGCACGCGCCCGCACGCAAGCAGTGCTGCAAATAACTTTGGCAAAGGAGGAGGGGGGGGGGGGGGGGATAAAAGAGAAACAGAGCAGGTGAGAGCCAAGGAAAGGGGGAGGGGGGTTAATGAGATGTACTTGCTTGAGTGTTTTGGGGTGGTTGTTTTTTTCCATCGGAACTTACACCGTATACCGACAGAAAAAGAGAAAAGATAAACGAAGAGAGGGGGTGCCAAGTCTGAAATAGCGAAAGCACACACTCAGAGGTAGGGAGGGTGAAAATAAAGCAAACTGTCAAGTTCTCTTGTGCTGAGGTAAGAGCCTGCCTGCCTGGCCGAGCTAGGCAGAAACTGATGTAGTTTTGCAGTCAGCACATTCTGAGTAATCTAGCACTTGGCTGTGAGTCAAAAACGCTCTTCCCTCAGGAATTCTCTCTCCTCTCTCTCTCTCTCTCTCTCTCTCTCTCTCTCTCTCTCTCTCTCTCTTACCTTTGTTTTTCTCCTTCAGCTTCACCTTCTTCTTATCTCAGTTTATCGCAGGTATCAGTTTCCTCCACTCCTCCGCTTTTTCCACTAGGCCTAACTCTACTTAGCTCTTTTACAGTTTGGATCTTTACTTGCAGCACGCATAAATGCTTGCCGATTCTTTCCTCTGACATCCCCTTCCTTCCCTATCCCTTAGGCACCTGCATGCACGCATCCCGGTGTGCCTCTGCACACGCATGCGAGTGCACGAACTCATACACGCACACGGACGAGCATAATTATAATTATTCCCAGTGCAGCTGAAAGAGTGGTCGCAAGGCGATTGGTAAATCAAGAGCATGTTTGTATCTACTGATAGGCGCTAGCAGTACAACACCGACTTGGTTGTTCCTGATGTTTATGTTGGCTTTGGTACACACACACACACACACACACACACACACACACACACATTTGCCTATGTGTGCCCAGTTTGGGGCTGAAGCACTGTGTTCCCAGTCACGAAGACGCACAGAATATTTCAGAGTAGGCTATGTAGGCTATTATTCTTCCTGGCGCCATCTTGTTTGTTGGTGGGCCTACTGGCGAAGGGCCTCTCAGCAGAGGGCTGAGTTGTGTACTGACTTTCGTGATCTAGGCTGACTGGCCAGGGATCAGCAGTACAGGCTGCACTTGACAACAACATCCACAGGCGGCAGCAGCTAGCTGGCTGAGGGCTATCCTGGACTGTTAGGGGTGTTTTTCCTGATGTTTTTGAGTTTCTTTTTTTAAACTTTACTTAAATCAGAGACTTGCATCATTTTCTCTGAATTCTTTTTGAAGTAAAGTTCATCAGACCTGTTTGTCTGAAGCCGATCTGTTAAAAGGAAAACTTGACACGGGTTCTTTCAGAATAAATGGTAGTCCCAACGGCTGGTGTGGACAGTCTATACCAGACATTTCCTCATTCCTTTTGCACTCTTTAAAAAAAAATTCCAGCCGTCTTTCTCTTACGCATTTTTCGCCTTTGAAGACTTTACCGTCTCTTCAAGCAAACTGCCATCCCACCCCCTCTTTGTTTGTTTGTTTGATTTGATTTGATGTTTTGGGTTTGTTCCTTTTTCTTTAGGGGGGGGGGGGGGGGGGGCTTTTTTTGGTAGGGGTAGCTGTCTCTGACATGCGTATTCTAGGTTGTTGTTGTTTTGGGGTTGTTTGGTTTGTTTGGGATGTTGTTGTTTTTTACTGTGGCGAGTAGCGAGTTACTCGATAGTAATATTCACGTAAACACAGGATGTCCATTCTGCACTGTCGTGTGCCTAAGGTCCTTTATCAGTTCCTCTTTTTCTGCCATCAAAGAATGATAAGTCCAAAAGCAGGACTGGCGTCCTTGGCCTGGCCTTGTGATATTTACCATCATGGGTCATGAAGATAGGTTACATACAGGTCACAACTGCAATCTCTCCTCTGCTGACGAGTTGATTCAGCTTTGGTATAGCTTTAGTGTTCAGACGACAACAGCATCATATCAAATCAGAAGACAAAACTCAGAAGAAAAAAGAAAACCCGGGCAATAACTGTGATAGGGGGGTGTATTTTTAGGGCTGGCACACACACACACACACACACACACACACAGAGGAGGAATATGTAGGAAGGAATGTGCTTATCTGGCACCATGGGCCCCTTATCTAGGGATGCCAGTCTGCTTGTGTTGGGTTGTCTGTGCACCTTGCCAAAACTGAGAGATGAGGGGGGGGGGGGGGGGGGCGGGATGCTGAGGGTCTGATTGATAACGGTCTGTTCCAGGAAGGAATGGCTGTATAGTAGGCCTATAGGTGATGGTGAAAATCAGAAGAAAGGAGAAGATGGAAACTTACTCTCTCTATCTCTGTGCCCTTTATTGTCTGTGTGTGTGTGAACCACAGTACTCTACTGAGCAGCTGATGTTGGCAAAATGAATGCCAAAGTATGCATGTTTGTTTGGTACGCATTGTCACCACTCCATCCAGTATTTTCAGATTCAGAACACCTTCTTGTCATAAAGCCAAATAGCGAAATAGTTCACCTGAAATTAAACATTCAGTTGAACTGAAACTTTCCGAGTCAGTTCGACTGTGTAAACTTCTCCAGGGTGAGGGTGACAACAGGAAACGTGTACCGTACCAAAAGTAATGAATGTGGGAGTGTTACACGCTGGGTTGTAGAAGAATGCATCAAGATACAGAACCTAGGACTTGCATTTTTTTTCTATTAAGATCTGTTTGTTCGGTTTGGGTTTATATTTTGGGCTGGGATTTGTTGTTGTTTTGTTTGGGGTTTGTTTTCGCTTTGTTTTGGGGGGAAGGGGTTGTTGTATTTTTTTTTTTGGGGGGGGTCCGTCTTTTCCGAAAGACTCCCACCCTTTTGTACTATTCACTCCTAATAGTCTAAATGGACAGGAGGAGAAGAATCTGACAAGCTATGTGAACGATGAGAGTGTGAAGCTGGTTTGAGGTAAACTGGAAGCGAAAGACTTGTCCGATCGTTTCTATGGAAACGACATGCAAGAAGAACCAGCCTTCCTACACTTTCCTCCACCACAGGCCTACTTCACCCTATGACAAGAAAACTACCGAGTGCATGAGACAAAAATTACACAACGGGTTTGGGTGGGTTTTTTTAATGAAATTCCTGCGTGGAACCTATATCCTACATTTCTTAGGGAGTAGGGGAGAACGACGGAAAAGACCACCCCAAAAAATGAAACAGAGCTGCTGGTGGAAAAGAGAGTGGTGGTTTAGGCAGAGGCAAGCAGTCGGTCAGTTAACATGTGGGCAAGCCGTGTGCATTGCATGACCTTAATAACCTGTTTTTGTAATCACTGGCCAAGGTGATAGATAGACAGAAGCAGGAGAAGGGCACTGCCAAGGACATTACACAGTGTGTGCCAGGCTGTCCGTGTCAGTTCTCGCTGTTTGTATGTTTGTATGTATGTATGTATTAAATACTATCTCTGCATTTCGGAACAGAGCAGGTTGATGAAAACTGGAGGGAGATAGGGTAAGGTTGAAGGAGGAGGAGGGGGGGGGGGGGGGGGGAATAAAGAGGATATAAAGATGTTGCCAAGAAATTCTCAGTACTCTCTCTCTTCTCTCTCTCTCTCTCTCTCTCTCTCTCTTCTCTCTCTCTCTCTCTCTCTCTCTCTCTCTTTGTTTGATTTGTTTTGTTTTTGCTTTTTTTAGGGAGTAGGGAAGGGTATGCAGTGCAGCCTGTTTGCTTTTGCTACATCCTTGGTTACTGCAATATCCATCCCGTTATTTTGTAGTTTGGCAGTCCTCAAAAATACAATCACGCTTTCTTTTCCTTCCACAGGAACCAGCAGAGCTGATGCACAGAATGCGAGATAGGCGTTGGCTCTCTGTTTGTTACAGACGGGTTTTGTGTTTCTGCCAAGAGAAATAATGGCTGTGTATCCCTCAACCTCTCTCTACCTTACCACTTTCCCCTTTCACCCCCCCCCCCCCCTCCCCCCTAATACCTTCTTTCTCAGATACCCAGTAAGTGAAGGCATATGTGTGTTCCATGAGCTCTCCCCTTTTTCTGTTCCATCCTTCGTATATGCTTCACTCAACTAGAAATCCAGGGATACATGGTTCAAGTCTGACCTAAACCTTACTTCTTCCCAATCCTGTAGACTTTAAATACTTGCCTGAGGGATAGGCGTTTCTTTCAGCTAAGAGAAACAACAGGATAGAAAAAGTATGTGCAACAACAACAGAAATGGAAAAATTTGCAAACTTTCTGGCACAAAAATTTACAGTCTTAAAGACATAGATGCACACAAGTATATAGCCATGCAGGAAACAAAGCAAGATGGTGATGGACTGACCCTTCATAGTAGAAAGCAGATCGTAACGGGTTGGGGGGGGGGGGGGGGGGGGAGCGAAAAGCCAAGAGTTCATGTTCAGCCTGGAGTGTTCTGCCATGCAGATATTTGTACTGTGACCATGAAATCTACGTACAGAACGGAGTGATTGGTGCACAATGCGTTTTCCTTACTTCCCGCTCCTCTCTGATGAGTATAGATACTGATGAGGTGACTGACAAAGCATATCGTCCAAACATAACGATGACCATAACAACATTTCATTACTGACTTTGACATTCACTTTGATTTGTCTGTGCAAGATACAGCGCTATATAAATTCCATTTATTATTATTATTATTCACTTCACAAGGACCATAATTATATTCCACAGAATATCATGGGCGCTCACTCTCACAGCAACAAGAGACATACATACTCGAGGTGCCCACAAGGACAAACATTCTGTATTAAAGTGTATTCCTTCTGTTCAAGTTGAACCAAAACCTCTTGCATGTTCACAGTTAAGATGAAATACATAAACTATCTAGCTTTTTAGCTTATTTTATCATTACTATAGCCAGTACAGAGCTAACGGGATTCGTACAGATTTTAGAACAGAGGAAGTGATACTCTCAGATCATTTGGCCTTTTTAGGGAATTTCCAAACCGCCTACCTGGTTCGTGCATCTTCTAGCAAATAAGTAACAGCTGACTCAAAGGTGAAGGGGGGGGGGGGGAGTACAGGGAGAGAGTCAGACAGGTGGAGGAGAGATGAAGGGAGGGTGGTGGGTGTTGCGCATGTGTGAAGCAGACAGAGCAGGTGTGGCGAACAGCATAGTCAGACGTGTTTGTAAACACATAGGAATAACACAGCATCAGTCCAACGGCTGGTTCTTGCATGACGTTTCCATAGAAACGAACGGACAAGTCCTTCGCTTTCAGTTTACCTCAAACCAGCTGTACACTCTCCTTGTTCACAAAACAACACCTCTGTAATACACAGGAGCAATGTATCATCCATCCATAGCATGAACTCTCCACTTGTCCTTCCACTTCCGGAGAGAGAGAGAGAGTTTTGAGTTATGTTTCTTTATCTGCAGCATCATTTTGTTTTTGACTTTGCATGGTATAAACAATCACCATAATTCTATCCATTTTGCAACCCCCTCCCCCCTCCCCCCTCTTGTGGTGGTAAGCGTCCTGGCAGACAGAAGTGTAAGTTGGTCACTACATCTGCCAATCCTAACCTGCCACCGTTACTACACCTGCTGTCTCTTTAAAGATGTATTGAGAGAGAGAACAGGGAAGTGCAGGTGAACACAGGGACTGACACACCTACACTGCTGTGAGCAGGTGAGAGGCATCAGAAACACAGGAGACAGCCAGCCTCAGGACCGGAAGAAGATGGCGGCTGAGGACAGGCGGACAGCAGAGTAGCTAGACCTAAAAATAGTACGGAGCAGACGACAAGGGGAGGTTGGTCAGTTATGTCCAGGGTGACGCATTAATCCAACCCTTCCCTCGTGTTCTGTGAAACAGCATTATCCCTCACTTTCCCCACCCGATCATAATACTGCCCGCACTTTCGATCATTGTTATTGTATTGCTGACGTATAATTTGGATTACTTCTTGTATTTCTTTTCAAAATTGGAATACAGTTTGCCTTTATTATTTCATATTCTGGAATACGTTTGTCTTAATTTTGTAATCTGAAATACTGCTTGTCCTTATTTCATAATCTGAAATATATTTATCCTAAATTCATATTCTGGAATACTTTTTGTCTCAATCCAATATTTTGCAATACCTTTGAACTAATATGTAGAATAATTCTGTTGTTATTTAAAACTGACTGGTGTCCTTCCTTCCTTCCTTCCTTCCTTCCTTCCTTTCTTCACGTAGCTGGTCCTGTCCCAGCACTCCAATAATTATGTTGATCGACCTCTGGCCATCCAGGGTCAGCTGCTTAGCATCTTAATATAGTTTGCTCTGTGCGGTGACTTTTGCTATTTATTTTCTTCCCAGCTGAACTTCACTTGAAGAGCTTAATTCTTACATGTATGTAGTCTGGTCTTACCCTACACTCCTGATTGTTGCTCACAATGAAATGTTCAGTTTCAAGCCATCCTTGATAAGAAGGTTTAAAAATTCAACCTCTCCCTTTATTGCCATCCTCTTATGTACAAAGATTTCCATCTTTCTGCCCACAGTTAACCAAACAGTAGCGCTTTATGGGTATTCCTGCTTTGTGAAAGTGATAAAAGTGGTACACGACAAGACAAGCATTTCAAGGACATGTGTCACAATCACACCAAAACTTTGTTCTCAAATTGTGTTTAGGCATGTAAAAATAAAAGTGTACAGCTCTTTAGGATTTCTC
>CM054144.1:54303713-54331449 GCA_028751875.1 Rapana venosa
CTGATGATGATGATGATGATGAGGAGGAGGAGGAGGAGGAGGAGGAGGAGGAGGAGGAGGAGGAGGACGGCGACAATGATGATGATGATGATGGTGGTGGTGGTGGTGGTGGTGGTGGTGGTGGTGGTGGGGGTGGTGGTGGTGGTGGTGGTGATGATGATGATGATGATGATGATGATCATCATCATCATCATCATCATCATCATGACACTGATGGTGACTGCTGTGATGACAGTGTGGAGAAAGAGAAGCAGACCTTGGTGGTGGAGCTTGATGGCCTCGCTGGCGAACTGGATGCCGTGACCAAGGCCAAGGTCAGTTAACACCATTCCCCCACCATCCACACCCCCACTCCTTAAATCCCCCCTCCCCCGACTCCTCCCCTCCCCGTTTTCACCTTCTTTTCCTGTTGATTTTCTCTTTGTCTTTATTGGTGTCCATCCCTCTTCTCTTCTCTTCTTTCTCTTCTCTTCTCTTCTCTTCTCTTCTTCTCTTCTCTTCTCTTCTCTTCTTTTCTCTTCTTCTCTTTCTCTTCTCTTCTCTTCTCTTCTCTTCTCTTCTCTTTGCTGTACCTGTCAGTTTGTCTGTTTCACTAATTTTAAACGCCACTCTTACTCCCTTTTCTTCATCTTTTCCCTGCTAATATTGTTTTGTTTTGGGTTGGGTTTTTTGTGTTCTTTTTGGCTGTCCAAGTGCCTGTTTGTTCTGTTTGCTAGTCCGTCTCGTTGTCTGATAGTCTGTCTGTGTGTCTGTCTTATCCTCCATATCAGTTGTTTGTTTGTTGTTGATTTTTTTTAACTTACTTATTCTTTTTAAGCGCTGTCTTCATTCTCTCTCTCTCTCTCTCTCTCTCTCTCTCTCTCTCTCTCTCTCTCTCTCTCTTCGCGCGCGCTCTGTCTCTCGCCTGTTTCCTTGGTTCTCATTCCCTTTAAGAACCTCGATTGGGTGTATGAAGAATTTATGTCCTAATCTTGATGAACTTGACAACATAGTGTACATAATTATACAGTCCTCTTTGCTCTGTTTGCCAAGTTTCTACATGCAACACGTCGGGCATTTTTTCGCTCCTCGGCTAGAGCTCCGAGGGTTACCAATCGTGAGATTTTGCGTATGCGCCTGTCCCTTCCTCACACACACACACACACACACACACACACACACACACACACACACACACACACACACACACACACAGAGTTTAGGTAGCTGCATTTCGACTTCGGGGATGATGCAGCAGTGAAACTAAGTGTAATGGTAAAATAAATCTCTGAATATTTTTACACGTTTCACACAGGACACTCCACTGTATGTCCAACGTTCTCTAGTAGCATGCAGGCAAATAACACAGCCAGCCAGCCGTCTTCTCTTGGTGCTATAACGTCAGTATGGGCCAGAGTTCTCTTGTCGCTGTGTGCACCAGTTTCCCAGTCACTTGGCTGCACCACTTTGCCACCTTGCATAACTGTTTCCGTTCCTCGGGCAGCTAGAGCTGCGAAGTTCACCCCATGGTGAGAGTGTTGCACAATTTATGCAACCGTTGTTTGCCCACCATGAAGGTAGCGAGCCGCATTCCGAATTCGGGGGTAAACCTTGCATCTAAAACTGCCCCATGGCTCTAAACGCGCTTTACCACAAGCGGTTCATCTCTCTCATGTGACTGCCTGGCAGATCGGCCTGGAGAGCCGCGTGGACGGTGCTGAGCAGAGCGCGGCCCGCCTGAAAGGACAGGTGGACGACCTGACCAGGCAGCTGAACGACCTGACCATGCTGAAGTCCCGCCTGACCCAGGAGAACTTTGACATGCAGCACCAGCTGCAGGAGCTGGACGCCAGCCACGCCATGCTGGCCAAGGTCAAGAACACCCTGCAGAT
The DNA here is from genome assembly GCA_028751875.1 of Rapana venosa. Classification (NCBI taxonomy): domain Eukaryota; kingdom Metazoa; phylum Mollusca; class Gastropoda; order Neogastropoda; family Muricidae; genus Rapana; species Rapana venosa. Next base: position 54,305,585 of record CM054144.1, read on the forward strand.
CTCCAACGACGACCTCAAGAGGCAGCTGGACGACGAAACCAGAGTGAGTAGTGGTGGCTGACACGGTAGAGAAAGCAGTGTCGATGGCAGCTGCAACACGTGTCATTGCTTAGGTGCTTACTCATTGATATGATCTTTTTTTTAAAGTTGTATAGGCTGTAATTTGTGTACATTATGTTAAAACTGTAATGGGCACATGAAGTATTATGGGCAGGATAGTAACAAATTATATATTTTTTAAACAAAAATGATTCAAATTCTTCATTTCCTGCATCTCTTGGGTAAAAGCCATCGTGGTTTGGATTGGTAAAGATTGTGTGTGGGGGGAGGGGGGGGGGGGGGGGATGGGAGCTGCGTTACCGATTGGCATAATGATTATAGATCCTGTTCTGGGTTGAAAGGGTTTGGAAATGTGTTATGAACTTGACATAAGCAGCTTTCTTTGACCGGCTTCCTCTTCCAGAGACTGAGGAGGGCGTGTTGTGTGTGTGTGTTGTTGCAGCAAAGACAGAACCTGCAGGCCAGCTTCCTGTCGCTGCAGAAGGACTACGACAACGTCAGCTCCCGCCTGGACGAGGAGACAGAGACCTCCACCACTCTGCGGGCCCAGCTGTCCAGAGTCAACGCGGACTACGCCGCCCTCAAGACCCGCTTCGACAAAGAGCTGGCGGCCAAGACAGAGGAGCTGGAGGAGACCCGGTGAGAGGAGGAGGAGTGCTGCGCAGTTTCTGACTGTTTCGCCGAGTCACGTTTCTTCTAAACCATATTATTCGTCTAACCATGCATAACGTATCTTCTCACTGTGTTTCACCGAGTCACACTTCTTCTAAACCATATTCGCCTAACCATGTATCTGAATCCACATTTCGCCTAACCGTGTGTCTGAATCCACATTTCGCCGGATAACATCTTCTGATCATAATTATTTTAACCTATTCACTTTTTTCATATAATGCATGTTGCCTAAACATGTCATGTTGTGTGATTTTGATGTTAAAATCCCTCTCAAAATTTCGCAGTCCGAGATAAAGTCGCCTACAGTCTTGTGCCTTGAATCATTCACACTTTTTCTCATCATGTATCCATCAGATATCTTTTGCCTGGTCACTGTTTATTCAAAGTTTTGTGATACATCTTGACTTGCATTCATTTTGCACTTTCTCTTAACTTTTTTCATGCAGCTAAAATGACAATATTCACAGTAAGATTGCCCCATCTATGTTGTGGCTGGTGAGTGTGTGTGTGTGTGTGTGTGTGTGTGTGTGTGTGTGTGTGTGTGTGTGTGTGTGTGTGTGTGTGTGTGTGTGTGTGTGTGTGTGTGTGTGTGTGTGCGTGCGTGGTATGTGTGTGTGTGTGTTTGTGTGTGTGTGTAAATACGAGCTTATCACCATCTTCATCAGCGCCATCACCACCATCACCATCGCCTTATCCCCCCTCTCCTCTTCCTTCTCCTCCTCCTCCTCCTCATCGCCATCATTATCACGAACATTATTCTTGCCTTGCAGTCGTCGCCTTAACCTGCGCATCACAGAGCTGGAAGATTCCTGCGAGCAGCTGCGTATACGTAACTCTGGTCTGGAGAAGGCCAAGGCTAAGCTGGCCAACGAGCTCAAGGAAGTCACCATTGAGCTGGAGAACGTGAGTCTGTCTGTCTGTCTGTCTCTGTCTGTCTGTGTCTGTCTTTTCTCTCTCTCTCTCTCTCTCTCTCTCTCTCTCTCTCTCTCTCTCTCTCTCTCTCTCTCTCTCTCTCTCTCTCTCTCTCTCTCTCTCTCTCTCTCTGCGTTCCTTTACTAGGTGGGGTGCGAAGTGTCTGGTCTTCTCCTGTGCTTGTCTGTCTCTCTGCAGATCTGCCCGGCTGGCCTCAGCGGACACATTCCAACCACAGAGCTGTACATGCTGAGTATGTTTGTGTTTCGTAACCTACCGAACGCTGACACGTATTACGGGATCTTTAACATGTCAGTTTGATCACTAGCATGCGTTCCTACAAAAAGGGAATGGAGACACTGGAAGGTCTGCACTTTAAAGTTAACCTGGGAGATCATAAAAATCCCCACCTTGACTTCACCAGGCGCCAGATTCAAACTCACGACTTCATAGACGCACTCGGCTGTAGCGTCCGTCTGGGTGTGCTTCATTCTGGGTGCTGGCTCCTCCCCTCGTCCTCTTCTCCTTCTTTCTGATGGGGGTGTTTCATCACCCATCCTCTGTTCCTTTACTTCTTGCTCATTTCATTTTCAGGGAGTAGGGAGGGTGGTAAGAGGAGTGGGGGGGGGGGATTTGCTTCTATGTGAGAGAGAAGGTGGCATGAGAAGAAAACACACAGACCTAGTCAGAGACAGACATACACTAAAGACAGAAAGAGAATAAAGAGAGATAAAGATAAAACAGACATAGAAAACACATACACCACTTGCCCTCACTCCCCCCCCCCCAAAAAAAAAAAAACCACCACCAAATAAAACCCCAAACAAACAACAAAACAAACGAAAGCCAAAAAAGAATGGCAGCATCTATCAAACAAACTAAAACCACCCCAAAAACAACAACACACACACACAAACTTATTAAGAAAATAAACCCATCTCACCGAATCGAACCTATGCTGCTTTCCAAACCGACAGACCCAGATCATCGTGCAAGACCTGACGAAGAGGAACCGGCAGCTGGAGAACGAGAACGCGGCCCTGCAGCGGCGTCTGGAGGAGCTGGCGGCAGAGAACGCTGCCCTGCGCAACGAGAAGGCCGCTCTGGAGAAAGAGAACCAGGCTCTCCGTGTCGCCAACGCCGAGCTTACCGAACGCAATGACAACTTGCAGAGAGAAAACAAATCCCTTTCGGGTCAGTGTCATTTTTGTTGTTGCTGTTATTGGTGTTGTTGTTATTGGGGAAATATTAATTTATCTTTATTTTATTTATTCTTTTATATCGAGGATAATGGAATAAACACTTATGTGCTTTTTTACATCCAGTCCCCGTGTGTTTGCGGTTTTGTAAATTCTGTCATCTGTTCCCACCGGCACACAATGGCCTACTCTTACCAAAAGCGGAACAGGATGTAACGTGTGCGCAAGATGTTCTGCATTGGCAGTAGCTATAGTTATTATGAGGATATAATGATGATATAATGATAGTTATTGGGATTGTTGTTGTTATTGGTGCTGTTGTAGTTGTTATTGGGGGGGGGGGGGGGGGGGTATTGGGTAGTGTGTAAAGGGGGGGGAGGAATCTGCCTCTATGAGAGAGAGAAGGTGGCATGAAATATACGGGGTTATTGTTATTGGGGTTGTTGTTGGGTTTTTTATTTGTTTGGTTCCTCGGCTAGAGCTCTGAGGTTATAATGGTGAGGGTTTTGTGTTTGCCCCCCTATATGTCCACCATTTAGGTAGCTGACTTTCGACTTCGGGGAGGTTAAACATTTAAGTTTAATTTGTCTGTTTCAATGTTCCTACTTTGAGGATGATGAATAAGCATTCCTGTGTTGTGCTTTTACACGCAGTCCCTATGTGCATGCAGTTTTGTAAATTTGTATCATCTGTTCTCCACCAGCACACCTCCTACTCTGACAAAAGTTGGAACAGGTTTTTAATTAACGTCATATCTTAGACGTTTAAAGAAAAGAGAAATGAAAAGATGTTGTCTTGTAGCAAGTAGATTGCCTGGTGTTGTAATGGAGATAAACACACATGCGCGCGCACACGCACGCACGCACGCATGCACACCCATGTACGTACAAACACACATCCATACATACAAACATACATAGATATACATACATGCATGCATGTACATACATTCACACGTACATACATACATACATACATACATGCATACATACATACACACACACACGCACACAAACACACACACACACAGAACAAAAAAAAGCCAGACACACAAAAACAAACATTCACACAAAACAGAATGGAGGACAAAAACCACAAAACCACACATTAATGAACTCTTTGCATTAACGCACAACAGACCAGCTTCGCGAGGCGAACCAGGCTCTGAAGGAGGCCAACCGCGAGCTGGCAGACCTGAGGCAGATCCGTGCCCAGCTGGAGGCTGAGAGAGACAGTCTGGCTGCCGCCCTCAAGGACACCGAAGACGCCCTGCGCGATGCTGAGGCTAAGCTGGCTAATGCCCAGGCTGCACTCAACCAGCTCCGCATCGACATGGAGAACAGACTGAGAGAGAAGGACGAGGAGATCGAGAACATCAGGTTGGTGTCATTCTGTGGGGATGGAGGAAGGAGGTGATGGTGGGTATGATGGTCGAGTGGGGGGGGGGGGGGGGGGGGGGGGGTCTTCGTTGACCTTTTCGTGGTGATGGGTGTTTTTTTCTCAGGGGAGATCAACCCCAATTGATCACACACACACACACACATAAAGCAGAGAGATCTGCCGTAAGTGAAAGTGGTATATTGTAGAATGTGATACAATGCAATGCGATACATGATGCTTTTAACACCAGTTGAAATAGTTGTATGGATATTACCGTACATTACAATATATTATAATGCAATACAATACAATACAAAACAAAACTGTAGCGAAACCGACATTCAACCGAACCTAGGGGCGAAGAGTAGTACAAAGGCTGGTGAAGCAATGACCCAGTGTGGTCTTCAACCCAGGAGCTCACTGGCTTAAACTCTGGTCACCTGCAGGCGAAGCAGCGCACGCGCCATTGAGGAACTGCAGCGCACCCTGGTGGAGGTGGAGACCCGCTACAAGACGGAGATCTCTCGCCTGAAGAAGAAGTACGAGACGGACATCCGGGAGCTGGAGGGCGCCCTGGACAACGCCAACCGAGCCAACGCCGAGTACCTCAAACAGATCAAGAGTCTGCAGATCCGTGTCAAGGTCAGTGGCAGACAGGGTACAGAACTCTGCCAAAAGTGGATTTTATTTTGTTGTTGTAGGGGTATAGTGGGGTGGAGGGATGGTGTGTGTGTGTGTGTGTGTCGTGGTGTGTGTGTGTGTGTGTGTGTGTGTGTGTGTGTGTGTGTGTGTGTGGTGCGTGGTGCGTGCGTGCGTGTGTGTGTGTGTGTGTGTGTGCGTGCGTGCGTGGTGTGTGTGTGTGTGTGGTGTGTGTGTGTGTGTGTGTGTGTGTGTGTGTGTGTGTGTGTGTGTGTGTGTGTGCTTCCCTTTGACCTTTTTGTTGTGTTTGAGAGGTTTTTAAGGTTTTTTGGGGGGTGCTTTGTGAGGTTGGTTTTTTGTGTGTTTTGTGGTTGTTTTTGTTGTTTTTTCCTTTTTGGGGGTTGCTCCTATCTGAATCTAATTTTTTCCCTAGGTAGGTCCATGCCCATTCTGTTATTGTAAATCAAAATCCTTTGTGGCGTATATTGTCAAGCGTTTTTGACCTGATTTGACTATGTATACCAAAAATGACTTTTTTTTCAAATATTATGGCACTAACAAGACTTCTATTTCTATTTTTTATTCTAAGAAATTTAGGAGTAAGCGCCATCTGCTCTCAGATGTAGCCAGTAATTGTTGCGTATGGAAAGCGGGGAGAGAGGGTGTGGGGGTAGGGAAAAACATATTGTAGAGTACCAAAGACTTTTAGAAATGCGCTTAAAATGGATATGACTGCTATGCTCCTCATCACCATCATGTGATTGTAATGGGGACTGGCTGGTGTGGGCAGGAACTGGAAGCCCTGCTGGATGACGAGCGCCGCAACGCTGACGACCTGCGCAACCAGCTGGCGGTGTCTGAGAGGAGGAGGGTGCAGCTCGGACAGGAGCTGGAGGATGCCCGCTCTCTCCTGGAAGCTGTGAGTCACTCTTACCCGCCTTAAGTGGCTCCTTGTCGCTAACTGAACGTTCAATTACGCAAACCCGGTTAAACAGTAACTGGAAATTATTTTCAACCTGATTAGCGCTTTGTTTTTCATCAATACAGAGGAAAACACGGTCAAAAATGACCACAATGAACGGATATCAAGTAAAACCTCGGACAGGATTACAAACAAGAAACGAGTATTCATTTACTTAGTATTGTAAGCAGCATTCCAGAGGAAGTTTCTAGCTCAAGAGAGAAGCTCTCATATCCGTTGAGCTTGGCCACTTTACAACCACCACTTAACGACAAAGGTGCATGCTTTCTCAAGCAGGCAAGATGACACACGGGTTTGCAGAACTATGTAAACAAATTCTAGCGGGCACGGGCGCTTGTGCATATGTATTAGTGAGTACGTAGTCATGTGTAAAGTACACTAATGTATAAATTATTATACTGGTGCATATACAGTCAGACATACACTTGCATGCAGTGCATATTCAGACACATTCACATGTGTGCGCACACACAGGCTCTCTCTCATAGCCCCAACCCCCCTCCCTCCAACCAAAACTCTTTTGGATGAGACTACAAGGTCCCGTGTGCGAACGCATGCAGAACATCTTGCGCTCACGTTAAAACTTGTTACGCTTTTCGAAAGAGTAGGCAATTTTGTGCCGGTGGGAAGGATGACAAAATTAGCAAAACCACATACTGACAAGGACTGGATGTTTAAAAAAAAGTTTTTAAGGCACGTCAGTGCTTACTCCCTTATCCTAAAAATAAAAGATAGATAAATAAAGCAATGGATAAAAATTATACATTATATATTATATATATAAACAAATAAATAAATCTCCCTCCATGCCTGCATCCATTCGTACAGGCGGAGCGTGGCCGCAAGAACGCGGAGAACGAGCTTGGGGAGACGACAGTGCGCCTGACAGAGGTGTCCCTGCAAGTCACTGCCCTCACCAACGACAAGCGCCGCCTGGAAGGCGACATGGGGGCCATGCAGAGCGACCTGGACGATGCCATCAACCGCATGAGAGCTGCCGAAGAGCGTGCAGAGCGCCTGGCTGCCGAGACCGCACGCCTGGCTGACGAGCTCCGCCAGGAACAGGAGAACTACAAGAACGCCGAGGGACTGCGCAAGCAGTTGGAGATCGAGGTCCGCGAGATCACCCTGCGCCTGGAGGAGGCTGAGGCCCTGGCTTCCAAGGAGCACAAGAGGCTGATGGCCAAGCTGCAGGGCAGAGTACGTGTTAGGCAGGGGGGGGGGGGGGGAGTATGGGTGTTTGTAAGGGATGGGGGGGGGGGGCGGTGAGTGGGGGAGGGGGGGGGGGATATAGTGTGTGTGTGGTGGGGGACGGGGTGCTGGGAGGGGGGGGGGGGGACGAAGGTGCTATGTGTTTTTCTCTCTCTCGCTCTCTGTGGTGGTGGTGGTGGTGGTGGTGGTGGTGTGGTGTGTGTGTGTGCGTGTGTGCGCGTGGGCGTGTGTGTGTGTGTGTGCGTGTTGGGATGGTAGGTGGTGAGAGTGATAGGGACAGGAAGAGGATTGAAGAGAATGGGTAGGAAGATGGTGGGTGATGTTTTACCGGTGAATGCTTTTGTTTACCGCTTCTTTTCCTTCAAATCCATCGGCATTCATCGATCCACAGTACTTAAAAGCTGGCAACTGAATTTTTATATTCCATTTATGTCATCATTTGTGTGGTATTCAGCAGATAGGTTGCTGCTACAATGCTGTTACATTAAACTTTATAAAGCATTGCCATATCGAATAATTTTGGGCATCGCTACAGGTTCATAGGATATTTTTGTTTCGAGGAATTAAACAAAAAGGCATACCTAACGCCCCCACCCTTGCGATATAACGCCTTCTGTTATCAAAGGGGTAGAGGTAGTTGAATTTCAGGCATAGAAATGTACCGTGACTGCAAATGAAACACAAAACAATACACACAAAAACAATGCATTGCAATACTATACTGCATCACTATGCAATACAATACACGACATTACAATACGATGCCGTACAATGCAATACAGTGCCATACAATATAATATACTACAACTCAAATCAGCATGAGTACACCAACTCAACTCGACACAACGTAACACAGCGCTGCTAGCACACTTTTTTGGGCGGTGAAAAAAAAAAGCTGTTTATGGGATTTACAAATCATCGATTTCTTCATTCATTCACGTTGCCTTACATAGTAACAATCTGTTTCACCTTTTGGAATAGTAGGCCTTGAGTGCTGGTGGGAACAGAGACAAAATTTACTAAACCGCATGCACAAGGAACTGAATGTATACCAAAAAAAGCACATTCATTATCCTCGAAGTAAAAGAATATAAATAGATAAACAAACAAACAAATAATAAAACAAACAAACAAACAAATTCAAACTTCTTATCAAGCATTCCCTAGCAGTGTGCAATGGCCATATTGAAGGAGATACGTCGTGCCTGTTTTCTTCCCACGTCCTATCATAATAATCATCAACGGAACGCCCTCCCTTCTCAGGGGAAAGATGCCACAAGGGAGTTGCCTCCTGAACGGAAAAGAGTAGGAGATGTTTGGGGAACAGTCAGTGACGCCAGGCCGCACACTGCTGTGTTGTGTGCTGTGTCCACACTGCAGTGGGCCTTCTCTGTTCAAGGCATCTGGGAAGTTAAACATGGTTGAAAAAGACCGTCCTTCCAGCCCATCTCTTCGACAGCTGGGCAGTTTCTGGCATAACGCCCATTTCTGCAAAACAGGAAGAGAAATGTGTGCACGTGTATCATCTGCAGTGTTGGCGGTGGGTCAGAACGAGTCACTCGCGCAGTGTCTGTGGCAGCAGTGTCTGGTAGCAGTGTCTATGGCAGCAGTGTCTGTGGTAGCTAGCAGTGTCAATGGTAGCAGCGTCTGTGGTAGCTAGCAGTGTCAATGGTAGCAGTGTCAATGGTAGCAGTGTCAATGGTAGCAGTGTCTGTGGTAGCTAGCAGTGTCTGTGGTAGCAGTGTCTGGTAGCAGTGTCTGGTAGCAGTGTCAATGGCAGCAGTGTCTGGTAGCAGTGTCTGGTAGCAGTGTCTATGGCAGCAGTGTCTGTGGTAGCAGTGTCTATGGCAGCAGTGTCTGTGGTAGCAGTGTCAATGGTAGCAGCGTCTGTGGTAGCAGTGTCTATGGCAGCAGCGTCTGTGGTAGCAGTGTCTATGGCAGCAGTGTCTGTGGTAGCAGTGTCTATGGCAGCAGTGTCTATGGCAGCAGTGTCTGTGGTAGCAGTGTCTGTGGCAGCAGTGTCTATGGCAGCAGTGTCTGTGGTAGCAGTGTCTATGGCAGCAGTGTCTGTGGCAGCAGTGTCAATGGTAGCAGCGTCTGTGGTAGCAGTGTCTATGGTAGCAGCGTCTGTGGTAGCAGTGTCTATGGCAGCAGTGTCTGTGGTAGCAGTGTCTATGGCAGCAGTGTCTATGGCAGCAGTGTCTGTGGTAGCAGTGTCTGTGGCAGCAGTGTCTATGGCAGCAGTGTCTATGGCAGCAGTGTCTATGGCAGCAGTGTGTATGGTGGCAGTGATATCTTCAGTTTAACGTCTATTCACATTTAGTGATTTTGGACGGGCAGGCAGTGCCTGTGGTAGCTAGCAGTGTCTGTGGTACCGAGGCGAAGCCACCGAACTGAAAATTTCAAATGTGTATGACAACCTATTGCTACTTTGTAGATCCATTCAGTGACAAGCGCTTTGATTGGTTGCTTTACAAACAAACAAATAATAAAACGCTATGTACAAATTCAATACATCATCATCATCATATTATTATTATTATTATTATTATTATTATTATTATTGTGCAGGTGCGTGACCTGGAGATCGAGCTGGAGAACGAGATGCGTCGCTGCAGGGAGGCGGTGGGCAACCAGCGTAAGGCAGAGCGCCTCTTCAAGGAGCTTGTGGCTCAGACAGATGAGGAACGCAGACAGCTGGCTGAACTCGGCTCCCTCAACGAGCAGCTCAACCTCCGCATCAAGACCCTCAAACGACAGATCGAGGAGAGCGTAAGTTGGTGGTGGTGGTGGTGGTGGTGGTGGTGGTGGTGGTGGTGGTGGTGGTGGTGGTGTGTGTGTGTGTGTGTGTTGTGTGTGTGTGTGTGTGTGCATGTGTGTGAGTGTGAGAAAGAGAGACAAAGAGAGGACAGAGAGAGTGTGTTGTGTGTGTATGTGTGTGTTGTTGTTTCTTTTTTGTTTTCGATTTTTTATTTTATTTTATTTTATTTTATTTTTTTTTTTTTTTTTTTTGGGGGGGGGGGGGGGGGGGGGGGTAGGAACGGGAGGACTGAAGAGATTTGAGACTTCAAAGTGAATGTTGATTTGTGTCGATATGTGCGCACACGTGCATATGTGCATGTGTGTATATAACATGATATAATATCCATACCATACCATACTATAATATACTACACTGTACTGCACTGTACTGCACTGCACTGCACTCAACTCTACTCTACTCTACTCTCCTTTAGTACCATGCTCTACTCTACTCTGCTCTACTTTAATCAATATAATATGAATCAATATGGTACGATATAATATGACGTAATGATATAAGTTCATATTAGATCATATTATGATTTGCATTTGCAAGATATAGCGCTACATAAATTCCATTTATTATTATTATTATTATTTGATGTGATGTGATGCAATACAACACGATATGTGTGCTTGCGTGCGTGTGCATGCTTGTTGGTACATGTGTGTGTTTGTGTGTGTGTGTGTGTGTGTGTGTGTGTGTGTGTGTGTGTGTGTGTGTGTGTGTGTGTGTGTGTGTGTGTGTGTGTGTGCACCTACAGGAGGACGTGGTGAACATCACCATGAACAAGTACCGCAAGGCACAGGCTCTGGTGGAGGAGGCCGATCAGCGTGCCGACCATGCCGAGAAGAACCTGCAGACTGTCCGCAGGTCCAGATCCATGTCCGTCACCCGCGACGTCAGAGTCATCAATCTATAAGTCAGGTCAGAACCCCCCCCCCCCTGTAGGCAGGTAGCCAGGTAGCTATCCCTCCCCTCCCGTCCCCCCTCCCCCCTTCCGGTTCCTTTTTTCGTCCTCTCCTGAGAGGTGTGTGTGTGTTCGGGGAGGGGGGAGTGTGGGTTACACTATAAGATGGGGAGGGCTGGTTGCAGGGAGCCCCTGCCGTCGAGAAAACTACAGGATGTGTATTAGCGCCATGCACTGTGTGTAGTAGCAGCAGTAGTAGTAGTAGTAGTAGTTGCCTTCAATTTTACGTCCTTACTCAAAAAGTGATACCTGGTGTGTGTGTGTGTGTCTGTGTGTTGTGTGTTGTGTGTTGTGTGTGTTGTGTGTCTGTGTGTTGTGTGTGTCTGTGTGTGTGTGTGTTTATCTTTTATCTTATTTATTTATTTTAGTCTTTTATATCGAGGATAATGGAATAAGCATTTATGTGCTTTTTTACAATCAGTCCCCGTGTGTATGCGGATTTGTGAATTCTGTCATCTGTTCCCACCAGCACACAATGGCCTACTCTTACCAAAAGCGGAACAGGATTTAACGTGTGCACAAGATGTTCTGTGTGCGTTCGCACACGGGGCCTCGGTTTATAGTTTCATTCGAAGGGCTTTGGGGGAGAATGGAGTCTGCACTGATGTTAAGTCCAGAGGAAAATATCCCCTTGAACGGGAATCGAACCCCTGTCGTCAGATTGCGAGCGCAATGTTGTAACCACTAGGCTATCCCGCCCCCTAACGTGTGTGTGTGTGTGTGTGTTTGTTGTGTGTGTGTGGTGTGTGTGTGTGTGTGTGTGTGTGTGTGTGTGTGTGTGTGTGTGTGTATGTGTGTGTGTGTGGTGTGTGCGTACGTGCGTGCGTGCGCGTGCGTACGTGCGCGTGCGTGCGTGCGTGTGCGTGCGTGCGTGCGTGCGTACGTGTGTATGTGTGGTGGTGGTGGTGGTGGTGGTGGTTTTCTCTAAACGGCAATTTGATGGACACGATCCACCCCCCCTCTCCTCTGTTTCAGAAAACCAGCCGCACAGAATCTGTTTTTTCACGTTCATCTGTTTGTGCACAAGTTGAAGACAAGATCGCCTCCCTCTCTGCCACGTGTACGCATCGTCCACTCGTGGACTTTGGGGTTCTGTGGCATGTTGGTCTTTGTTTGAAACATCGCTTTGCATCCATTGGTTCTGCTTTCTGTGGCCTGCACGCTTCATCATCACCTGGTCGGAAGCTGGGGTGGGACAGTTGGTGACACAGTGCCATGTCTGTTGATGTCCCACTGCCCAAGTCTCGTGACACAGTGGGACATTGGGGGAGGCTTGGTCACATAATCTCTGCACGAAGGCTCAATGAATGAGTGCAGTGAGAAGGCAAACGGTTTGAAAATTCTGTGTGAATGTTACTTTTAAGATCAGGCTAAAATTAAAGGGTATATCATTGACAAAAACTTGTATTCATCCTAAAGATTGGGAGTTTGCTGTCCGCTGAGCCTTCGTTGCGTGTTGTCCATGCAAAGAACCCCGTACACTATGATACAGAATGGCAATGGCTTCATGTGGGCAGACATTGTCTTTGAGAACAACCACTAAGATCATGACAGACACAGGGAATAACGTGGCTATGTTGACTGCAAGAAAGAACATGTTTCCTTTCGGTGGGCTCAGAACAACACCACAAAGATCAGCTTTTCTTTGTTCACGAGATGGCTGGAGAACAACAGTTACAGTCAGTATTTGGTTTGCCATCAATTCCAGCATTGTATACCTTTCCCTAAGAAAAGGAGCTACAGGGTTTTCATCAAAATTACTCCCCCTCATCGCTCATTCCTTGTCATCACTGAGTTTCTCTCATTGCTGTGTTAAAGTTGCCCAAGAAAAGAAAAACCACACATAGCAGAGGTTAACAGCAGCATGTTGTTTGTTCTCATGTACCATTCTAGATATCTACCCGTGTTACTTCACTGCCTAGAGGGGAGGACATACCACCGTCCACTCTATAATCCACCACAAACTGGGTCGCAACTTTTAAAAATCTTTTGCTTGTAAAGCTACAAGATCTTGTTGGTATCATGATATCCATATGTTGTGACAGTGGAAGTGGATGTGACGTCTTCAAACAGCAAGACTATTTTTTATTATTAATTTATTGCACGTTTTTTGATCGTATAACAACTTCAGGTTTTTGATTGATCTATGTTTGTGGTTTTATACCTCGTTCCGATGAGATGATATTCGACTTAAGTGTTGATGAATATATTTTCTGTAGTTCTTTTTTTGGTTTATTTTGATTACGTTTTTTCGACGTTTGTTGAGACGCTGTCTCATTTACGTGTTTAAAGTTAATTTATGTATAATGTCACTGAAAATCATGGTGAAGATGACATTGAGTGACTTGACAACAGTCATGGGAGAGAATGACCTTGACTTTACCTTGTCTAGCTCTCTGTGACGTGGCTTCTCTTTCCACCTGAGGCATGGGCGTGGGTGACGTCAGCTCCTTCCTTCCGGGGAGCGGGCAGACGTCAGTGCAGCTTGCCTCAGTGGACAGTACAGCCCGGCCACGTCCCACAGACTGCCAGACATGAAAAGTGTCGTCTGCACGACTTCCGTTCCTAGCGTTCGCATGCATGGAGAATGCTCTCCCTTGGCCAGGCTTCTGCATTTTCTGGCGTCACGTGATTTTTTTTTTAATTTATGTCATTTGCATTTGTTTTATTTATCTATATATTTTAATATTTCATGGATACCGGAAAGATTGTCTGCATGTGAGGATTTTTGGTGTCCTTTCTTTTCTCGGCGTTTCGGCGTTGAGCTCAAACACACGTCATTGTACATTGCTTGAAGCTTCTGTGTACGGGTCAAAGCATTTAGGGAGTGGGTAAGGGGGGACAATTTTTATGCCAGTGGAATGTATTTGATCTGAAGACACAGTGATCACAGTAAATATTTTTTAATCTTAAAGTAGGTGTGATAATGGTCAGAAATAATTTATTTCTATGCATCTACAACATGCCTGGTCAAAGCTGGGAGAGACTGTGACACTGTTTGATATTCCTGGCAATCGTTCAATAAAATTTCATTGCAGCTTGGGAAAAAGTATGTTTTCTTGTGTACTTGATGCAGTAGCGATGGTGAGAATGTTTGTGATAGCTCTCTCTCTCTCTCTCTCTCTCTCTCTCTCTCTCTCTCTCTCTCTCTCTCTCTCTCTCTCTCTCTCTCTCTGTTTTGAGACAAGGAGAGAGAAAGAAGGAAACTGTTGACACCATATATAAACACTACTCTCAACAATGACGCAAATAGATTTGTACTAATGCATGCATGCAAACAAGATTAGTGTACAAAATATGTGTGTGTGTGTGTTTACATTATGGCAAACACCCTGCATGTATTTCAGCACACATTATCATTCTATGTGCATTACATACTTACACACACGCATGCACGTGTGTGCGTTTACACACACACGCACGCACACACACGCACACACACACACACACACACACACACACACATCACGCTTATTTTGTTGCTAATGAGCGGTTATGGGAGGTAAACAGATCTCATTACTACATACTCCGGTTACAAAACCTACAATCAAACGTAACCCATAGACATTGTTTCTACAGGGGAAAAAACATATAAACTGAAAGAACTTTTTAAGATACTTTGGCTTCTAATTCTTTTTAATATACTTTCAGAAACCTGAGAAACCAATACTTTCAAGTCTTATATATATCTAAATCAAACGTTTACGCTTTAGCACGGGGGGGGGGGGGGGGGGGGAGTTCTAGTTTATTAGACATTGCAAACATCTTCGTTTATAAGTTGGAAAGAAAGAAAAAGAGACAAAAGGAAACAGACATGGCAACACAGGACAGCTATTTGGCATTACTGGTCACCCAGGTATTGTCTGTTTAGTTGATGGAGGAAACAAGCATAGACGGAACTCCGCTACCATCAACATTCAGACCAATGCAATGGTTCCCTACCGATACCAGCTCATGGCTAACTCCACTCAGTATACCAGCTCATGACTAACTCCACTCAGTATACCAGCTCATGACTAACTCCACTCAGTATACCAGCTCATGACTAACTCCACTCAGTATACCAGCTCATGGCTAACTCCACTCAGTATACCAGCTCATGACTAACTCCACTCAGTATACCAGCTTATGACTAACTCCACTCAGTATACCAGCTCATGACTAACTCCACTCAGTATACCAGCTCATGACTAACTCCACTCAGTATACCAGCTCATGACTAACTCCACTCAGTATACCAGCTCATGACTAACTCCACTCAGTATACCAGCTCATGACTAACTCCACTCACCAGCTCATGGCTAACTCCACTCAGTATACCAGTTCATGACTAACTCCACTCAGCATACCAACTTTTCACACTGCAGCTGACTAAGATGATAAACTGCAGAAAAGTGTGCAACACACACAATGTTTAGCGCTCATAAAAGAACCCACGGTAACACGATCTTTGTCTCTGGGATACTCTGTAGGAAAAAGTCACTTGAAAAAGGAAACAAATACACCTACAGACGTGAAAAATGATACCAAAAACATGAGTAGCGCTGCTCTTGTGGCAGCGCGCTCTTCCTGAGACGAGCAGCCCGAAAAGCCCGAGCAGCAGGAAAAGCGATCTGTCGTGACTGAACATAGTGTACAATACAAAATAAAACTACACAAAGCTGATAAAGTAACAAGTGCACATGAAGACTGGAACTTTTTTTTATTGGATGGCGCTGCTTTTATGGCGATGCACTTACTCTGGGGAGAGCAACCCGAATTTCACACAGAAACCTGCCGCGACTAAAAGTGAGATACAATACAATACAGTGCAATACGATACAATACAATGCAATGCAATGTGTGATACATTTCAATGCAATACAATACAATATAAAACACAAAAAAATGCAGGGCACTTTTCCCACCCGTGACTAGTGTACACACATGAGTTTTCTTTCATTCTAAGGTTGGTGACGACTCCCCATAGTCTGTGTGGCAGCAGCCTGCTTTCTAGTATGGCTTGAAACATGACAACACGGGAAAGAATGGCAGCAGATGTTTATTAGCCAGACCAGGGCAAATCCTTCGGTATAAATAATGTTTATTCAGAAAGAAAAAAGCCATACATTTCATACAAGATATGTACATACAGGTTATAGCCTGCCCTGCGACAAAAAAGAGGAAACTGAGTAGTACCGCGGCAGCTGGAAGGCGTTCATAGCAAACAATAGTTATATGGTTTTCAATACAATGCTAAGATGGAGAATTAACGTTTTACATTTCCCGATGTTGCTGCCACAACGTTTCGGAACGAAGGCTATAACTGATTTAAAGAATTCAGCAAACAAACACTGCACAAACAAACAAGCAACACAATATATGAGTGCAAGAAAACTAGATCAAAATGAATACTTAACAGGAGATGAAATAAAAGCAACAAAAGAAACAATCAAAAACACAAACAAAACACAAAAACAGATTTAAAATGGTTATCAAATTTCGTTTGAGAGAGATACCAGTGATGGTTCTTTAGGTTTAAAAGTAATAATAATAAGCTCTCCCTCCCTGTGCTGTACATTATTATTATTATTATTTTGTCTGACTTTAAAAACAAATTTGAAACACAATCTCCCTTTTTGTACACTAAATCTGTGTATAACAAATTTAGCAATTATTAATACGCTGTCTAGTATTTATCTTTTTTTTTAATCGACAATCAAATCCAAACCTTCTTTGTCTTTGAATGCTCAGAAGTAACAGTTGTCATTTATTTATTATAAGCGTCTGACAAGTCAGGCCCAGCGTATCATACCGACTTCGGTCGTGGGAGAGAATTGTTATCTGTTAAGTCTTTCTGGAAAAAAGGCAAGAAAATGGACCCAGACAGCAGGAGGTTAAAGGAAGAAAAAGAATAAGGCAGAAACAAAGAGAGGATAGAAAAGAGGAAATACCTAACATAGAAATACCAAAAGGTGGGGTGCTATGTCCCAGGCATCCCCACGGGAGGGGGAGGGGGGTATCCAAATAAGAAATGTTCTTTTGACAGCACTACATCTATGGTTATCTCCCTTGGAACAATTATTTCCCCACAAAAACAAAATATGTACATGTCCATGTTCGTTTGAAAATAACACACACACACACACACACACACACACACACACACACACACACACACACACACACACACACACACACACACCGTTAATATCACACTGTGAAAGACGTTAAATGAATTTGAACAAACACACACACGCGCGCGTAAACTGGAATGTCTACAAATGCATTTCAATAACATATATATATATATACATATATATTGACACATTTTTATAAACATTGGAATACGTAGTTGTACGTAAATGTCAGGACAACTTCAAACGATGATGATGATGATGATGATGATGATGACGACGATGATGATGACGATGACGACAAAGATGATGATGCTTTGCTTAAGCACAAGTACTGCACAGCTACCTTTTCTTTTCTCAAATAGTACGATTCCAACTTAGTAGGATTTGTAAGCATATCATTTGTTCCTACACATCAAATGCTTGCAGAGCAGGACAGGGCATTTCACAATCACTGTAATCAACTTAGGATCATCAACTGACTGAAGGACCAGAACTGACAGGAAAACGTCAGTCCGACATTTCCCAGCTCATACAGACTGGCGAGTTATTTGCAGGGGGAAAATTCGCCTGTTTGCACACTTCTGTGTGTGTGTGTGTGTGTGTGTGTGGTGTGTGTGTGTGTGTGTGTGTGTGTGTGTGTGTGTGTGTGTGGTGTGTGTGTGTGTGTGGTGTGTGTGTGTGTGTGTGGGGTGTGTGTGTGTGTGTGTGTGTGTGCGTGCGTGCGTGCGTGCGTGCGTACGTACGTACGTAGGTTTTTAAAAATTATTATTCGTTTATATCGAGGGTAATGGAATAAGCTATTATGTGCTTTTTTACATCCAGTCCTGGTGTGCATGCGGTTTTGTAAATTCTGTCATCTGTTCCCACCGACACACAGTGGCCTACTCTTATGAAAAGCGGAACAGGATTTAATGTGTGCGCAAGATATTCTGCGTGCGTTCGCACACGGGGCCTCGGTTATAGTCTCATCCGAAGGACTTTGGGGTAGAGTGGAGTCTCTGTGTGTGTGTGTGTGTGTGTGTTGTGTGTGTGTGTGTGTGTGTGTGTGTGTGTGTGTGTGTGTGTGTGTGTGTGTGTGTGTGTGTGTGTGTGTATACATACATACACATGTGTGTGTGTGTGTGTGTGTGTGTGTGTGTGTGTGTGTGTGTGTGTGTGTGTGTGTGTGTGTGTGTGTGTGTGTGTGTGTGTGTGTGTGTGCACGCACTTCTTTGTGTTCTCATATGAATGAGTTAAATGTTAACCCATTATAAGCATATAAGTCTACCCAGCAGTATTCTGTTAAGTGCTCAGAATTCTAAGCATTTCTGTGAGTAGTCCATCTTTGCAGTTATTATGGTGCTTGGTAGTGGTCCGTTAAATCCATGGGGAAAAAAGGGCAGTTAAGGTACCTAGGGGTATCATATGAGCTTGAAGATATTTTCCAGCACAACAATTGATGTCCTTGAGCAGAATCGCACAAGGGGAATTTCCTTTTCATTGAGGGAAAATGGCTGTGATTAAAAAATTCGACATCTTTATATACATCATTCTACAAGTCATTGGAGTCACTGTCACCGCAGAAAGCAGAATAGATGAACACAATTACCTACAAGTATCCAAGTCAGAGCCATAGAAGCACAAAGCTTTTTTTAAACATAAAAGAGCATGCAAAAGGTTATCTAAAATTTAACATTCTCTTCTTCAGCTCTGACCAAATTTAAGCTATTTCCGCTGTTGGTGTCAGCAAATTGCCAAGGCTTACAAGAATATGTTGTTATGCTTGGAAATGTTCTGCTGAGACAGCAAGCGTTTAGCATAACAACCTGTACTCTCTGCCAAAACAATACAAAAAGTCCTCTGAAGCCAGAGTATGGCCACCTTTATGGTAAGTAATTTGAAAATAACCACACATGCAAACTTCTCATCCAGCGTTTACTTATGGTTTCACAGTGATTCCAATGTGGGAAAAGCGAGACAGAATGCCATATCCTGGGTGACTCCCAGGTTCCAAGCTGAAGAACGCCTAAAACAACATTCTTTTTCATTCTGAAATGCTTATTTAAAGACCTTGTTTTATTATTTTCAGTGTTCCCCAGCTTAACACCCTGGGGTTCCCCAGAATGTTCACTTTGACTCACTCATACCACCTGGGAATCAACTGTGAGATTGGAATTGCGCACAGGATGAGAAATTTGCATGTATCTTTTAAATAATGTCACAAAGGCAGCGATACTCTGATTTCAAAGGATTTTTTTCTCCATGCAGGTTGTTGTGTTAAGAGCTTGTTATCCCTTACAGCAATCTCATAGCATTTGACAAGATAACAGCATTTTAATGCAGGCTTTGGCACATAGCTGACATCAATAACTGACACAGCTTTTGGCCTGGCCCAATGCCTGAACTTGATCTTCACAGTTTTGTACGTCAGTGACAATCTCCAATTCTTCAATCCATGTCATTTTCAAATTTCAGATTTCTAGAGGGCATCGTGCTGTTGGAGGCACAAGACTGGGACATGGGGGTGAGGTAGGCATCCAAGCGCTGTCGTGTACAACAGGGAGGTGGAGGAGGAGGCGGCGGGTCAAACTGACCTAGGTCAAGAGTGATCTCGCTTGGTGTGGCATAGCAGGTGGTGGCCATGGCATCAGGTGGGACATAGCGTGGTCTGCCAGCTGCGGATTCCCCCTGATCTGGTCTGCGATGAGTTAAACTGCCACTGGGCTCTGGGTGGAGCAGACAAAACTGACACTTCAGAACTCTAATTCTCTGAATTGGAGAAAATAAAACAAACAGGCACTTCAGGAACCCAGCTGACTACATTGGATAAAAAAAAAGAAATGGGCATTTTGCTACTCTGTCCATAAGTTGTCAGTGCGTTATATCAAAGGTAAAAGTGGTTCCATAACTTATGTGGTTGTTGGGGAGCAAGGTGTCAGAGACCCCAGCTTCTCCAGAGGGCAGCATTTGAGAGCGGCTACCATCTCCTCTCCCTCACTTCTTTTTATTGGTACACTCTATTGGTAAAGGTTGTGGTAATATAGTACTCAATATCATCATTAAGATATTTTTGTTTTTAGATAGATGGCTTGATGAAAAAAAAAGCAAATGGATTGCTTATTCAATGTACCATCTGGAAATGAAAATTTGACCTTGAATTTTACACACAAACACACACACACACACACACACACACACACACACACACACACACACACAACACACACACACCTTGTCTAATATCACGTAATGTGAAAAGACGTTAAATTAAAGAAGAAACCACAACACACACACCCCCACACACACACACACACCACCACACACAACACATCAAGGGTGATTAACCATTCGTTCAAATCTTCATTTTATGATGGTTTACCGAATCTTTTTGTTTGCTTTTCTCTCAGCCAACAATAATGGTCATAGCTTATTAGGAAAGAAACAAGAGCACTGTCAGCAGACAGTGGCGAATTCGAAAGATTGATTTCACACCACCCCTATCTTAAAGCAGTCCTTTCCCCCTTCTCTTTCTTATGCCTTTGAATGCTTTCGGTGCAAAAGGTTGGCTAGATATTTTTGGCTAGATGTTTTGTTTGTTTACTTGGGGGGAGTTGGTATTTGGCTTTGGTTTGTTTTGGTGCCTTCTTTCATTTCGTTTGATTAGGGTTTGCAGCTGTTTTTCTGGCTGTTTAGCTTTTTTGGGGCCTTGTCCAATGAAACTGCTCCCTTCTTTTATGCCAAGTGTTAAATATACTTCAGTTTAGTTTCTTCCAAACCCTGTGCCCTAATGCTCTATAAGATACCATTTTTAACTTCCTGAAAGAACCGGGTACTTGGAACTGAGTATTATCTTATGCCTTTCCACTTTATACTGTGATATCTTAGATCTTCTTCTTCTTCTTCAGCGTTCCCTGATATCTTACGTCAGTTGGATATCTTACGTCAGTTGGATATCACTTAGTTTTCTTTCATTTTAGAATATCACTGACGTAGTTCTTCGTGTGCGGACGGTCCTCGTGTGGTCTTTGTGGCTGGCCAAGACCAGGAAATGGCTAACTATTGGTTTTAATCTCAGTGTTTTCGTTTGTAAATTGCCCCACAATTTTAAATATTCATTTATTTGATAAATAAACGTATGGGTGAACAAATGAATAAATGAACAGATCAAACAAATTAATTAATTAATTAATTAAAAAGAAATCTAATTTTAGTTACCATCAAATTCGGTTGTATGGGATGGGCTTTTTTTCTATTGTAACTCGGAACCACAATTCTCCCTATACTATCCTTTCTGCACTTACCAGACAACGAGTGATGTCGCTTCAGTTGCAGCAGAATGATGACGATGAGGAGAATGACCACGATGACGCCCAGTCCACTGCCCAGCCCGGCCACAGCCGCCTCGGGAACCCCAGCTTCCCTCTGTCCGTACTGGCCTGTGGTCATGTTTCTGCTGCAGGATATTGTATTGTATTGTATTGTATTGTATTGTATTGTATTGTATTGTATTGCATTGTATTGCATACCACTTTTAGTCACGGCAGATTACTTGAGTGGAATTCGGGCTGCTCTCCCCGGGAAGAGCACGTTGCAACAAGAGCAGCGCCACCCTTTTTTTCTCTCTTCCTGTCTGCATATGCATTTGTTTTCCTATCACATTGGCTTTTTTCTACAGCATTTTTGCCAGGAACAAGCTCTCTTGTTGCTGTGGGTTCTATTACGTGCACTAAATGAGTATTGCACACGGGACCTCGGTTTATCGTCTCATCCGAAAGACTAGCACTCAGACCACCACCCATGGTCTAGTGGATGGGGGGAAAGTTTGGGGCACAAACGGGAAGGAGCCGCCACGCTCTTGAAACCCTGCCTATTCGCTTTCTAGGCATGTGCCTCTAGACCAACGCTGCAACACTGTGTGAGGGTGTAAAGCAACTCCCAGGACAGGCTTGGGGGGGGGGGGTGAAACTTCGGTTGGTTACAGTACACCTTTTGCAACTGTTGAGTGAGTGTGCCTATGTCTGTTTATCTCTTTGTTTCAGTGGGTCTGTTATTGTCTCAATCTCTGTCTGTCTTCTTCGTCGTCGTGCGCTCAGACAGCAACTCCTGAGGCCCTGACAAAATACTGCCGTGCGCTAAAGAACCTCCAGGGGTCGAAGAGTTTGTCCCCAATCAGCAGGCCAGGCCCTCAGGTTTTGGTGTGTTGGACTGGTCTGGAGGAAGTGTTCCACTGTCATGGGAGTGGAGCCACAGGGGCATGCTTCAAACATATGATGTGTGAACGCACGCAGAACATCTTGCGTACACATTAAAACCTGTTCCGCTTTTCAGAAGAGTAGGTCATTGCGTGCCGTGAAACTAAACTGCATAAAAACAGAGAGTGCATGTAAAAAAAGGCACATGAGTGTTTATTCCATCATCCTCGAAATAAAAGAATAAATAAATTAAAACACATAAAGTAGCAAGAGTGGAGGGGTTAAGTTGGTAAACTGCCTCTCTGTTGGTGCAGAGTGTATTGGCTGCTGTCATCCGTGCATCTGCTTTAGCCCTGAAATTTGTTGAGAACTTTTCCAGTTGGTACTGACTGGCGGATTTCTGTCCCATCTTTTTGTAACAGAATGGACATTTTTAATGTCCCATCTCTGCACCAACCCCGGGTACGAGGCAGTCTCACACAGTTGGGGTGTGGCGTCTGTAAATAAGCTGCACAAATTCCACAGTTCATCCTGTAGGCTAAGTGTATGCAATGGACGGTTTGGGTTTTCAACCACCACCCTATGTACAGCATAAATCACAGGTAGTTCGAGGTTTGCTACACGACCAATTGACGCTGCAGCCAGTAGCCACCAACAATCGTCACCCACCAATACAGTGACAATCACACTGAGACACATGGCTCCACCTGTACTACCCTATGTAACAGAGTGGACATTTTCAATGACCTATCTCTGCACAAACCCTTGGGTCAAAACAGTCTTGCAGTTGGCATGTACCCTCTGTAAAGAGGCTGCAAAAAGTCTACAGTCCACTGTATAGGTGAAATGAATGCAGCATAGTGTTGTCAACCACCACCCAACAAAACAGAGCGCTGCACAATTTGCAGGTGTGTCCCAAAATAGTAACACACATCACTCTGATCGCATGGGAGGTAATCTAATTACCACCAGGTCACATTTTAATTTAATGAAAACTCCGCCACCCCCATTTCTGGTAGCGTCCTCTGCTGATCCATCTGTGAATGCATGTGTCCAGAGTTCTCTTGGATAGGTCTCTTCCATGTACACCAGCATAAGTACTTTTCTCACATGCACTGTGGAACACAGTGTCTGATTTCTTGGAACTGCTCTCTCTTCCATGCTGGTACTGTGGAGTGGGTTGGTATTTCTTTGTTCCCTTATTGCATAAGTTCAGGATCCAGCCTCTCAAGTCTTTGCACATAGTGCACAAAGCTGCTGGTGGGTTCTGACATTCTCTTGTGCATTGGGTGGTTCTTCAGCCTCTTGAATTTAGCAGCTTGTATAAGGACTTTGGTGTCTCGCCTGCTTTCAAGACCAGTCAGAGTGTCTATGGCCTGAATGGGAGTAGACTTGAGGGCACAAGTGATGATTCGTGATGCCTGGTTCTGAATTCGGGCAACTTTGTCAAAGCTGGATTTTGATGCAGTCATCCACGCGGCTACTCCATACTCAAGGAGAGGTCTTACTCGTCCAAAAGTGCAGTTTCTTCTGAATGTTGTGATCTGCTCCCCAGGATGTTCCAAACAACTTCTTCATCAGGCTGTTTTCAGTCTGGCTCTTGCTGTGCATTTTTTGATCTGGCTCTTCCAGGTCATCCTAGGTTCAAAGGTAGCACCAAGGTAGGTTGGTGTTTTGACCTGGGGAGGGTGTGTCCGTTCACCTGGAGATTTGAACGCTGTTCCTTTGTGGCCAGTCTGAAGATAGTGTGTGTTGTTTTTCTGGCGTTGATGGTCACCAGCCACTTCCTTGTCCATTTCTCAATCTTCCTCAGGGATTCCTACATTCTCTCTGCGTTTGTAGTCACGTATTGCTCAGAGCACCAGATGACCAGGTCGTCTACATATAGTGCACCATGGATCCATGCTAGGATGTCGCCCAAGATGTCGTTCATGAAGAGGAGGAAAAGTGTTGGGGAGAGTACTCCACCCTGTGGAACGCCTTCCCTTATGCTCCTCTTCCTGCTCTGGACTTTTCTGTTCTGCACCCGGGCCTCTCTGTTATAGGGTACTGGCTGATGCAGTCGTACACGTGGCCGGTGATCCCATGTTGATACACCTTGAGTTTCAGGCCATTTTTCCAAACCTTGTCAAATGCTGTCTGTCTGTCTGTCTGTCTGCCTGTAGCTATCTGTCTGTCTGTCTGTCTGTCTCTCTCGCTATCTGTCTGTCTGTCTGTCTGTCTGTCTCTCTGTCTGTCTCTCTCTCTCTCTCTCTCTCTCTCTCTTCTCTTCTCTCTTTATAAACCACTATTTTTTTCTCTTTGTCTGTCTGTCTGTCTGTCTGCCTGTCTGTCTGCCTGTCTGCCTGTCTCTCTGCCTGTCTGTCTGTCTGCCTGTCTGTCTGCCTGTCTGTCTTCTTGATGTTAGCTGCGTTCCCTTTGACATCTCTACCTTCACGGTGCTCATGCCCTCCCTGCCAGGTACAACCTCATCCAAACACCTTCAAGATTGTGCTTTCCCTCATGCACCATGCATTGAATTGAATGTATACTATCCCACACACAAACACGCGTGCGCATGCACGTAAGTGTGTACGCATGCACGTGCACATACACACACGCACACACATAGACACACACACAGCACAGCACAGCACAGCACAACACAACACAGCACAGCACAACACAACACACACACGCACACACACGCACACACACACAACGCACGTACGCACGCACGACACAACACACACACACACACACCACACACACACACACACACACACCATGGGTTTTCTGATGTAATGTTTGTTGACTTTGCAAAAGCTTTCGATGTTATCAGTCATTCTCTTCTTTGAAAATTAGTGTATTATAAATTTCCAATCAAGCTATAAAGTTTATTGCATCATTTCTAAACAAACGTCAACAAGTCGTTGAAATTAGCTTTAAATCATCTAAATTACTTTCAGTAAACTTTGGTACACCACAAGGATCAGTGTTAGGACCACTTCTTTTTTTCCATTTATATAAACGATGTACTGTTGTATATGTGAACTATTTGCCGATGACACCTCAATTGAGTCAAACTATACTGACCCCAATGAATCAGTAAACAATGTACAAAAAAAATATAGATAAGCTTATCAAATGGACTGATTTAAATCATGTCTCTAAACTCCAATAAAACTAAATACATGTTTGTGACCACGCGCCAAAAGGCAAAAATTGCAGTGTCTATTTCAATCTTTATAATTATGTTCTAGGTCAATAGGTCAAAGAAGTCACTTCACATAAAGTATGAGGAGTTACTATTGACAACAGCCAATCATGGTCAGACCACAGTACTGACATAGGGAAGCCTACTTCAAGCTCAGAAAAATGAAGAATTTCCTTAATTTTGCTAGAAAAATATTTTTCATGCACATATTTTATCTCATTAATTATGCCTTTACTTTAAGGGAAAACACCAGTAAAAGCAACGTAAAGCACCTAAGTCGTCTGCAGAAAAGAGCTATAGAACTTATAAAGCTAAACACTAATGCACTGATCGGAGCTGACTACAAAGATTTTAATATTCTACCATTCAAAGACAGGCTATTTTTTTAAATAAATATTTATGTATGTTTAACATAGTTCACGAGAGATAGGGTAAAAGCCGAGTCAAGCTCAACCACTTACTGTTTATCCAAAACCAGCCAACTTTTGGTCCGATTCGGCTTCGCCTCATCGGACCAAAAAACTTTCATAGTTTATATAAAAAATAA
>CM054144.1:54331949-54426413 GCA_028751875.1 Rapana venosa
TGTTATGTGTTGTGTGAATGCGTGTGGTGTGTGAATGCGTGTGTCGGCATTCCAACAGTCATGAATGCCGGAAATCTTCTCCGCTACCCAAAGCTCCGTTGCAGTGCCCTCCAAATTGCTCTCCTTCTGTAACGGAGCCTGGGTAGCCTGGGTAGCGGAGAAGGTTTTGCACTTTTTTTAATAAAAAATAAAGCATAAATCAAATGATAAAGAAGAAGTATTAATTTATTTTTTCAGTATTTTTGTATTAGTTCTTGACAAGATATTGTTTAGCAAAAAATCCCCTAATTTTATATTACCCATCAAAAATAAATAGGAACATTTTCATTTTAATAAGTTCTTGACAAAATATTTTATTAGTTATTAATAAGTTGTTGATAAAGTTCTTGACAAGTTCTTGATAAGAAATTGTTTTAGCATAAATTCCCATAATTTTATATTTATTTCATCAAAAATAAATTAGTATTACTTTCAGTTTTAGTAGAGAGATAGGGTAAAAGCTGAGTCAAGGTAAACTGCTTAGTTTTTATATAAAACTATGCAAGTTTTGGTCCGATGAGGCGAAGTCGAATCGGACGAAAAGTTGCCTGGTTTTGGATAAACAGTAAGTGGTTGAGCTTGACTTGGCTTTTACCCTATCTCTTTCACGGAATAGCACAAAATAAAATTATTGAAAATTTCAATATAAACAAAAACAGACATAGACACAAGCTCTCTCTCTTCCAAAACCTCGTAATAATATAATTCAGACCAGTTCAACATATTCTGAGAAAAGAAAACGGAACAGTTTATCTCCCTTCCTAAAGTCAGCACGATCAAGACAAAGCTCCAAAAAAGCACTGAAGAAAAAACATTTGAAGGAAACATGGTGAACTGCTCTGTTGCTCAGAATTGTGTCGGCATAATGTGCCAAAAAATGTCAAGAACCATTTTTGTGTCTGCCGTTTTGTTGTCTAAATTTGCTTTGATATTTTTTCTTTTGATGCCCTGAATTTTGCATTGATGGATACATCTTTTTAGGTCTTGTTGTCATGTTTCAGACCGAATGTTCTGGATTTGTATATATGCTGACAGCTGTGTTGCTTCATTCTTTTGCTTCAATATGATTTGCTAAAGCTGTTTCGTGTGCTTCATGAGGCTTCTTTTTGTGTGAGTTTATGTGTGAGTGTGAGGGCAGGATGAAAACAGCTTGTAAGCTTACTCTTTTACCTTCAATAAAGATCATTTTGACTTGACCCCAACACACACACACACACACACACACACACACACACTACACACACACTACACACACACTACACTCACACTACACACACTACACACACATACACTGCATACACACACTACACACACACCACACACACACTACACACACACTACACACACACACACTACACTCACACTACACACACATACACTACACACACATACACTATACACACCACACACACACACACACACACACAGAGTTTCTGCACAAAGCCTAGAAAACTAGGACTAGCAATGCCGACCACAAAGGACTGTACCTACCTATCAGGCGCGCGGGGCGGACTGGGCGGGAAACATCTACGGCACTCTATGGCGTTGGGACACACGGAAACCACTGCCTTCAGTTTGTCCTGCTCCACCTCCAGTCCTTCGTCTGTCCACTGACCCACCTGAACAATGCAATGAATCAATTAGCCGGAATTTTTTGTGTTTTTTGTTGTCTTTTTGCTTTTTGTCAGCGGGGGGGGGGGGGGGGGGGGGGGGGGGGGCGGGGGCTTTTTTTTTCCCCCTTTGCTAGTATTTAGAAGTTCATAAGTGGTGAGATTTTTGCCTACGCTACCGTTTATTCTCCCCATCATTCAGGTGGCCACGTTCCGATTTCGAGTATGATGTATAAATACGACACCATTTGTTTTTGTCATTTTTGTCATCTGTCCTTACCAGCATGCAATGGCCTACTCTTCCGGAAGACGGGACTGGTTTTAACGCGTGTGCAAGATATTCTGCGAGCGTTCGCATACAGATTCTCAGTTTTTAGTCTCATCCGAAGGATTTTCGGGGGAGGGGGGAGGGGGGGAAGGGGGTTGAGGTGGAGGGGTCAATATTGGTATTAACTCCAGAGGAAAAATCCCCTTGGATAGGCGCCTCGTGGTGCTCAAACTCGGATTGTCAGATCAAGAATGCCATGCTCTAACCACTAGGCAGTTCTACCCCCCCCCCCCTCCAAAAGTTCAGTGGTTTGGTTTAAATAGCTTTTATTCAGGAATGAGTATATACATTGAAAAACAAACAGCATTTTGGAATCATAGCAACAACAAGCTTGTAGCTTATGGTGTGCTCAATTAAGCAATGAAGATTAACATGAAAATTAACATGAACATGACGGCTGCTGAGCTGCAAAATGTAAACCAACAACAAACATTTTCATGGATTGCAATCTTTGTTAATGTAAAAGAAAAAACGAAAAGAACACAAGGAAGCATATCGATTTGTAGAGTAAAAACACAGTGGTTTGATTCTGTATTGTGCTACACTGCCTTGCATTGCGCAACATTGCTTTGTGTTGTATTACATTGCATTTCATCAGATGGCATTCTCGTATATTGTATTGAATTACATCACATCATACTGCACTTGACTGCATTCCATTGCATATCCAATAGTCTTCTCTACTGTGGAGGTGGTACTATGGCAGCTAATGGTCCTATTAGTCAATCTATATTATTGGTGGAGGGGGGATATGCGCTGTATAAGATGTAGTAAGAGGAGGAGGAGGAGCAGCAGCAGCAATAGTAGCAGCAGCAGCAGCAGCAGCAGCAGCAGTAGTAGTAGTAGTAGGTGTTGTAGTTGTAGAAGTAGTAGTTGTTGATGTAGCAGCAGCAGAAGAAGCAGCAGCAGCAGCAGCAGCAGCAGCAGCAGCAGCAGCAGCAGCAGCAGTAGTAGTAGTAGTAGTAGTAGTAGTAGTAGTAGTAGTAGTAGTAGTAGTAGTAGTAGTAGTAGTAGTAGTAGTAGTAGTAGTAGTAGTTAGAGTTGTTGTTGTTGTTGTTGTGTTTTGTTGTTGCTGTTGTTGTAGCAGAAGAAGAAGCAGCAGCAGTAGAAGTAGTAGTAGTAGTAGCAGCAGTAGGAGTAGCAGCAGTAGAAGTAGTAGTAGTAGTAGCAGCAGTAGGAGTAGCAGCAATAGTAGTGGAAGTCGGTGTAACAGTAGTAAAAAAGTAGTAGTAACAGTAAGAGAAGCAGAAGTAGCAGTAGTGGTAGTAGCAGTAGTAGCAGAAGTAGCAGCAGTAGCAGTAGCAGTAGCAGTAGTAGTAGTAGTAGTAGTAGTAGTAGCAGCAGCTGCAGTAGCAGTTGTAGTAATAGTAGCAGTAGTAGTAGTAGTAGTAGTAGTAGTAGTAGTAGTAGTAGTAGTAGTAGTAGTAGTAGTAGTAGTAGTAGTAGTAGTAGTAGTAGTAATAATAATAATAATAATAATAATAATAATATATGGAATTTATATAGCGCTGAATCTTGTGAAAAACAAACAAATCGAAGCGCTTGCACTCAATCATTTACAGGCATGCAACTCTCCTTAAACATAATGAGCAACAGATTTCAAATCCATGCGCGCGCACTACGCACGCACACGCACGCGCGCACACACACACACACACACACACACACACACACACACACACACACACACACACACACACACACACACGCACGGAACAACACTTAGAAGGTGAAAGATGCTGTTGAAAATTAGGGACAGATATGTGGGGGGGAAAGTCTCAGGTAGGAAATAAGTGTGTTTTGAGGCTGGATTTGAAGGAATCAAGTGAAGGCTTTTGACGAAGTGAAAGAGGGAGGTTATTCCAGGTGGATGGACCAGAAACAGAGAAGGAGCGACGGCCAACAGTGGTTTGTTTGAATCTGGGTGTTCGAAAGCACAAAGTATCTGCGGCTGAACGAAGGTATATAGTAGTAGTAGTAGTAGTAGTAGTAGTAGTAGTAGTAGTAGTAGTAGTAGTAGTAGTAGTAGAAGTAGTAGTAGTAGCTGCAGTAGTAGTAGTAGTAGTAGTAGTAGTAGTAGTAGTAGTAGTAGTAGTAGTAGTAGTAGTAGTAGTAGTAGTAGTAGTAGTAGTAGTAGTAGTAGTAGTAGTAGTAGTAGTAGTATCTTTTCCTCTCTTGTTGGATTCGAGATTTTAAAAATGAATAAACATTTAAGAATGTGGGGCGGGAAGTGGGGGGGATGCCATCACGCTTTTCTAATTATTCAGAAATAATAGTGTGTTGGTACATGATTCAAGTCTCTTTCATAATTACAGGTTCACGCTCGAAACTTTTTATTTCTTCCATTTATCATTCCAATAATTCCTTCTTTTTTTTTTAACAAAGGGAGTGTGTGTAGTGGGGGGGGGGGGGGCAACATTGCTCTGCTCTGGCTCTTCTTAACTTTCCATAAATAACGGAAGCCATGCTTTCTTCAGCCTCACCTTCTTCGAAAAAAAAACCCACCAAATCATCAAATCAATGGCCCGACCCAGAGTAGAGAGTGACGACTACCACCATCTCAGAAGAGGAGACCACATCATCATTCTAAGATTATGCACTGAGCTCACTCACTCACTCACTCATCCCTTGGTCGGGACGACCGTTGGGGTACCCGCACGGACGCTGCAAGTGGACCGCCAAATGGTTCTGTCCTGGGCTGCTTTCAAGAGGTTTGGTACAGTGAGACCGGTCCACTCCTTGATGTTGGATATCCAGCTTTTGCGTGGTCGTCCCTGCCTCCTTGCTCCTTCCACCATTCCCTGCAGGACTGTCTTTGACAGGCTGTTATGCCTTGTTGTGTGGCCAAACCATTTCAGTTTCCTCCGTTTGACTGTATCTAGCAATGGTTCTTGTTTGCCAGCCAGTGCCTCGATCTGCTGCCAGACGTAGTCATTGGTTTTGCGGTCTCTGTAGGTGATGTTCAGGATCCGCCTGAGGCACTTCATCTCAAAGGCTTGAATGCGAAGTTCTAAATCGGCAGTAAGTGTCCATGCTTCACAGCTGTACAAGGCAATGGATGTGACGAGTGCCTTGTAGAGTCTGACCTTAGTGTGGGTTCTGATGTTGTGGTTTCTCCACACTTTCGCCAGCTTAGTCATGGAGGAGAGTGCCACAGCAAGTCTGATCTTCACCTCTTGTGTGCTCGTGCCTTCTTTGGTGATGACTGCTCCAAGGTACTTGAAAGTTTCCACCTCCTCTAGTGTTTCGCCACTCAGCACTGAGCACAACAGGATAAACCATAACATGTCCACAAAGCTGAAACTCGTTCCTTTTCCCGTGTGCCTGTGGCAAAGAAAACCAGAGTGGTGAGCACATTCTTCAAAGATGCAATACAGCTACATGAGGAAGCTTGTGTGGCCGACGGAGATAACCCTACAAACTAAATTGTACTGCCCACAAGAGGAGCTGGAAAGGACATGCCATTACTTTTTTCAGACACATGCACACGTGACGATGTAAAGCGAACGAAAGAAGAAAACCAAATAGAGCGGTGCGCACCCTGACACACCACACAATCTGAGGAGAACATTTGAAATTTCAGGCAAAAACAAAATGCCAGACCTGCATATAAATGAAATACATACAACGCAACTCAGCTCAATACAACACTTTACAATGCAGCAATATGCAATAAGATACAATTCAAGAAATATAATGCACTACAATACGATGCCACTTAATACAAAACACATAATACAAAACATTACAATGCAATAAAAAAAAAAAAAATTTAAAACGTACATCACGAAAAATGACATCGCCATTGACCGTGTTTCTGTCCCTGGTAATCTGCAACACCTTGAACCCCACCAGCCCGTCGCCGTTCTTGTCGAACACGAAGGAATTGACATTACGGCTGTACAGGTCCAATTTCACCCCCTGCAGTGCCCCAACCAACTTGGCTGACGTCAGATCCTTGCACAGGCGCTTGGCCTGAGGCCCGCAATGTTTCAGCAAAGCACTGTGGAAGCCTTTCACCAGGGCGTACACAGCTTGGATGTGAAAAGCAATGCGGGAATCTTGACTGTAGCTTTCGGCCACATTGATGGGACAAGGCCCGCTTTTATCTTTCCTCCGGAAACTTTTCTTCAAATAGCAGTTGAGACGTGCTTCCCAGAAGTAGTGCAGCCAGGGATTCACAGTGCTGCTGGGGTTTAATTCATCAAAGTATTCTTCGAAGATTTTGTCCTTGGCTATTTCTTGCGACAACACCAAGGATCCTTCCAGAAGTGTTCTGCCCTCGATCAGATTCTGTCGTCTGCCCCAGGATTCGCTGGCCAGGAACAGGAAGTTGTCCTCTGGCGTCAACAAGGGCAAGATGGCGGTCATCGTTTTATTGATCTGCAGAGCATGGAGAACAACGATGACGATCTTGGCGGGGCTTTTCTCTCTCAACTCGTGCACGATATATTTGTACTGACTGATATCTTCATGTGGGGTGATGGCGATGCTTTTGGCGATGCAGATGTTGTAGTGACTGCTGGCGGCGGTTTCCTGAAGCTTGAGAAACAGTCCTGTGGCGTAAGCTGTACTGCTGTCGTAGAGGACCTGTACGTAATTGGCTCCCAGACTGTGCACTATATCCAACAAAACCTGCACAAGAAAACCGTATTTATCTTCTTAAATAGCGCTTACACACACAAACACGCACATGCACATGCACACACACACACACACACACACCTCTCTCTCTCTCTCTCTCTCTCTCTCTCTCTCTCTTTATATATATTATATATATATATATATATATATATATATATATATATATATATATATATATATATATATATATATAATATATATATATATATGAGAGAGAGATGATAGATAGATAGATAGATAGATAAGATAGATAGATAGATAGATAGATAGATAGATAGATAGATAGATAGTAGATAGATAGATAGATAGATAGATGATGGTGTGTTGGTTGGTTCTTCGCTTTAACGTCTTTCCACTTTAAGTAATATTAGACAAGTAGGAGTGTGTGTGTGTGTGTGTGTGTGTGTGTGTGTGTGTGTGTGTGTGTGTGTGTGTGTGTGTGTGTGTGTGTGTGTGTGTGTGTGTGTGTGTGTGTTGTCCATGCGTGCGTGCGTGCAATGTGTGGGTGTGTTTGTATCTCTGTCTGCGTTTGCATAAGTTTATGCGCGCGTGTGCGTGCGCGTTTGTGTGTGTGTGCGCGCGCGCGCGTGCAGAGCTTGTGTGTGTATAAGTGTATGTGTGTGTGCGTGTGTGTGTCTGTGTGTGTGTTTTGTGTGTGGGGGGGGGGGGGGGGGGGGTTCACCCGCGCTTGCTTGTCATCAGCAGGAACCAGGCGCATGAAATAGGGATGACGAGCCCTGTCCTTCAGGTCAGATGACGTGGAAGCAGCACTGACCTGTACACACAGCAGATAAACAAACCATAGAAATGCACTGCCCTGTACACACAGCAGATAAACAAACCATAGAAATGCACTGACCTGTACACACAGCAGATAAACAAACCATAGAAATGCACTGCCCTGTACACACAGCAGATAAACAAACCATAGAAATGCACTGCCCTGTACACACAGCAGATAAACAAACCATAGAAATGCACTGACCTGTACACACAGCAGGGTAAACAAACCATAGAAATGCACTGCCTGTACACACAGCAGATAAACAAACCATGAAATGCACTGACCTGTACAACAAGCAGAGAAACAAACCATAGAAATGCACTGACCTGTACACACAGCAGATAAACAAACCATAGAAATGCACTGACCTGTACACACAGCAGATAAACAAACCATAGAAATGTACTCTCAAGAAACGTTGGAAAGAAAAGAAAGAGAAATGAAGCAAAGTAAAAAGAAAAAAGGAAATCAACAGAAGAAAAGAAGGAGGAAAGACAGAAAGAAAAATGAGAGAAAAGAAGAAGAAAATAAATGCAGGAATAGATCAATCAATCATCTT
Source organism: Rapana venosa (assembly GCA_028751875.1). NCBI lineage: Eukaryota > Metazoa > Mollusca > Gastropoda > Neogastropoda > Muricidae > Rapana > Rapana venosa. Next base: position 54,339,914 of record CM054144.1, read on the forward strand.
ATGACAGCTAGTGAAGAATGTAGCATAGCAAAAACCTTTAGGAAAATGTGTGTACATAGTAAAAATGAAATAAAGGTAGAGAGAGAGAGGGGGTGGGGGGTAAAGGTGCTCCCATAACTTATGCAGTCCTTGGGGAGCACGTGTAAGAGACCTCAGCTTCTCTAGGGATAAGCATTTTGAGGGCGACACCCATCTCCTCTTCCTCTCCCAGACTTAAAAAGGAATAACAACCTATGATGACATGCCCGACTTTCTGAAGCAACTGCAAAATCGCTACAAAACTCAACCTGAAGTCGATTTTGAAAAATACTTACTCACTGAATGCAGGCTGCGAAAACGGAGTAAAAAATGAAAAAGATATCTTCATCATGACTTTATTGGATATGTCTAGAAATGTGTCAAAATACTTGGCTTTATGTGTCACATGTTCCCAAATATATTCAACAGTGGCGTTCTCTTTAACATATATTTTTGTTATAAATGTTGCTTATACTGTTTCCGATGTACTTTGCAGACTAATAAAAAAAAAAGTTGCTCTGTGCAATGCAGTGTCACTGACTGGTTGTGGTATGGCATGGATGACCCTGGTCCTCTCGTGGATATTATTGTAAGATAGAAATATTGTGTGCCCTGAACTTCACACCAAACAAATCAAACTTATCTAGCAGGTATGTTTCTCCAGTAAATAAATAGATCACCTTGTGTGGGGGTGGGGGAGGTTGTTTTGTTTTGTTTTGTTCCTTGACTAGAGTTTCGAGGTCACCAATTCTGAGATTTACGTATGTGACCGTTTTGCCCCGCTTCAAGGTAGCCGCATTCCAACCTCGGGGAAAGAACACTTTCAAGTCAAAACCTGAAGTCGATCTTAAGCACAAAATAATTTTAAACCGACATCCTGTATACTAAAATCTTTGACATACATTGTTAGTGTCTGAGCGTAGAATTCTTCCAGTTAGAAAATGAAAACTTTCAAATGAAACAACTAGCTTTTTCAATACAAACAAATGGAATGAATACGCAAATGGAAAAGACGGGAGTGACAGGACAAAAAGAACAAAAACACCAACAAGAAAGTAGTTTAGTTGTTGTTATCGTCGTCGCCGAAGTAGTAGTAGCAGAGAGAGCAGACAGTCAGAGACAGAGAGAGAGACTCAAGACTGAAGACTCAAGACTCAAGAATTTAATTGTATAGGGCATACAATCCTTTAGAAATCCATGAGCAATCAGGTATGAATGGATGCAGCATTGTACTACACACATTTTGAATGAAATATTATCGGTAACACAAAGGAAACAATACTGGATTTCACATTACATTAACGGCGTTTGTTGACATGATACCCAACAAAATCATGGACACACAAGTCATCTTGCATTTCACTTTTAAACAATATTTGCGAGAATACATTCTATACCCTTACAGAACACACTCCTTTCGTAAGTCACTTAGAGCATTACAACAAAAGAGAAAATATAGCTCTGTTTCTACACCATTGTGACAAGTGAACATTGATGATCTTGCTCAGAAGCAGCTGTATGTTGATTTTTGTGCATTTATAGCTTTGACATCTCTAATACGAATTCAGACAAAATGTTATCGATATTTTGTTAGGTACCAAGGTAAAGTACGTTTCTATGCATACAGCATGACAGACAATGGGCATGTGTTTTGAACCAATGGTGTTCTTAGCGTACACATATGTGAGGCTCAACAAAGAGGGGAGGAAAACAGAAAGAAATATACAACGCAGTTTCCAGTAGGAGAGGCAAATGTAGTGGAACCATTTCTATCACCTCTTTGAGTATTTCCATATCAAAACTTGCACAAATACATAGCACAATTTGCCACAACCGTTTTAACTGTGATCTTGCATTCTCTAATAATAGCAATAGGTGGATCTGTAATGAACTGTGTCACACAGTTCAGGGGTACATCTAGCTCAAAGCAAAAAGAATCTCCTTCAGAATACAACGCCTGCTAGCTTGCTGTTCTTGCATTTAGATTATTGTATCATCAATACGTTCAACAATATTAAGCATACAACCCTTAGGCATTGACACACCATTTGTGAATTCACTGTTATCATATGTTAGACTGTCAGTTTGCTTTAGAAAAATACAAATCGTAAGGTACTAAACAATTACTTAAAGTGTAATCATGTTGGGATACACTGTTGAGATGTTTTTTACAAAATGCATAAATTAATTCATTTCAAGAACGATTGTTCCTCTCCTTTCTCTTCTTGTTTGAAAATGTCTGTTCTGTTGAATGAAAACCGGTAGATCTGTAAGAAGAAAATGTGTTTGAAGAAAAAAGTGTTCAGCTAAACAAACAACACTAAACAGACTCAAAAGACCGGAATGAACCGTCTTCCACACCTCAGGCTAGTGTGTGCACTGATGTGGGGTGAGTTGCACTGTTCCAGTTTTTCTTGAGGTTATGACCTTGTGATGTCATTTCTTTTTCTTTGACACATTGGGCTTTGAAGTTTGCTTCTTGTTCCTCCAATGAGCAGTCGTCCAATTTGTTGACAGTCTTGCCTGCGTTCTACGTGTCTGTCTGTCTGCAGTGGCACGTTGTGATCTGTCGTCTCTTACAGCCGTGCATCATTTCTCTGCTTACTTCCAATGTCCACTATTCAGATTTCGTTGCAACCGACTTGGGAATCCCCGGTTTGCTGCTCTACATTTTGCAGTGCGACCGTACCTGATTCTGTCGTTTGCGCGTTTCGTCTTCATTAGTCTCCTTTGAACTTGCCGGGGAGTGTGGGGGCTAAACAGCAATCCCTGGGTGGAGGGGGGAAGATTGGAGACTGTTGTCATTGTCATTGGTGTGTCGTCTTTCTGTCTTTGCAAAGTGTGTTCATCATCAGAAGTCACATCTTTCTCCTGATCTTCTCCTTTCTTTGGTGCTGAAGAGACAGCAGGGTCAGGGCCAGCAGGATCCAGCACAGCAGGACAGGGCTGAGTGTTGAGTTCCTCACACACTGCTTCATGGAGCTGTTTCCTTTGGCCTCTGACTTCTGGGGTGGTTTCTCCAATATTTTTCCAGGTGGGGCAAAGAGATGGCTCTGACTCTTGCGCAGTTCTTTCAGAGGCTAAAGGACCACCTGCAAACGGTTGTAAAGACATGGACTAGTAGTGATGGATACCACCGCAGGGTGTGGCCCTGGAGTTTTGAGAGAGAGGGATCTTGAAGTCTGACCAGAGTGAGACCTTGAGGATGAGTCACGTCTTCTGCTGGCTTCTGTCTGCTCCAGTTTCTCTTTTCACCTCGGAGGGCTGAATAGCGTTCTTTCTCCCTTTCTCTGTCTCTAGATGAAGCTGACTCTTCGGGGAAGCTATATCCACCTATCTGGTGTCTTGAGTTTGGTTCCTCTCGGCTCACGTGGCCGTAAGTGTGCTGAATGTTCTGGCGGTTTCCGCTGTACGTAGCAGGTCGCTGATGCCGATCTTCCACTTGCAGGCGGCCTGCTCTGAAGAAGGCAAGTTTGCCCTGCAGGCGATGGTGCTCCGCTTCCTCACGTTGGCGGACAGTAAGATCTGCAGAGATCCTGATGTTCTCCTGCCGGAGGAGATCCCTCAAATCCTTGTTGGTAAGGATTTCCATTTTGTCCCCCCATCTGTGCATATGGACAATCAGTGGTCGCGGAAGATATCTGTGTGTTCAGCGAGCTCTAACACGGTAGCATCTTTCAATGTCAGATTCGTGCCATGTTCGTGATCATGAGAATTTGTTGAGCAGATGGACAACAAACTGGGAACCTTTCTGGACATTTTCATAACCTTCTCTGACACCAATAAATTTCAAGGTAGACTGTCGGAATCCTTCTGCAGTTCCTCTAGTTCTAGTTCCACTTTATGGCAAACTTCGTCAGCGTGGGTGTGAAGAAAATTTGTGAAGTCAGAAAATTTGTCATCCAACAACATTTCCACTTGTTGCATAAAGTAGGTGAAGTAGTTGCGGTCATTGTTGGTGTGTAATCCCTGGGTCACGGGTTCAGTTCAATGTCCCCACTCATCAAGAGCAGGAGAGAGAACAGGCAGTACAGTGCAGAGACAGTCATAGCAATGCACCAGCCTGTCACTTCTGATATTACTGAACATGGCTGGGCCAGTGCAAGAGACAGACAGACAGAGCGGGATGTTATATCCTTCCAGTGAAGAAGTCACAGCCTGCCAACAAGGAATCGATAAGGAGGAATTCACAGCCTGCCAACAAGGAATCGATCAGGAGGAATTCACAGCCTGCCAACAAGGAATCGATAAGGAAGAATTCACAGCCTGCCAACAAGGAATCGATCAGGAGGAATTCACAGCCTGCCAACAAGGAATCGATAAGGAAGAATTCACAGCCTGCCAACAAGGAATCGATCAGGAGGAATTCACAGCCTGCCAACAAGGAATCGATCAGGAGGAATTCACAGCCTGCCAACAAGGAATCGATCAGGAAGAATTCACAGCCTGCCAACAAGGAATCGATCAGGAGGAATTCACAGCCTGCCAACAAGGAACCGATCAGGAGGGTTTTGCTGCTGTGTACCTGTACAAAAGTGGTGTTGAGGGCGGTGAGGGTGTCGGAAGCAGCGATGCTGTTGCCGCTGAAGAAGGCGCCGATCAGACCCATCAGGTGCGGCAGCAGCACGCTGCTCTTCCGGCCGTCCGGCAGACGCAGCCGTCCTGAGTACAGGTCCATCAGGCGTTGCTTCACCAGCAGCTTGCTGCCGCAGGAGCTGATGCCAATCAACCCCACCCTCCTGCCTGGAAGCAGATCCTGTCAACATCCCCGATACCTTCACTATGGTTGACCTTAAATGACAGTCTCTTCTCTGTTGATATCATTATCATCATCGTCATTATCGTCGTCGTCATCAGCACCATCACCATCATCATCTTTATCACCATCAGCAGCAGCAGCGTCATTAAACTCTTTCATAATCATCATCATCATCATCATCATCATCATCATCATCATCATCATCATCAACCTCATCATCATCATCATTATCATCATCTTTATCACCATCATCATAATTAACCTCATTATTATCATCATCGTCAACTTCTTCATTATCATCATCATTATCGACCTCATCATCATCATCATCGTCATCATAATCATATGTATCATCTGATTTTACCATCAACGTCATTAACGTCTGCATGACTATTATCATCTATTACCTAGATCAAACCGAGATGATTCTTTAACAATGGGAAGACACTAAGGCCGTCATAGCCAGGGGTGCCGGTGGGGATAAACTAGCTCTCTCTCTCTCTCTCTCTCTCCTCTCTCTCTCTCTCTCTCTCTCTCTCTTCTCTCTCTCTCTCTCTCTCTCTCTCTCTCTCTCTCTCTCTCTCTCTCTCTCTCTCTCTCTCTCTCCGATGACCACTGATATCATTTCTGGATCAATCTAGGGCGGAAAGACTTACGATTGTACACTTGATGAATTGGATGATCGCCAGACTGGTCGAACTGACTGACTGATGACTAACTGCTTGATTGATTGATTGATTGATTGATTGATTGACTGTCTGATTGGCTGACTGATCTGTCGCTTTAGCTGAATGACTGACTGGTTCAACCAAACACTCACTTTAAAATCTCTGACGTTTTTGTCGTTGACTCGGCTAACAGCGAAGACGACAGCTTGTGCCAAATCTGCTCCCACCAGACTTTTCACTTTGCCACACTGCAACAGGTCACTGGAGTTTTTGTCATGCACCGGTACAACGGCCACCACGTAGAAGTCTCCCTCCACGAAAATGACGTCATTGCTGGTGTCACGCTCACATGACTCGCAGTCGTGATCTTTGGGGCACTGCGCAGGCGGAAGTTGATCCCAGGTCAAGGGGAATCTGGTTTCGTTGTAGAATTCGGTTTGTTGTTTGTTGATGGAGAGTTTGCCATCAGAGAATGTACCCACCTGTAAAAAGAGTGATCTCTAGAGGGCAAAGCTAGGGAATTCGTGACAACAACAACAACAACAACAACAACCACAGCACTAAAACTACCCTTGTCCACACCTTAATCACACTTCTACTCGCTTCTGACTCAGGGAAAATCTCCCTTCTCACTCTACTCGACTTATCTGCAGACTTCGACACTATTGACCTCTCTATTCTTCTCTCCCGTCTTCAAAAGAACGTTTGGTGTTACTGGTACAGCCCTCACCTAGTATTGTTCATACCTTGCAGACCGATTCCAGACAGTCGCAGTAAACAAGATTCAGTCAGTACCTGCCAGAATGGAATGTGGAGTTCCACAGGGATCTGTTCTGGGTCCTGTTCTTTACACCCTTTACACTGCTCCACTGTCACATATAATTAACCGTCATCTGATCACATCAGATCTAAACAGCGACAGTCCTGAAATCTGCCTTCTCTCTTGACAAATATGGCCCACTGCTTTCAAGATATCCAAAATTGGATGATACAGACAAGTTACAGCTAAATGCAGATAAAATTGAAGCCATGCTTGCAGGAACCAAACGCAAACTCTGTTCCATTTCAACAGCTTCAATACAATTTGGCAATGCATCAGTTCCTCTATCCACTGCTGTGAAGTATCTAGGGGTCATTATTGACAACACACTTTCTATGCAAAAATTCATCACCCAGACCTGCCAGTCATGCTACTATCAATTACGGCGTATTAGTGCAATTCGAAAGTACCTGTCCACAGATGCAACATCCAAACTCGTTATGTTTCTCATTCTTTCACATCTAGACTACTGCAATTCTCTTTTGGCTGGTCTGCCAGCATCATCTATCCACTCCCTTCAACAAATACAAAACTCTGCAGCTCGACTAGTACTCAGAAAGAAAAACTCTGAACACATTACCCCTCTCTTGCGATCTCTCCACTGGCTGCCTGTGCCACAGAGAGTAAACTATAAGATCAGTACTCCCTGTTACAAATGTCTCCACAAAACAGCACCCTCCTACCTCTGTGAATGTCTTCACTTGTACACTCCTTCTCGCTCCCTCCGCTCTGCTGCAGATACCTTGTCCTTATGAATACCTTGATTCAACCAATCCACCGTTGGCCGTCACTCTTTCTCTATTTCAGGTCCATCCATCTGGAATGATCTCCCTCTCTCTCTTCGCCAAAAGCCTTCTTATGACACTTTTAAATCCATTTTCAAGACATTTTTTTTTCAAACCTAAGATTTTCCTCTCCTGCTTCATCTCATAGCTTTCCCTGCCTTCAACAGCCGAAATTCTATCACCCTGCCAAAGTGTATAACCTTTATGTATGTATGTGTGTGTGTGTTTGTGTGTGCGCGCGCGCGCGCGTGCACATTTAGACTTATTAGAACTATTAATGTAACTATTACTGGTTGCATGACTGTGTAAAAATGAGTTGAGTGCAAGCCTTTGATTTGTCTCTGCAAGATAAAAGCGCTATATAAATTCCATTTATTATTTTTTTTAACAATGATAGAAATGGGTCTAATGATTGATTCACCCAAGTTGGTTATTTTCTGAATATGATGTTATCTGTTGTTGCTGCGGCTGTAGTTGTGTCACAAAGACTTCCGATTTAGGAACTGTAAGATATGAATGTGATCCCTCTCACTTGTATAGGGCGGAATCTGTCACGTAAATACATCGTCTCACATATTTTTTATACCTGCGACTAAGGATGAACTATTTACATTTTAGTAAAAATAAAACAAACATGTTAACAGCTTATAGCCCAGCTGACTGCTAAGGTCGTACTGAGGCTGTTAAATATGTGAGGGTTTGGGTTTTTTATAATCTGATTACCAATTAAGAATTACAATTATGGTACTTTCTGCGTCAGAAACAAAACCTTTATCAGTGTTCAACAGAATGCAGTTCTTAGAATCCTGTTTCATTCCCGAACACAAACAAGACAACATTGTGCCGAGAGATAGCCCTCCCCTTAAGTTATCAACTCCAGATTCTGAAAAAGTTCTAAAAAGATAGATTATGGTATTAAGCTGTCTCAAATATCTAATGAACTCCAGGTTCTAACAAATTATAAAACCCCTCCATTTCATTTGGCTTTTTTTTTTTTTTTATAGTTTGGAGCCTCCAGCTTTCCTATGTTGACGTCAACGCAAGCTGTGTTGTTTATCATTTTGCTCAATGACTTACTGACCACAGAGTTAACACTGACCTGATCTACAACTTAATCTCTGTAAAAAAAAAAAAAATGCAAACAGGTTAACATACCTTGTAAAATCTGGGCTCTGATGTTTGAGCAAACTTGAAGTTGTACACATTATACTTATCAATGGCCAGATTTGTGACGTCATCCTTAACGTTGTTGTCGTCAGCATTCGTCACATTCTTCCTGTCATCTCTGACGTCGAAGGAGACAGAAAGGCTGCTTAGATTTGCACAAACTGAACCAAAATCACGGAGATGGACAGTTCTTTGCTGAAGCAGATCCTGGACTGGTTTTCTGTCAGCAATGGCTTTTCTTCCTTCAGGACACAGCCCCTGAAGGGGTGTCGGACAAAACTCCTCAATTACACGTTTCAGAAGGGACATCATCACCGCCACGGCCTTTACATGGTAACCTAAATACAGACTGAACATATTTTCATGACCCACTTCTTCAGAAATGATCTGCCCATTTCTGGAAGACGTTCCTCGAAGCCAACAGTCATTTTCGTTTTCTCTGGAATCGCACAAGGTAACCTGGCGGAAGAGGCCCCTTAACCAGGGAATCCTGTCGGCCTGGAGCTGGAAAGAAGTCAGGTTTGTCCACAGCTGGTTCCACACTGGCAGGAACTCCGCGATATGGAGGAGGGGGGGAGCGGTGAGAAGGGAGCCTGGCGAGAGGTTTTGAACAGCAGGCGCCGCCCACAGAGTGTGGGTGTGGAGCCCCACGGCCTCGCTGAGGATCAGCTGCACGTAGCGGGCGTTCTGGAGGGCTGGGAAGAACTGCTTGGCTGTGGACTGCCCGCCCAGAAAAATCAGCCCCGCCACCTCCCCGTTATCTCGGCTCTCCAGCTGAAAGAGGCATACAGGCAGGCGTGAGTATTCAGGCAGGCAGACACATGTGCTCTCTCTCTCTCTCTCTCTCACTCTCATCTCTCTCTCCTCTCTCTCTCTCTCTCTCTCTCTTCTCTCCTCTCTCTCTCTCCTCTCTTCTCTCTCTCTCTCACTCTCTCTCTCTCACTCAACGTTTTGCTATACTATAATGAGAATGGCCATAAACAGTTGTTTCTGATGCGCGCGCGCGCGCGCGCATGTATGTGAGTGTGTATGTGTGTGTGTGTGTATGTGTGTGTGAGTGTGTGTGTGTGTGCCTGTGTGGCTGTGTGTGTATGTGTGCGTGTGTGTGTGGGTGTGTGTGTGTGCGAGCATGCACGCGCACGCGTGTATGTGTCTGTGTGAGTGAATTGGGGTCTGGGGGAGGGGGTTGAGTGTAAGTGTGGATGAATGCGCACGCACATGCGTGTGTGTGTCAAAGTCAAACTTTTATTTGCAGATGGTACATTGAATAAGTAGTGCAGTTGCCTATTTTTTTCAAGCCGCGTGTGTGTGTGTGTGTGTGTGTGTGTGTGTGGTGTAATGGTCCTTGAGGGAGTGTTCTGCAACAACCCTTGGATGAAAATTTGCGTATGCTTATTTTACTTGATTGAGAGGACATGGGATGAGCGAATATTGTTTTTGAAGTGATGTCTTGCAGGGTTTTGATTACCACCCCATTTTCTCTTTTTATGACAAAATGTGACATGACATGAATGAGCACAGTGTAATACAATATTTTTGCATACAACATTGTGTTTACATTGCATTAGCCTAGGGCTTACATGGTTGTATTTGATGGGCACAGTTTTCTGGTGTGGTGAATGTTTTGAGAATGCAATAGCTTGTGAGTATTGTAACTATTTTGAAAATGCCAAAGTCAGTGAGTATTAATGATTTCAGCAGACAGCATTTAAGATGTGCTTGATGCTTGTATTGTGAATGTGATAAGGTATTGACATATCAGGTATAACACCACCAATAACTTTGTTCACAGGCCTATCATCTTTCCATGGTATCCTGGGGAGCAGTTTCGGTGAACTGAGAATTTTTTTACTGTTTTGTTTTGATTCTTTGTCTACGTCAGCCTTTATTTAGTCTTGATTTTGGAATATACACATTCAAGAGTGTACGGTTTTGAGCGCATGCCAAGGTATTGTGCCAAAGTCATAGCAAAGCTTACAAGAAGTTATATTTCTTTTTTGATGCAACATTTTCCATTTTTGCCCCTCAAAGTGTTTTGTGGCCTGAGGCCGATGTATATTAAACCATTTCAGAGTTCAGAGTTCTCTCTCTCTCTCTCTCTCTCTCTCTCTCTCTCTCTCTCTCTCTCTCTCTCTCTCTCTCTCTCTCTCTCTCTCTCTCTCTCTCTCAAACAGTTCATTTTGTAACAGTGAAAAAATGTGTGACTGTGTAAGAACGCTTTTGTATTTTAATTACATGGATAGATAGATAGATAAGATAGATAGATAGATAGATAGATAGATAGATAGATAGATAGATAGATAGATAGATAGATAGATAGATAGATAGATAATAATAATAATAATAATAATAATAATAATAATAATAATAATAATAATAATAATAATAAATGGAATTTATATAGCGCTGTATTTTGCACAGACAAATCAAAGCGCTTGCACTCAACTCATTCTTACACAGTCATGCAACCAATAGCAAGTAATAGTTCTAACAAGTCCTAATGCACACACACGCGCACGCACACACACACACACACACACACACAGGTTATACACTTTGGCAGGGTGATGGAATTTTTGGCTGTTGAAAAGCAGGGATAGCTATGAAATGAAACAGGAGAGGAAATTCTTAGGTTTGAAACAAATATGTCTTGAGGCCAGATTTTAAAGTGTCACAAGAAGGTCTTTGGCGAAGAGAGATATGGAGGCCATTCCAAATCGATGGACCAGAAACAGAAAGAGCGACGGCCAACAGTAGACTGGCTGAATCTAGGTGTTCGTAAGCACAAGGAATCTGCAGCAGAGCGAAGGGAACGAGAAGGGGTGTACAGGTGGAGACATTCACAGAGGTAGGAGGGTGCTGTTTTGCGGAGACATTTGGAACAGAGAGTACTGATCTTATAGTTTATTCTTTGTGGCACAGGAAGAGAGGGGGGTAATGTGCTCAGATTTTTTCTTTCTGAGTACTAGTCGAGCTGCAGAGTTTTGAATACGTTGAAGAGAGTGGATAGATGATGCTGGCAGACCAGCCAAAAGAGAATTGCAATAGTCCAGACGTGATTGAATGAAAGATGCCACGAGTTTGGATGTTGCATCTGTGGACAGGTACTTTCGAATTGCACTAATACGCCGTAATTGATAGTAGCAGGACTGGCAGGTCTGGGTGATGAATTTTTGCATAGAGAGTGCGTTGTCAGTAATGACCCCTAGATACTTCACAGCAGTAGATAGAGGGACTGATGCATTGCTGAATTATATTGAAGCTGTTGTAATGGAAGAGAGTTTGTTTTGGGTCCCTACAAGCATGGCTTCAGTTTTATCAGCGTTTAGTTGTAGCTTGTTCTCTATCATCCAGTTTTGGATATCTTGAAAGCAGTAGGCCATATTTATCAAGAGAGAAGGCAGATTTTCAGGAGTGTCACTGCTTAGAATCTGAGAGTCATCTGCATAAAAGTGATGGTTGATCTGATGACGGTTAATTATATGACAGTGGAGTGGTGTAGAGAGTGAAAAGAACAGGGCCCAGAACTGATCTCTGCGGGACTCCACATTCCATTCTGGCAGGTACTGACTGAATCTTGTTTACTGTGACTGTCTGGAATCGGTCAGTCAGGTACGAGCTAAACCAGGTGAGGGCTGTACCAGTAACACCAAACATTTCTTGAAGACGGGAGAGAAGGATAGAGTGGTCAATAGTGTCGAAGGCTGCAGATAAGTCGAGTAGAGTGAGGAGGAAGATTTTCCCTGAGTCAGAAGCAAGTAGAAGCATGTTTAAGGTGTGAACTAGGGTGGTTTCAGTGCTGTGGTTGGCGATAGGCAGATTGAAACGCAGGAAGAAGGCTGTTGGAGAGAAGGTGGTTGTTGAGCTGTTTCAGAACTACTCTTTCAAGGACTTTAGAGATAAAAGGTAGGTTGGAAACAGGTCTGTAATTCTTCAGAATGTTAGGGTCAAGGTCATGCTTTTTGAGTAGTAGTGTGACTAAAGCAGTTTTGAGAGCTGAAGGAACATCTCCAGAAACAAGAGATGAGTTTACTATCTTTGTGATAGTGGGTATAAGCTGTGGCAGGCACTGCACGAAAAGAGAAGCAGGTATGGGGTCGAGATCGCATGATTTTATAGTCATTCCTTTCAGAATTGTCTCGATTTCTTTCTTGCTTGCTGGATGAAAGGACAGGAGAGGAGTGCCAGAAAATTGAGGATCACAAACTGCAGGCTGGAAAGGAGTCTGATCCAAGCTAGAGCGAATGTTGCGGATTTTGTCAGAAAAAAATGCAGAAAATATAGAAGGAAGTTCAGAGTTGTTGTAGATAGAAGTCAGACGGCCAGCCTTCGCTGATCCAAGAAGAGTGGATGTGAGGGAAAAGAGAGATTTCATACATGTGGCATCAAGAACTTGAGAAGAGTAATACTTTGTTTTTGCTGAATGGATTAAGGTTTTGACTTTGTTGAGTTGTTTACGAAGAAGCTGTTTATTAATTTCAGTTTTTATTTTTTGCCATTGGCGATAGATAGATAGATAGATAGACAGACAGACAGACAGACAGACAGACAGACAGACAGACAGACAGACAGACAGACAGACAGACAGATAGATAGACAGACAGATAGATAGATAGATAGATAGATAGATAGATAGATAGATAGATAGATAGATAGATAGATAGACGTATTGCGTAGACATCGCTGTATCTCGTTTTATCTCATTATTTCTAACAGTTTTAAAGGGAAGAGAAGATTTCACCACTTAAATTAGCCAGTGCACTTTCTGATTTTAAAATGCAGTGACATTAGTCAAGGGAAGAAATCTTTCACCACTGAAATTAGCCAGTGCAATTTCTGATTTTAACTCTCTCCCTCCGAACGTTCCTGGTCACACAACGGTTTCGTAGGAACATTCCTGATCGGGAATCCGAGGTTTGGACAAATTTTATTTCAGGGACTAGCACCAAAGTGACGTTATAAGCTAATAAGAACATTGCTGGACTATTTATCTGTCAAAATCAACCAATCAGAACATATCTTAATGTTTCCTGGTTGTTTGTTAGGCCTAGTCGTGGCCTGACCCTCTGCATCTCATTATTGTCAGTGTCAAAATGGCGTCTGATGCTTCATCTTAGAAACAACAAAGCGCGATACAACGAAAACAACGTTTCGATCTTGCTGATGTTATTCATTTTTTTCAGACTGAAGGATGAAGGGAGTGATGATGATGATTTGAGTTTTCTGGTTTTGGGTTGTTTTTTTTATAGCTACTTTCTTTTATTCATGATACATTCTTTTTTTCAGTACTCTTTCTTTTGAACAAATAAATAGTGTATATACATCTCTAAAAAAAAGTTACAAATTTTTAATAGATTTTACTCTGTTGACATCTTTTTATATAGTCATGGACATTTAAGTTGACAGTAATTTTCTCAGCTGTGCTTCTTGTTCAAAAACCACCTGGTATTGTAGCGTAGATTTGGTCTTTTTGATCTTACTAATGCACATTTTTCCAAGCAAGATAATTCTGTTGATCCAACGATTTGTTTCAGTAAGTTCCTTTGGATTATAGCCAAACACAATGTCAGTGACTGAGAGATGAAGGTTTTTACCAGTTACAGACAAGAGAGTGTTGTCAATCTATCTATCTATCTATCTGTCACGTAGTCTGACGACCGTGGGGGCACCCTCAAAGACTCAACAACCAGTTCCCTTCATTCCTCTCTCTGTTCTGTCTTTCTCAGGGTTTTGTTGAGTTCTAGGCCTGTCCATTCGCTGATGTTATCCTCCCAGTTCTTCCTTGGTCTGCCTCTTCTTCTTCCTCCTTGGACAGTGCCTTGTAAAATTGTCTTTGCAAGTACTTTGGATCTTGTGACATGCCCATACCATTTCAGTTTACGCTTTTTCACGATCGTTAGAAGGTTCTCATAGGGCCCAATGATTTGCTGGATTCTGTTATGAACGCTTTCGTTGCTTATATGGTCTTTGTGGGAGATGCCAAGGAGTCTTCGAAAGCATCTCATCTCCACCGCCTGTACTCCTCTCCAAATCTGCAGTCATGGTCCATGATTCACAGGCATACAGAAATATGGATATGACAAGGGAGCGCATTAGTCTGATCTTGGAGATAAGTGATATATTTTTATCTCTCCAGATGGTGTTTAGTTTTGACAGTGCTGTTATTGTCTGTGCAGTCCTACATACTACTTCTGGCTTGGATCCCTGGTCTGATACAATGGCTCCCAGTACTTGAAGCTTTGAAATGTTTCCAGCTTCTGGTCATTAACCCTGATATCAGTGCTAATGCCGTTGGTGTTATTAGTCATCAGTTTGGTCTTCTCTACACTGATTTCCATGCCGTATGTTTTGGAGGCCTTATTCAGGTGTTCTGTTAGGCTGGCAAGCTCTTTTTCTGATCCTGCTATTCCATCAATGTCATCTGCGAAGCGGAGGCTTGTGATCGTTCTGCCACTAATGCTGACTGATCCTTCATGATGTTCCAGTGCATCAGCCATGATTGTCTCAAGGAAGATGTTGAAAAGAGTGGGTGAGAGTAGACAGCCCTGCCTTACTCCAACTGTTGTTCGGAACCATTCTCCAATGTTGTTGTTGTAGTACACTGCACTGGTGGCCTCGCTGTACAGCTGTTTGATGACTCAGGTTTGCATTGATGCTGTACAAATTCATGGTTGCCCACAAAGCTGCATGCCACACCCTGTCAAATGCCTTCTTAAAATCGATAAATAAATGGTAAATGTCTTGTTGATGTTGAAGGTACCGCTCACATAGTATTCTGAGGTTGAATATCTGTTCTGTTGTGCTGCGCCCTGCTCTGAAACCTGCTTGTTCCTCAGCAATGATGGTCTCTGCTTGTGTCTTCAGTCTATTCAATATTATCTGCAGCATGACCTTGCTTGGGTGGCATATGAGGCTGATTGTGCGGTAATTATGGCATTGTTGTAGATTTCCTTTCTTGGGGAGGGTGATGATGAGTGACTGTGTCCATGGTGTTGGCCATTTTCCTGTCTGCCAGATCTTGTTGCAGATTCTTAGTAGGGCGCTGATCATGGCTTCCCCTCCAGCTTGAACCAACTCAGCTAGAATGTTGTCAGCCCCTGCTGACTTTCCCTTTTTCAGCGATCTGACTGCTGTTTCCACTTCTTCTCGGAGGATAGGGTGACTGTCTGTGTCTTTGCTTGCGGGTACATTAAGGACTTCTGGATCTCCTGCGGTTCTATAGTTATACAGGTCGGAGCAGTATTCTGTCCATCTGTTCAGAATATCCTGGTCGTCAATGAGACACTTCCCATTTTTGTCTTGGATTGTTAAACCTTTTCCCTGTTTTGTGCTAGTCAGGTCTTTCACCAGCTGATATGCTTTCTTGCTATTGTTTTTCTTGATGTTCTCTTCAATGTCTTGGCACTGTTCACCGATCCATTTTTCTTTTGCCTCCGTCATGGACTTCCTGATTCTTTTGTTGACTGCCCTATATTGTTCTGCTCTTTCTTTTGTTTCATTTTTCTTTTTCTTCAACTCTCTACGCTTGTCGCATAGTTGTAGGATGTTAGGTGTGACCCAT
The DNA here is from genome assembly GCA_028751875.1 of Rapana venosa. Classification (NCBI taxonomy): domain Eukaryota; kingdom Metazoa; phylum Mollusca; class Gastropoda; order Neogastropoda; family Muricidae; genus Rapana; species Rapana venosa. The sequence continues at coordinate 54,355,692 of CM054144.1, forward strand.
GGTTTTTTGACTGGTCCGTGTTTGCCAAGAAACTCGCTTGCTGTTTCAGTCACTGCTGTATTGAAACTAATCAGTGTATCTATGTCTGAGTCTATCACAGTGAGTGCTGCAAACTTTCCACCTATCCTAGCTTGAAAAATTTCTACTACCTCTGGGTCCTCAGCTTCTCGAGGTCAAATTTGATCCTAATGTTGTTCCGCTTGTGGATTTTCTTTAGACATAGTCGGAAAGTCATCATCACAAGATCATGATCACTCCCTATGTCTGCTCCTGGAAGCTAGACTGAAACCGTCTTTTCACCATGATGTTATCTATTTGGTTGTGGTGTTCTCCATTTGGGCTATGCCATGTCCATTTTCTGGATTTCTTGTGTGGGCCAAGTGTATTCACTAGCTGGAGGTGGTTGTTACTGGCAAACTCCAGGAGTCTCAAGCCTCTTTCATTTGATTGGTTATTGCAATGTGGCCCACAAACGCCCTCCCAATCTTTCCATGCATCTTCTCCTACCTTGGCATTCCAGTCACCTTGCACAACAAGGATGTCTTTCTTGGGAGTTTGATTCAGAACCTCTTGTAGCTGGTCATAAAATTCTTCTATGGCTTCATCTGTGCAGTCTGATGTAGGGGCGTATGCCTGTACTACAGTTATGTTAAAGGGGGTTGTTCTCAGGCGGATGGTAATAAGTCTGCTGGACACAGGCTGACAGCTCATGACGGTGTTCACGATGTCTTTGTGAACGAGAAACCCCACGTCGTGTTCATGTTTGTTGTCAATATACGTCCAAAAACGTTTTACTTTCGGACATTCATAAAAGAAATGATCAATGAAATCGATTATGTTTGAGCAGTAGACACAAAACACAGAATCAGATATACCCATTTTATAAGATTTGAGTTTTCTGATGAGGGAGGGAAGGGGGGATCGAATCAGCCGAATCTCACTGGCTGCATGTCAGTGAAGGAGAGGGGAGGAGGTGGATGAAGAAGAAATGTGTCAAGTGAAAGTAAGCTGTTTGATGCAACAGATATGAATAGGGATGGGTTTTTACAGTTTATGCTTCATGATTGGGTTTCCATATTAATAATTTTCCTTGTGTTCCACCCTTTAAGAATGCCACCCCACCCCCCACCCCCTTTGATTTCTCATTTTCCTGAATTAAATGTGCATAATACCACATCCTAGTGTCTATCATCTTCATTTGAGATAAATTCCAATCATTGTTTGTATCATTCTGAACATTGGCTGACTTGTTTCACCTCCTTCTGGCTCCTGGGATATAGGTTAAAGTTGTGAGTGAGCGGGTTTTTTTGTTTTCGTTTTTTTAACTAAAGTTAGCGACACTTTTTGTATACCTCTGCTAGCTGAACTATTTAAATAAGAAACTTTATACTTTTACATTAGACTTACTCAATATATTACTAATTATTTCTTTAAATTTTAATTCCTAACTTGCAATAGCTTTTTTTTGGGGGGGAGGGGGGATTTTTTCCTAATCCTTACAAATGGCCAGGATTTGGTGAATAGCAGGGGAGAGAAATGTCAGAGCGGAGTGAATTAAGATGCAGTGACATTAGGCTAGTAAAGTGAAGAGAAGATTTCACCACGGAAATTAGCCAGTGCAATTTCTGATTTTAAGATGCATGGACAATAGCAGATGGAGGATCTGTGGTTTAGAGGTAACGCACCTGTCCAGAAAGCGAGAAGTAAAGGTTCAATCCCCAGTTTGTGCCAAAACTTCCCCCCCCCCTCCCATCCACTTAAGTGATAAGACTGCCCCCCCCCCCCCCCCATACCTCCACTAGACTTTGAGTGGTGATGTGGATGCTAATCTTTCAGATGAGACAATAAGCAGAGATCCCGTGCGCAATACACATTCAGTCTAATGTAACAACCCAAGGCAACAAGAGAGTTGCCCCTGCCAATATTATGTGGAAAAAGCCATCCTGTAGGGAAACAAATATACTTGCAAACATTCTCGGTTTAACACATTTACTGTACTAAACTACCCACTGGTACAAACTCTGATCCATCACCGGGTAGGACAATGAATTATCATAGATTCAAAGTCTGCTACTCCTTTATCTGTAGTGTGTCATCATTCAAAATTAACATTTCTGTATTTAAAGCACATTCAATGGACACTATACATACAGCCTACGTACAACTTGGTAGATATAACCTATTTTCTTTCCCACAGAATAAACAAACACTTGAAAGAGTAAAACAAATGTTAAACTGTAAACAGGAAATGACACAATCTAAGAGCACACATTTTGGTGGCAAATCCTATTTGAGACAAAAATGCTCTTTATGCCTTACTCAATGGTCGACTATAAACAATAAATACTAATAAAAGTTCTTACAAGTTCATAATTTCAAAATTGTCTCACGTCAATAAACATGTCTCTGCGGCTGTTTACAAATTATTCAAATAAATGGTTCAGTCTCTCGAAAATCATGCAGTTTTCGTAGTCATAAAAAGAAAAAACTTGTCACCATTTTTCATTTTAAAATTATTTATCAATAGCAGTAATAGTAGTGAAGGAAAACGAGTGCAGGTATCCACTTACAGGTTTTTTTAAAATGATTTTCAAAGATTCATAACATAAAATGCTATAGGAAATAGAATCACACCATTTTCAGACAATTTTTGTGTAAGAACCATGCCTTTGGCCTGTCCTGACTCGAGTTTAGGCTTCTGGATGGGACCTTCATCAGAGGTCCCGATAGTGATTGACACTTCACCTGCTGTGGTACCTTACAGCAAGACACTTTTCAGAATTGAGAAGTGACAATTGCATTGACAAGAATATTTGATATTCCTGTGGACTTTTAAAGCTGCCATCAAAAGACGATTATAAGAGGAAGAAAATATGCTCAAAAAATATGTTGCACATAAAAGGGGGAAAATATCATCTAGTGTGTCTTTGTGCCATATGTTTGGGGATCCTATTGAAAGGATTCAAGGGAGGTCATAAGCTTATGTTTGTATCCAGCCAAATGGTCAGTCTAAGCTAGATAATAACTCAAACATTGCCACACAAATTAACAGTGCAAGCACAGGCAAGAGAAGTTAGTGGGGGGGGGGGGGTGGAATGGTTCACTCTTGGATCTTCAAGAGTTGCCATTCCCAACATGACCACATAAAATATTAACGCAGAAATAGTAGTGGAGGAAAACAAGTGCAGGTAACCACTTACAACTTCCTATTAATTTTTTTTAATAATTTTCAAAGATTCATTAAAAAAAAAAAAGGAAATGCTAGAAAATAGAATCTTTCAATGACACCATTTTAAGGCATTTTTGTGTAAGAACCATGCCTTTGCCCTGACCTGATTCGAGTTTCAGCTCCTATATGAACTTTCATCAGAGGTCCCGGCGGTGATTGAAACTACACCTGCTGTGGTACCTTACAGCAAGACACTTTTCAGAATTGATACGTGACAATTGCATTCACAAGAATATTTGCTATTATTTATTTTTATTTTATTGCAAAAAACAACTTTCCACACAGGTAATGAAACAGACAGGTTTCTCGCTACTTACATACATACATTTAAGTAAGGGACAACAAATAAGCATGGTTCCTACACGTCTACTTTCCCCAGAAACTGACTCCTTGCTGAATACAGATGTTCCTTTATTCATAAGCCCAGTGAAAGATATTCTTTATCCAATTGTGTTTAAAAGTTGCACAAAATGTTTTAACATGAAGAGTATTTCAACTTTTTAAAAAAGTCTCTATGTTTTGAAGCTTGAAAACACTATTTTTGATAATGGCATATTCCTGGAAATCTGGTAACCACGCGAGATGATCGTGCCGTGGGCTTTGGTCAAATCCGTTGCATCTAGATGGTGGCAGTACTGCTTAAATGTAAATTAATTACAGTAGTTGTATAAATATTGTGTGACATATTATTAAAAGAATTAGTAGTAAGATTGTTACAAAGATGGATTACAGACAAGCAAATGACATTAAAAGATAATCTCTTCAGTCCAGCTTGTTAATGCTGTGATTAGAATGGTTTCCTTACCTGTCCAGCAATGTCCTTCTTTTGGATGTTGAATTTCCGTGTTCCGGTGTCTGAGGACAGACTGGCAAACACAGGCACACACACCTTGCTGTTTTCTGCAATCATCCGGAGCTCCGTGGCTGCTGAACGACCGTATTCACTATCTTCATAAACTAGTGCCACGTAGTTCCATTCCAGCTGCAGAATTAGCTTCAGTATCACCTTTTGAAAACAACAGATAAGATATCATTTTGGGGAACTAGATGTTAAACAAAAAAGCACGTTGTTGTTGTTGCTTTGAATTTACTTCTGGTCACTCAAAGTAATGTTAGACGATGAGAAAAAAGCACGACAGTGCTTCCCTAAAAAATAAGAATTTTGCATTGCCTTGCCTTGCCTCGCCTCACTTATATAGACTAGACAAATTCCTGGGGTAATAACTGTGTTTCAAAGTGTAAATTCTAATTGTTACTTAAGATTTTTAAGTTTTTGTATACAGAAAAAGGAAGAGTCACGGTCAAAAGACTAAGGTTATTAGAGCTGTAAGCTTTTGGCTCGTTGTTGCTCTATTGTCTTTGTGAATATGTATCCTTTTTGCAAATAATGTATTTAAAACAAAGTTGGCGAGAAAAAGCACAGAAGGAGAATGAATTGCGTCAAAGTGAGTTGACATTTTGGTATCATGGCTTCTTCTTTTTCACAACTATAAACACCAGTTCCAATCTGTGTTTCTGTGGTGAACAAGGGCTGTTGCTCCAATGCCATTCAACGCGATCTCACCACTCACAATCCCATTCTTGTTCCGCTGGACCCCCGGAGCCGAAAGCCGAAAATGAACCGTCAATGTTAGATTGTCCTGAAGCCACTGATCAAAGGAAACCTTGCACTCCAGCTGTCTCTGTATGAGCCACTATTAAGTTTGACTGTTCTGTTCCCCCAGGAGTCCTCGAAAAGCCCTTTCGATGAGACTAGAAACTGAGGTCTCCGATAGGAAGCACGCAGAGCATCTTGCTCATATGTAAAAACCGTTCCACCTTTCGGAAGAGTAGGACACTGCATGCTGGTAGTTCCTACCATGACAAAATGACAAAATTAAAGCACAACCTTTAGTACTGGCTTCGTCACAGAGCTAAGCTGCTTAAGATGGCAACCCTCAATCCTCTACGTTTCTCCATTTTCGTATAGGATTGTAGATTTTGATACGAAATGATTATACGCAAAGAAGGAACGTGCACTGATGCCACTATGAGACCAAGATGTAAGGAACCTCTAAATCAGAGAGGCTTGTTTTTCATTGCAAGATATGTGGATGATAACAGTGATAACACGAAGGTCCAGGCAGGACTGGGACTGGTCTAAGAATTTTGGCAACACTGTCAAAGTCACAGTGTATGGTGCTCAGTTACACAGTCCCAGTTTTCCCACAAAACTTACATACACTTAAATGTGAGCAGGGGGCTGTCAATGTCCCGAAAACTTGAACTTAATACCCTTAACAAGAACTTCAAATTATCAACTTTCACCAAGGTGCATACAGCGTTTTCCATTACACCAAGGTTGCCAGTTGTCGTCGTCGTCGTCGTCGTCGTCGTCGTCGTTGTTGTTGTTGTTGTTGTTGTTGTCGAGTGTTCCCAGTTTGAGCATCCTGGAGGCAACTCAGAACACACCCTCCACCTTCTCCTTTTCGTTACTCAGCTGCAGCTCCGAGGTTCACTAATGGTGAGATTTTGTGTATGCAACATTTTGCCCATCATTAAGGTAGCCGCATTCCGACTTCGGGGATGATGTCTGAACATGACACTAGTATGCATACGGGTGGTTTTTTAATTTTGTGTTTTTGTCATGGTAGGAACTACCAGCATGCAGTGTCCTACTATTCCGAAAGGTGGAACGGTTTTTACATATGAGCAAGATGTTCTGCGTGCTTCCTATAGGAGACCTCAGTTTCTAGTCTCATCTAAAGGGCTTTTCGAGGACTCCTGGTGGAAATGCTCTCGACCAGGCGTCTCAGTGGTGGTGGTTTGAACCCACGCCATGAGTTCCCAAGCTCAGCGTTCTAACCACTAGACTAACTCGACCACATACTCTCCATCTAACTCATCACACATGGCAATCACCATGGGAATATATATCTGCGTTGGATGAGAAGTTAACATGTATGACTTTTCCATAACTTCGCCATACAGAAAGCCATACTCCGTCTTCAGGGGATTTTTTTAAATTTTAGGCCTTGTCACTTTCCCAACATGACTGACAGTTTGGACCAAGGCAGCTAGTCAGTCCGGTATATTAGAGAGCTTCATAACAGCAATTCCCCATACAGTACTAGCTTTGTTAGACAAGTAGTTTTAATTGCATGGTCCTAGTTGTATTACTTCAAAGGGCTCAAGCAACCATGTGCGTGTGTGTGGTGTGTGTGTGTGTGTGTGTGTGTGTGTGTGTGTGTGTGTGTGTGTGTGTGTGTGTGTGTGTGTGTGTGTGTGTGTGTGTGCATGCGCACTCACGCACACGCACACGCACGCACGCACGCAAGCAAGGAAGCAAGCGCAAGTATAATATTAATCAGCTCTGGAGTAAGAGTTGGTCAGAGCCCCTTGAAAACCATCCTTCAAGTACAGCCTCTCATGAGGGATTGAACCACTAGCACAATAACAGCAAACAACACTAACCATAAGGGCTGGTTGGGCCAGAGATTAGTGTACTAACACAACATTGCGCATCTTGTCAAGAAACCAACCAATTAATGAAGAGAACGAAAAGAATTTGATTGACCTACCTGGATCTGGATTTCATCGGAGGTTATGACCCGGAAGAAATTAGGGTACAGCGTTTTGTCGCTGAGACCTTTTGCAGTGGCTGAGCCACTGATCTGTAGTGGTTGCTGATTGGTTGGCAGGGAGCCAATCAAACGTGAGGTTGCAACGGCTTCTGATGACGTGTCTGGTCCAATCAGACCTTGACATTCAACCCAATCAAATCAGATCACATTTGCTGCCAAGTTGGCATCAGAAACATTCTCACACATGTATACAGGCAAATAGGCCTACAATCTCCTGTCAATATCTGAATAGAGATGCACATGCACACAATGTTTTCCTTCTTTGGGTAGGCACACAGAGGCCATGTCTAGATTAGCATTACAATAGACAAGGAAGAGTTCTGGAGTGTAATCATAATAACTCATATGTAAGTGCTTACGTTATATGACTATCCAAAGTTCCGTAGATTAAAAATGTTTATGTGTGTGGTATCCACATAGATGAAATGCAAACTTGTGTGTTCAAATATTTGTAATGTCTGTAAATCCAGATTTGCTATCTTACTCCATCCTCTTTGGTATTGTCAAGTCAAGTCAAATCTTTATTTCCTGATGGCACATTGAATAAGCAATGCATTTGCTTTTATTCATCAAGCCATCTGTCTAGGAACAAAAAAACAACTTGATCAATATTATCTAACTACATTATTGCCATAACCAATAATAATAAAACTAACTCCAAAAGAAAAATAGAAACAGAGGAAAAAAAAAAGAAAGAAAACACATACACACACACATTCTTGCAGAACATCTTGGCACACATTAAATCCTGTTCCGCTTTTCGTAAGAGTAGGCCATTGTGTACGGTGAGAACAGATGACAGAATTGACAAAACCGCATACACACGGGGACTGGATGTAAAAAAGCACATGACTGCCTATTCCATTATCCTCGATATAAAAGAATAAATAAAATATAAATAAATAAATACAATATTCTCAGCGACCAAAAACAAAAAACTCATCAACAACGAAAAAATGGACCCCCCCCCCCCCCAAAAAAAATACACTGCATAACTCGTACATACATACACGCATACACGCGCGCACACGCACACACAAACACGCACACACAACGCAATTTAACACAACACAACCCAACAACACAACACACACACATTCATACACATAATCACGTACATACACGTGCACATTTGTACTCACTTAGATTTGGATTACAAGAAAATGAGAGGAAAAAGGTAAAATATCAAACAAAATATATCAGGTTACAATATTCCCGTTTCATTGTCATACTTTATATTTAATGACAATCAACACACAAAGAAACAAAAATCAAACAAGGAAACAAACAGAACAAAGCATCCCCCCAAAAAAATTAGAAAAAAAGAACAATAAACAAAAACATCAACAAAAACAAAAAACCAAAAAGACCCAAACAAATAAAAAGAAGAAAATACTATCCATACCTAACTGCATCGACAATACTGTCAGCAATTATATCCCTCCTTTCCTCTCAACATTCATGAACATTTATTCATATGTGCTAAGTTCTTAAAGTAGTACTTTTCAACATTTAAAATATACATTCAATACCAATCAAACATAAAAGATCAGACAAATAATTCGATAATAATGATCACAATAAGTTGATACAATAATTATGATAATCACCCATCACCACTAACAATAATAATACAGTAATAGCAAAAAAATAATGGAAAAAGACAGGGGGGGGGGGGGGGGGGGCATCCGGTAGGAACGTAAAAAGACAAGCCAACATACAGAAAAATGAAAAGAAAAAATATACAAATGAAAAAAACTAGTGTGCATACATCTATGAATTCCTACATAATGAAGAAAAGAGACAAACCAAGGCCCACAACTACCTAGACTGACAAGCCAAAACAATTTTTAAAAATTCTAACAGTGTACTAACAATCCCATCACTAAGAATAACAAAAACAACATCCATAACAAAATCTATTAAACTGGACATGAGAGAAAGCATTGGGAAATAAAATCAAGTCACAATATCTAATCAGCACATCAACTTTTTGCTTTTCTCCTTCCGTTGTTGGCTTCAGTTTTACAGGGTCTTGTATCAGTTATTCATAGCTTTTCATTAACATATACAGTAGCTAAAAACAAAATGCCTCTTTCTCTCCATCCACCCTACACACACACAAACATACACATACACACACACGCGCACACACACACACACACACACACATACGCACACACACACACACACACACACACACACACGTGCGTGCGTGCGCGCGCGCGCGCTCAGAGCATGTAACAGTGTAGTATTTGAGTCACAGTAAATCACACCTAAAATATGTTTATGGGATGCAGAAAGTGCTGATCCATTTAATATAAGCATGGCTCATTGACTTATAAGTCAGTTCTTAAACATTTATGCATTAAATGCTTTTTCAGCTGTGTCTTGAACTGATTTTTGTTTTTGATACATTTTAAACTTTTTGGGAGCTTGTTCCATAAAACACTACCTGAATATAAGAAGCTTGTTTTGTACAGATTATATCTGGGTATGGAAAATGTTAGTAGATGATTGTGCCTGGTTCATTAATTTTGAAGCTATTAGTGATCTTTGGAGGGGCATTTCCAATAATAACTTTTGTAAAAATAGAGCTTTATTGAAATCAAGTCTGTTTTTGAGGGTTAGAATATTTGTTTGTTTATGATCGTTGATTGTTATTGAGCTAGATTTTAATAGAACAAGTTTTAGGGCTCTTTTATATAGGCGATGAATTAATTTCAGATTTGTTTGACTGCAGCTATCCCAAAGAGATAAAGCATAGTCGATGATAGGCAAAATATGGCCACTAAAAAGAGTTTTAATTTTTTTTAATTTAGAAAGTGTTTTACTTTTGATAACTGAAGTAGTTAGCAAGACGTTTAACTAGTGCCATGACATGGTCAGTGCAAGTCAGATGTTTATCAATAATGACCCCTAGAGTTTTGTGTAAGTCAACTTCTTCAATAACCCTTTTATCTATCAACAGAGGTTGGAATCTATTTTTCATTTTTTATCTCTTTTTTAATCTCTCTTTTTCTCTCTAGTGCATTCCCGTTCAAGGGGATTTTTCCTCTGGAGTTAACATCTGTGCCAACTCCACTCTCCCCAAAAAGTCCTTTGGATGAGACTATAAACCGAGGTCCCGTGTGCGAACGCATGCAGAACATCTTGCGCACACGTTGAAACCCGTTCCGCTATTCGGAAGAGTAGGCCGTTGTGTGCCGGTGGGAACGGATGACAAAATTTAAACAACTGCATAGACACGGGGACTGGATGAAAAAAGCACATGAGTGCTTACTCCATTATCCTCAAAATAAAAGAATAAACTAAAATAAAGAATAAAATACATTTACTTAGTTTTTTTGTGCATTTAAGGACATATGGTTTAATTGAGTCCAAGTAATCAATCTGCCAATACTGTTTTGAAGTTTGAGTGTTAGTTTGTGGGGATCAGAGTCACTACAGTAGAGGGATGTGTCATCAGCGAACATTTCATAGCTACATTCTAGAAATGAAGGTAAGCCATTTACATAGATTGAAAATAAAAGGGGACCCATTACTGACCCTTGTGGTACTCTATGTTTAATAGATAGTAGTTCTGAGGTTTTATTATTTGCAGTTACTAGCTGCTTCCTATCAGACAAAAAACTTTTAAGGAGATTGATTATTTCTGGTGTTAGTTTATACAGGTGAAGTTTTCGCAATAGCAAGGAGTGATTGATTACATCAAATGCTTTTTCAAAGTCAACAAAAAGAAGACCTTATATCTGTTTTCATTTATGTTGTGTAGGAGACTGTCTGTGAGTTGAGTAAGAGCTCTATGACAGGAATAGTTTTTACGAAAGCCTGACTGATCTTCATTTATTAGATTGTTGTTTACAAAGTAGGAATATAACGATTGATGGATATGTTTTTCAATGGGTTTAGATAAAACAGATAGAATTGAAATTGGTCAAGAAGATTCACATGATTTGCGGACTTTTACCCTTTTAAACATGAGAGGGAACTTGTTTTTCTCTATGCACAAGTTATATAGATATGTTAGTGTTTCAACTATAACTGGACCAGAAAGCTTAATTATTCTTCCATCCAGATTATCTAGGCCTCATGTTCTGGAATTTGTTTGGAGAGATAGTCTTATAAACACGTCTGTGCTTGTCATTGGCAGTAGTTTGAATGGGAATCTAATTTGTTTTGATTCTACATACTGTTCTAAGTAAAGGAGATCATTTTCACTTGACTTGTCACATGGTATAACTTTAGCAGCAGTGCTTGTGAAGTGGTCATTCAATTCATCAGCTGATATATCTCTAACTGTCTGTTGACTTTTTGATAAAGGTTTATTAATAATATATTGATGGCTTTCCAAATTTGGCGAGAGTCAGTAGTTGTAACTAACAACTTTTTAAAGTAATCACGTTTTGATCTGCATTTTAGTGAAGTTAGTTTGTTTCTTTGCATTCTAAATTGCTCTTTTGAACCATGGGTTTTCAAATAGTGACTTAACTGCATTTCAGATTCTATGTCTTTTGTTATCCAAGAAGGTTTCATTTTTTAACTCTTTTTTTATGAAGGGGGCATGCTTGTCCTACACTTAAATAACTGTGCTAATCCAAAATTCAGCAGCTTTGTCAGGGTCTCTGATTTGATATATGTCATTTAATGGCGAGTTTGTCAAGTCCGAGAGAAGATCTTGCTCATTGAAGTTCTTAAATTTTCTAAAAGATAGTTTTATGCCCTACTTTTGGAATTTTTATATGACTTTAAAACCAAGTACAACACACAGGATTATGATCACTGCATCCACATGAAGGAGAGCATACTTCTGTCACATGTTGTTTTGCAGTAGTGTAGATATTATCTATTAACGTGTTAGAGTTACTCGAGTTGGTCTATCTATTAGTTGTTCTAGGCCAAGCATAGATATTATGACTCCATTTTGGCTTAGGTTTTAATAAGTCTATGTTAAAATACCCAAGAATGATTGTTTCATAGTTTTAAAGTGCTACTTCATCCATAAGGGAGTTAAATTGTTCTACCCCATCTGTGGTTTATAAATATATATTTATATAATATAAATTCTATTAATATTGGACTATTGTGTTTTAATTTGATTTCAACCCAAATGGATTCAATTATAGTCTTTTACAGTTCAGTGAAGAAGCAAAATATGTTAGAAGTCCAGTGGACTTGGGTTTATGTGGGTCTTGGTGGAAGATCTGACACCCTGGAATATTCATGTATGCATCAGTTACATTTGGAGAAAGGCGGGATTCAACTAGGCAAAATAAATGAAACTGATTTCCACTATTGCATAGTATGGTTGCAATAATATTATCGTCTTTTTTGTTTGTTGCATTGTTGATATTTAGGTAGGTGACACGAAGGCTTTTTGTTGGCCACTTGTCTGAAGTTAGATACATTTGTAAAGATAAATGCTGCTTATATGAAATCTTGATCAGTATTTTTAAGTAATCTCAAATTAGAAGACCTGATCACTAGGCTTTAAAACAGGTAATCTACAAATATTATATAGCATTTTTTTAATAAAAGGAAAAACACCAACAACAATATAAAAAATAAAATAAAATGAAAAGCACAATGTTAAAAATAAATAAAATGCCTGCAATGAATCAGTAAGTTATGTGAATACATTGAATAAAACTAGTCCCGGTTGTATTGCGCACCCTATCTAAAAAGTTAACTCTAAAACGCATGCACACTAAAAAAATATACTTTTGATAAACTGAGGCACCACGATTTTTTTCTAAAACAATCAGTCTCACTTACACACAACAAATATTCATATAAAGCTCTAAACAAAAAAGATACAGTGACAAGGTATAGATAGAAAAAAACCTGAAATGTTTGATAAATTGCAAAAGAAAATGTCAAAATTCAACTTGTCACAAACACAACCGCTCTGTTACAAGAGTCTCTCGTATCCTGATATAGCTGGTAGTCACAAAATCAATTGTTCCAGGCAATCACAATACTTTCTATATAAGTCACACTGCAGTATGACATTCATCACCATCATTAGATTTTTTGACATATAGGGAGAGTGGGGGCAGGGTGAATTGTCACAGACGCTTTGACGCTTTGACGCTTTGACCAATTTATTGTCATTGCCCAAAGTGGCCTATTGACAAGGGGGGTTATACACGACTTTCTTTTGTAAATACAAATAAATACAAGAAAAATCACATGATGCATTTAACGTAACGAAAACCAAAAAACCAAAAATGAGCTCTTATGAACGGATACGACTTTAAGCTGTGACGTAAACTCAGTTTCAAAATGAACACAAAGTAATAACAAGGATGAACAATAAGAACCAATAAGCAATAACTAAAATCATGAAAAGAACATTCTAGAATGCTATATTAGACCATCCATTGACATTGTATGTGAAATTTTCAAAAAATATTCTTGCTGGAGACTACAGCGTAATTATAAATGTTTCTTTATGTGTTTCACAAAATGCTGGAGTTTACATAATATAAATGTTATTTAGTTTAGTCACAAATGTTAAGCTAATTGGAACTTAGCTGTAATTGTCTTAATTTCAGTGCTTCAGCAATAAACTTTGCAACCGATTTGATCACAATATCATCATCGGACGATAAGATAGAAAAAATATCTTGCCTTCGGAAAGCTTCTAGATTGAGAACACCACAGTTTTCACGTATGGAAACATATGATTGACAATGAAACAGGAAATGCACTTCATCATCAAGAATATGACCACACATAGGACATGGGAACTGTGTGGACGTCTCAGGTTGAAAACCTCTTTTGTTGCATTGAAGCCGAGTGCTCTTAGTCGAAATCTTGCATAAATTAGTCGATGCCATTTGTCAGTGACTATTCGAAGATACTTTTCAGCTTGAAAAAGCACACTTAAACGAAAAAACCAGCAGTATTTATCTTTACTTTCCATGTCCGAGTGCCAATTTTGTTTAAATGAACAAATGAGTCTGTCTTTCAATTCAGAAATAAACCCATGCTCGCTACCTACTTCCTGAGACAACCACACGATTCCAAAACCATGTTCTGATAAAAACTTTTTAACTTGATATGCCCAATTCTTCTTACCCAGCTCCATTTGTATAACCATCATGTCATAAGACTGCCTACATAAACGTGACCTTGGAAGTTTCAGTAAGTTTTAGCCAGTATTTAATACATTAACAGACGTTCTGATGTTTAAAGGATATCTTCCCGTTTCTCCATATAGTACAGTATTTGACGAATGGATTGGGACATTTAAGAAACGTTTGATAGCATATGTATGTATTTTTTTCCATTTGTGGATTAACAGTAAGTCCCATATTTCAGATGCATATGTAAGTAAAGGTTCTATTTGAACATAAAAACAATTTCCAAAATAAAGAACAATCTACTGAATTCAGCTTTCGTAACGTTTTTAAGATTTCGATTACACCTTTTTTCCCTTTCCTGCAACATTCACGCCATGCAACATTCAAACTTAGCTTCGTTGAAAATGTCATCCCTAGGTACTTATAAGAATTCACGACTTTCACTTCAGCATTTCCATAAAACCATTTTTCACGCACTGATAAATGTCCACCCATTCTAAAAATCATGATGTTCGTTTTTTCCATATTGACTGATAAATCTAGGCGATCTGCCTCTTCCTTTAATTGTCACAGAGAGAGAGAGAGAGAGAGAGAGAGAGAGAGAGAGAGAGAGAGAGAGAGAGAGAGAGAGAGAGAGAAAGAGGAGAGAGAGAAGAGAGAGAGAGGGGGGAGAGAGAGAGAGAGAGAGGAGAGAGAGAGGAGAGAGAGAGAGAGAGAGAGAGAGAGAGAGGACTCGAACTTGAACTCGAAAGATTTATTCACAAAAAGGCCATTGGCCCATACATGAAGGGGGGTTGCCAAACTGCTTAGTATTTAAGTGAGAAAAATAAGTAACACCAAAAAAACAACCAAAGGGTTAATGTATACCCACAACTACCACAAGAAAAAATCAGTTCAAAAAAATATGACTTAAGAAACCAAGATACCTCTGATTCTAAAGGCTTTACACAAATATAAAGCAAGGCTGTGCAAAACCCCAGGATGACTTGATGCCAGGAGTAAACAGAGTCTAAATAAATTAGGCTGTCTACTATATTTAACAGGGATGTAATTCTGCCTAACATCCTCTAATACTGAACAGCACAACACAAAATGTACTTCATCCTCTGGTGCTTGCTTACATAATGGGCATAGCAACCTGAGGTCATTAATATCATGTTCTCTGTATCTGAATTTATGAACATTTATATCTGATACACCAAGTCTAAACTTAGACATAATTCTTTTCAAATGTATATCCATATCAAGTTATAGATAAGGTTTGACACCATGCGAACTTATAAATTGTCTGTAAATTTGAAATCTATCACTGCTTTGTATATGATCACTCCATTGTTGCCATTGGCAGTCAATCAATCTTTGCCTGAAATCGTTAATAAACTCTCTACAATTTCCGACTCCTTGATTGAGCCAAACAAATCCAAAGCCAAGTTCACACAAACAGGTACGTATTTGTGTAGCCCAGTTGTTTTTCCCTTTGACATCTAGATCATAAAGCATATTGTAGGATTTAGAAGGTAGCCTGCTCTCATTTATATGCAGAATCTTAATCCAATATCGAACATCTTACAGCAGCATTAACAGAGAGAGTATATCTATTAGTTTCACTATAAACAAGATCATTATGTGTACGTCTATCTAAGCCTAAAAACTGCTTTAAAGCAAAGAGGTGCACTGATCCACAATGTGTTACTGCTGCATCCAAGCCCCACATTTCTGCACCATATAACACAGTGGGTTGTATTTGTGCATCAAATATTTTAATGAACAAGTCAAAAGAGTTATTATTCAATTCATAGTTTTTTCAATACAAACAACAAGCTTTGTTTACCTCGACTTGCCAGATCTTTACATGCAGTTGTGAAACTAAACTTTGTAGAAAAAAAATTCCTAAATATTTATATACATTAATCACAGGCATGACTTTTCCATTGTACAACCATTTTTCATAAGCAGCTAAATAACCACCTTTTCTGAATACAACGATTTACTCTTACTCAGATTGACCTTAAGATCCAGTGATGTTGCAGCACTGTTTAAGCTATTGAACTGCTTTTGTAAGCTGACAGCTGTTTCGGATAGCAGGATAACATCATCAGCAAGCAGAAGAATAAACAACTCTGTGAAATTTGGGTGAAAATGGTACCATGTTTACATTATTGATGACGTCTCTGGCTAACTCATTGATAAAAACAGAAAACAATAAGGGGTTACATACATCACCCTGTTTAACACATGTGGTACAGTATATTATGTCAGTCACTTTAGTTCCACATCTTATTCTGCTTCGTAGATGGCTCTTATTCTGCTTCATACATGGCTCTCAAACATCGTAATAATTTACCCTTCACACCATTTTTCAGGAGAATAGGCCACAACAAATTCCTGTTAACAGAATCAAATGCTTTTTCAAAGTCAATAAAGGCTACATAGAGCTTACGGTTATGAGCAAACTGTTTCTGTACAAATGCAAGCAGAGTAAACATATGATCCATAGTGGAGTATCCTCTCTTAAAACCAGCTTGGTGCTCACCTGTAATATTATAACTTACTACTTATGTGATTAAGAGAAATTCTCCTTATTAGGGTTTTCAACATCACCCATTTTACGCAATGTTAGTATTCAGTCCAGTTATCTGGAAAAAGACCATCATCAAAAATTTTGTTGAATAGTTTTAGAAGGAAAAGCACAATATTTTCACCTCCATATTTTAGCAATTCACCAATGACTTGATCAGGACCGGCTGCTTTCTCACTCTTTAGTTTTCTAAGTGCCCCTAATATTTCATCTTTAGATATGGGACATCAAAATCTTCCTCACTTCCATCACTGTCAACATCAGTAATCATGGAGTTGTCTAATGAGTCTTTCTCCAACAGGGTTTTGAAATGTTGAAACCATCTGTCAACTGATATACTATTCTTTGGCTGACTTTTTCTAAATGGCGCCCTCTTAACACTTTCCCAGAACTCGATTTGAGAAGAGATTGATGACATCATATCTGCAAGTAAGGTCTTATTATACTGTTTCTTTTTCCCTTTAAGCATGTATTTATATTCCCCTCTTGTGACACAGTACACGTTTTTGTCCTCGTTTTTTAATGTTTTTCGGAAAGTCTTCAAAAGTTTTCTGACCTTGTATTTCATACTTTTACATTCATTATCAAACCAAGTATCATTTGATGGACCTTTATTGATATGTACCTGTTTCTTCATACATTCAGCACTGGCTTTTATGAAACCATTAAACAAATCTAGAGCTTCATTAATGTTCTCATCAATCATCTGAAAGACATTAAAAAAAATTTCACACATGTTCACATGTGGAGATTTTCTTTATAAACTGAGAGTTTGTTTTCATCCATACAAACTTTTCCATAACAACATGGCTCCTCAATTACCACACATGTATTATATTCTGGATTAATATATAATTCAACAGGAAGGTGATCAGAATCAGAACGCTCAGCAACACACAAACAACATGAGTCAAAACTCTGAGAGAACAAATCATCTTACACTAAAAAATAATCATTAACACCCCGTCAGAGATGTATGTATAGCGTCCTTGTTGGTCACCATTACATACGCCATTTAGAACTTGTAAACTAAGAGCTGTGCACATATTCAATAGTAATTTACCATAATTGTTGATAACAGAATCTTCAGAATTACGATTGCTGCTGAGAGACATACTTTTACTTTGGACATCTGAACTAAAGTCATTTTCTACATGCTGACAAGAAAAGTTTGAGGTCCTGCTTTTTAAGTCTCCACATAGTATTATATCTACTTCATCCAATGTCACCACACAATTTACTAAACATTCTTCCAACATAGCAATTCCATTATCGTTGTCAAACATGTTATAAAAAGGCGAACCTTCAGGTGGGATATACACACATACAAGCAAAATATTTCTTGATGTGGGTTTTTGGGTGATCACCTTTGTGCCTGTTGGCAGCACTGCAGTGGCTCTGTTTTTGAATGCTGGGTGTGTGTGTTTTTCTGCTTCCTTTCCAGAAACTTTTTACATCTACTTGTTCGTTTTTTCACTCTGAGTTGTATGGTGAGAACATTTTTCTTTGTTATCATCTACTTTTTGAGATATTTCACTGTATAATTTTCATTTTCTGTTTGATTGTTCAAAATTTCGAATCGACTTATGAATTGTGTTTATCTGACTGTGCTGATCTTCTTGACCCACTTCAATCTGACCCTGCTGCCATTCAACAACTTGCACTGAATAAGGAACTGACTCCACCAGCATCAATCAAGTCTAGTGTGTGTTGTGCTGCTACCATGGCAGTGACAGCTGTGGACATTAGAGCTATGCTCGCATCTGAGTTTTGTCAAAAACAATACAAGCTTGCTCCTGAGATTAAGCAGCATTTAACAAACTTATGCATTCATTGCTGCAAAACCAGAGGGGAAACACAGGCAGGCCCACATCAACGCCAGTGGTGGGCTTCCCTCTCCCCTGTCTCCCCCTTACCTCTGACGTCACTTCTGTAACCTCTGACAAGGTTTCTTCCCCATGCTGCCGTCCACCGCCTCTTCAGCTTTTGATTGTTCTGTTGTTTGTGATTCTGACAATGTTTTTTGTTCTGATGTATATCATGATGTGTTTCAAACACTGAATCCCTTGATTAACTCAGTTCTCTCACCATCTTCTACTCCTGATTCACCATCCAAACTCTTCTCTGTTCTTCCATAGCCACATCTCCGCCATCGCCTTCATTCTCTTCCTCTGGTTCTTGTCAGAACTCACCACTTTCATCTTCAACCTCTCCACATCCTTCAGATCTCTTTCAAGTTTGTTTGTTCAATGTGCAGTCTGTCTGTCCAAATGGAAAAGCAGACTACATGTCTGATTTAATCTCTGGAAAAAACATTAACTTAACCTTCCTCATGGAAACTTGGCTTAAACCACATGGCCACGAGCCAAAAATAAAACAGCTGACTCCTCCAGGATATAAAACCATTTCTTTTCCCTGACTCTCTTGAGGAGGTGGGATTGCCATAATTTTCAGACATATTGGAATCAGCTCTTTCTTTCAGTCACAACCTTCCATTCCCTCACAACTCTTTTGAAGTTTGCAAAATCAACCTCACCCTACCTGGCCACTCTATTACTTTCTGCTGCCTTTACCATCCACCTCCCAGCCCTAAAAAACAATCTGACATCTTCTCTTTTTCACCAAGAATTCAAGTCACTCCTCGACCACTACAGCCTCTCTCCCACTAAACTTATAATTCTCAGTGATTTCAACTTCCATTTCGACAAACAATCTTCTCCAGATGTCAAACGTCTTTCTCTTTTTCTGTCCAACCATTCTCTCTCCCAACTGGTAAAGGAAGCAACGCACAGATCTAGTCATATTTTAGACTGGCTGATTTACTAATGCTTCATTTAAATTTGGCACATCTGTCTCTGTCACCAACGAACTGCATTCTGATCATTCTGCCATTCTTTTCCACATCAACATCACAAAATCTGTCAGAAAGAAGAAATAAGTTACTTGTCACAATCTTAAGGCCTCATTCATACCTTTTCTTCACAAGCTTCCGAACGTTTTTCACAAACCTCTGACCACACTGACTTCTCTGATGACTATAACACTATTCTCCGCCAATTGCTTGATGAGCATGCACCTCCTACTGACCATCTCCTACCTGACAGACCCTGTGCACCATAGTATACCCAAGACATCTTGATAGCAAAGGGCAAACACGGCTATTAGAACAGCAGTAGCGGAAATCAAAAACTGAAATCAACAAACAGCTTTTCCGAAAACAAATAAAGTAAGTCAAACTCTTAATCCATTCAGCAAAGACAGACTACTACTCTTAACAAGCTCTCTGTGCTACATCCATAAATCTCTTTTCCCTCATCTCAAATCTCATTGGATCTGCAAAAACAACTCCTTTGCCTAACACCCACAGCCTGTCTGAAGTTCCATCCATCTTTTCTGCCTTCTTTTCAGACAAAGTCTGCAATATACACTCCAGACTGGATCACACTCAATTCCAGCCTGCACCTCCTGATCCCCAGTTCACTGGCACTCCTCTCTTTTCCTTCCATCCCACAAGTAAAAAAATCATGACAATTCTGAAGGAAATGACTAAAAAATCAGGTGACCTTGATCCCATACCTGCTCCTGTTTTCTCACAATACCTTCCACAACTGGTACCTATTATCACTAAAATAGTAAACTCAATAGTAAACGGGAAAGATCTTCGAGTCCTCAGAAACATATATTGGGATCAAGAGGCAGCCATTAGAGTCGACAATGACATCAGTCAATATAGACCAATCTGCAGGCGTGTGAGGCAGGTCTGTGTGTTCTCACCTGATTTATAACATCCTACAACATCAGGATCAAAGTTGACCTCGAGAAGCTGAAGGACCCAGAGGTATTAGAAATTTTTCAAGCAAGGATAGGTGGAAAGTTTGCAGCACTCACTGTGATAGACTCAGACATAGATACACTGATGAATAGTTTCAATACAGCAGTGACTGAAACAGCAAGCAAGCTTCTTGGCAAACACGGACCAGTCAAAAAACCATGGGTCACACCTAACACCCTACAACTATGCGACAAGCGTAGAGAGTTGAAGAAAAAGAAAAATGTAACAAAAGAAAGAGCAGAACAATATAGGGCAGTCAACAAAAGAATCAGGAAGTCCATGACGGAGGCAAAAGAGAAATGGATCGGTGAACAGTGCCAAGACATTGAAGAGAACATCAAGAAAAACAATAGCAAGAAAGCATATCAGCTGGTGAAAGACCTGACTAGCACAAAACAGGGAAAATGTTTAACAATCCAAGACAAAAATGGGAAGTGTCTCATTGACGACCAGGATATTCTGAACAGATGGACAGAATACTGCTCCGACCTGTATAACTATAGAACCGCAGGAGATCCAGAAGTCCTTAATGTACCCGCAAGCAAAGACACAGACAGTCACCCTATCCTCCGAGAAGAAGTGGAAACAGCAGTCAGATCGCTGAAAAAGGGAAAGTCAGCAGGGGCTGACAACATTCTAGCTGAGTTGGTTCAAGCTGGAGGGGAAGCCATGATCAGCGCCCTACTAAGAATCTGCAACAAGATCTGGCAGACAGGAAAATGGCCAACACCATGGACACAGTCACTCATCATCACCCTCCCCAAGAAAGGAAATCTACAACAATGCCATAATTACCGCACAATCAGCCTCATATGCCACCCAAGCAAGGTCATGCTGCAGATAATATTGAATAGACTGAAGCCACAAGCAGAGACCATCATTGCTGAGGAGCAAGCAGGTTTCAGAGCAGGGCGCAGCACAACAGAACAGATATTTAACCTCAGAATACTATGTGAGCGGTACTTTCAACATCAACAAGACCTTTACCACGTATTTATCGATTTTAAGAAGGCATTTGACAGGGTGTGGCATGCAGCTTTGTGGGCAACCATGAATTTGTACAGCATCAATGCAAACCTGATCAGAGTCATCAAACAGCTGTACAGCGAGGACACCAGTGCAGTGTACTACAACAACAACATTGGAGAATGGTTCGAACAACAGTTGGAGTAAGGCAGGGCTGTCTACTCTCACCCACTCTTTTCAACATCTTCCTTGAGACAATCATGGCTCATGCACTGGAACATCATGAAGGATCAGTCAGCATTGGTGGCAGAACGATCACAAACCTCCGCTTCGCAGATGACATTGATGGAATAGCAGGATCAGAAAAAGAGCTTGCCAGCCTAACAGAACACTTGAATAAGGCCTCCAAAACATACGGCATGGAAATCAGTGCAGAGAAGACCAAACTGATGACTAATAACACCAACGGCATTAGCACTGATATCAGGGTTAATGACCAGAAGCTGGAAACATTTCAAAGCTTCAAGTACCTGGGAGCCATTGTATCAGACCAGGGATCCAAGCCAGAAGTAGTACGCAGGACTGCACAGACAATAACAGCTTTGTCAAAACTAAACACCATCTGGAGAGATAAAAATATCTCACTTATCTCCAAGATCAGACTAATGCGCTCCCTTGTCATATCCATATTTCTGTATGCCTGTGAATCATGGACCATGACTGCAGATTTGGAGAGAAGAGTACAAGAGGTGGAGATGAGATGCTTTCGGAGACTCCTTGGCATCTCCTACAAAGACCACATAAGCAACGAAAGCGTGCATAACAGAATCCAGCAAACCATTGGACCCTATGAGAACCTTCTAACGATCGTGAAAAAGCGTAAACTTAAATGGTATGGGCATGTCACAAGATCCAAAGGACTTGCAAAGACAGTTTTACAAGGCACTGTCCAAGGAGGAAGAAGAAGAGGCAGACCAAGGAAGAGCTGGGAGGATAACATCAGCAAATGGACAGGCCTAGAACTCAAGAAAACCCTGAGAAAGGCAGAACAGAGAGAGGAATGGAGGGAACTGGTTGTTGAGTCTTTGAGGGTGCCCCCACGGTCGTCAGACTACGGGACAGATAGATAGATAGATAGAGATATAGTGAAATAATTCTACGAAATATTGAGAATCATGAGGGAATTAGTGTAGGTGGCCACAACATCAACAACATGAGATATGCAGATGACACAGTCCTTATCGCCAACTCTGAAGAAAAACTGCAAAAGATTTTGACAACAGTAACAGACGAAAGCGAAAAGAAAGGATTACAGCTCAATGCAAAGAAGACAGAATGCATGGTGATCTCGAAAAAAGCTGTTATACCACAATGCAACATAGCCTGTAAAGGAGAGAGAATCAGACAAGTAAACATCTTTAAATACCTTGGTTGTACTATCACCCTGGACGGCAAGTGTGACACAGAAATCAAGAAGAGAATCCATCAATCTAAGGCAACTTTTAACAACATGAAATACATTTTTACCAACAGTAAGATAAGCCTCAAGACAAAGATCCATGTTGTGAGAGCCTAGGTATGGGTCATTCTTCTGTACGGATGTGAGTGCTGGACCCTAGCCAAGGACACAGTACAGTGACTAGAAGCAGTGGAGATGTGGTTCATCCAGAGAATCATGAAAGTCTCATGGACAAAAAGAAAAACAAATGCAGAAGTAATGGAAATGGCTGGATACAAGAGATCCCTTCTCAACACCATCAGAGAAAGACAGCTCAAATTTTTCGGCCATATAATCAGGGCTGACGGGCTAGAGAAACTGTTATGGAGTGGCAAAGTATGTGGAAACAAGAGCAGAGGAAGACAACACACAAAATTCACAGACAGCTTAAACAAATTCGCAACGAATAAAGAGGGCACCAACAATGAGCTCATGAGAGGGACCAGAACAGGGAAGAATGGAGAGCCATGATCGTTGATGTCTGCAGGATCAGACCGGACACTTGAAGAAGAAGAAGAAGAAGTAAACTCATCTCTTGTGTCAGGAAATTTTCCATCAGCTCTTAAAACCGCAATAGTCACACCTCTACTGAAAAAGCATGACCACGATCCCAACATTCTGAAGAATTATAGACCTGTCTCAAATTTACCCTTTGTCTCTAAAGTGCTAGAAAAAGTTGTTCTCAAACAGCTGAACAGTCACCTACATTCCAATGATCTCCTTCCCTCTTTTCAATCTGCCTATCGCCCCAACCACAGCACTGAAAGCACCCTAGTCCACACTTTAGATACATTTCTACTTGCTTCTGATGCAGGAAAAATCTCCCTCCTCACTCTTTTTGACTTATCTGCAGCCTTTGACACTATAGATCACTCAATTCTTCTTTCTCGCCTCCAAAATAATTTGATATTAATTGCACAGCCCTCACCTGGTTTACTTCATACCTCACAGACCGATTCCAGAAAGTTATTGTAAACAAAATTAAATCAAAACCTGTCAAATTGGAATGTGGAGTCCCACAGGGATCAGTCCTGGGCCCTGTTCTCTTTACTCTCTACACTGCTCCACTCTCACATATAATAAACAACCACCATATTGATCATCATTTCTATGTAGATGACACTCAGCTTCAGTGCAGTGATACTGTTGAAAACTTGCCTTTCCTTCAATCAAATATGTCCTACTGCCTTCAAGACATTCAAAACTGGATGACTCAGAACAAGTTACAACTTAATGCAGATAAAACCGAAGCCATGCTCATAGGGACCCAACATAAACTTTCCTCTATCGCAAAAACTTCAATAGAATTCGGCAATACGTCAGTTCCTTTGTCCCACTCTGTGAAGTATTTAGGAGTAGTTCTTGACAACACACTCTATGATAGACAGAGGCTTGATGCTCAGCGCTGTGTGTATAACATAGCTTGCTGCAATCTCACAGAATGGAAACAATGACAACCCGACCTTCAATCGGACCTTCAATCGTTGCTGAATACTTCAAGTAAGGTAGTTATAGTATCACAAAAAAGAAGAAAAAAGGGTGGCGCTGCTCTTGTGGTGACGCGCTCTCCCCAGGGAGAGCAGCCCCTCTGACTTAAAGTGGTATAAAATAAAATAAAAACATAAAAAGTAACAGGACACCATCTCGACCCCCTTAAAAAAAAGTGTCAGGATGGACATGGCCAATTTGAATTCTGCCGGTTTGGACATGAAACAGGCGAATACAGCCGCAAGATCCGTACAACTGCAATATTCCCGTCCTCCTGATCTAACTGTATGCAAACAATGAAAAACTAAGTCCACTTAAAACTAGTTACTAATTCACAAAAATACTTGAGCCATTTCAGTACATCTTCTCCTTCACATTACCTGATTGGCCCAGAGAGAGAGAGAGAGAGAGAGAGAGAGAGAGAGAGAGAGTCATTCGGGAAGAACTGAAGTAATTATTTATCATTATTGTGAACATTATAGTTATGTTATATAGTTATGTGTCTGCATTCCGGCACTCTACGCATCCACTCCAAGGCATACCCCCCCCCCCCTCACACACACACACACCATTATGTATGCATACACACACTAACATACATACACACACTCTTACCCACACTCCCTCACCCTCACCTTTATTGTGTGTGTGTGTGTGTGTGTGTGAGAGAGAGAGAGAGAGAGAGAGAGAGAGAGAGAGAGATTCAGATTCAGATTCAGAATATTTTATTGTCATTTAAGTCATGTAGACTTATTTGACACAACAAAAACATCAACTATAATTATTATCTATATTGGCTAAAAGTGATGTACACTAAAAACATGTTGCATTCTACTTTTTTTTTCTTTTTTCAAAACACTCATACACATATCTGTTGATATCTGCTTGAAACATATCAACTGTGATTATGTCACTTAATCAGTGTGTGTGTGTGTGGTGTGTGTGTGTGTGTGTGTGCAGCATTCATAAATACTCCCTAGATAGGAGGCAGACCAAACTTCAGTCCCTGTTTCTGTTCTCTTTTTTATGAACGATTCATTTCACATGAAGTTAACTTACTCAATCTCTATTTTTTATAGACTTATTTGCATTGGAAGAAAAATGGAAGTTAAAAAAATGGAAGTTAAAAATCAGAGCGAAGTGGAGGAAAGGCAGAGGTATAGTTTTAGAGTGAGGAAACTGCAGTTGTCCGCCTATGACTTAGAGTAAAGGTGTTCCCATAAACTATGCTGTCATTGGGGAGCTAGGGATTACTACAATCAAGTAAATGTGAGTGTTTTACACTCTTGTATCCCTGGAGCAGAGCTTTTAAACTGGCACAAGGCTTCTATTCTTGCTATGTTAGGGGGTCAAGTGGAAGGGGGGGGGGGGGGGGGGGGGTTGAGGGGAGTGTTGGTAGTGAGATGTAGTTGTAGTTGTAGTTGATTGTCTCAGATCATATAAACTAGTAATATGCTTTTTTTAAGAAAGTCTCACCAGTCTCGCCTGTCAGCATTACTACTACTACTACTAATAATAATAATAATAATGTATGGAATTTATATAGCGCTGAATCTTGTAAAGCAACAAATCAAATCGATCAGATTGTTTTTCGAGGATAATGGAATAAGCACTCATGTGCTTTTTTACAACCAGTCCCCGTGTGTATTCGGTTTTGTAAATTTTGTCATCTGTTCCCACCAGCACACAATGGCCTACTCTTTGGAAAAGCGGAACAGGATTTAACGTGTGCGCAAGATGTTCTGCATGCGTTTGCACACGGGGCCTCGGTTTATAGTCTCATCCGAAGGACTTTGACATTCAGTTCGATTTTTGGGTCAAACTGGGAAGAAAGGACGAGGCTGGGAATCAAACCCAGAACCTCACAGTTTACTTGTTGGCAGGCAAACGTCTTGACCATCCTGCCACCTTCCATTACCGAGTTTGGTGTTAGCCAGGTGTCCAATGTCAGTCACTGAGCAGAAAGTAGGTGGGTGTCTGATTTTTTTATGAGTTTCTTTTCTAGGGACAATAGGGATTTTTTTTAAGGCACATGGGTGCTTATTCATTATCCTCAGTGTCAACTCCACTCTCCCCAAAAGTCCTTACAATGAGGCTATAAACTATAAGATGAGACTATAGACTATAAACTGAGGTCCCGTGTGCGAACGCACGCAGAACATCTTTCGCACATGTTAAAACTTGTTCCGCTTTTCTGAAGAGTAGGCCATTGTGTGACGGTGGGAACGGATGACAAAATTGACAAAACTGCATACACACAGGGACTGGATGAAAAAAGCACATGAGTGCTTATTCCATTATCCTCGAAATAAAAGAATAAATAAAAGAATTTGATTTGATTTGATTTAATCTCTCTCTCTCTCTCTCTCTCTCTCTCTCTCCCTCTCCCTCTCTCTCTCTCTTGTTTAGGTATTGTTTGGTTTGGGCAAAAAGACCGAAGAACAGGACCCCCAGCGAGAGCCATCTTAGCTATGCATGAGCAGCAGGCAGCCAGTTTGTTTTAGTCAATAAACGAGTTTATATGTATCACTTGAATGAAGTGGAATTTGTGTGAATGAGAAACACAACATGGTGTCAGAAGTGACGAGTATTCTGCCTTCTGTGCCTCCATTCAAGACCCTTGAAGTAAGTCAGAATAGATTAGAAGGAGAAACTTAGAAATCGTCATGGTTAAATTTCTTCATCCAAATGCAGAATTTAGCTACCCCCAAACCATTTTCCTTCCGACCAGAAGAGTGGCCAGAGTGGATACTTAAATTCAAAAGATACAGAAATGCTTCCAAACTGTCAAAAGAAGATGGTGAAGTTCAAAGAGACACGTTATTGTATGTGATGGGAGATGAATCAGAGAAGATTTTCAAAACCTTCACGTTTGGGACAAGAACAAAAGGAGAAGGCGAGGATGCTCATGAAGTGGAGGAGAGAGATACAGATTTCGATACCCTGGTGAGCAAATTTGACTCATATTTCATAGTTAAACGAAATATCATACATGAAAGAACAACATTTCAAGAAAGGAAACAGAAAGAGTCAGAAACAGTGGAGGAATTTTACAGAGAGCTGAGAGCTCTGGCTGCTCACTGCAATTACATAGATATGGAAGATCAAGTAAGGGATCGGTTTGTTGGGGGCCTGAGAGACACCAGACTGAAAGAAAAACTCCAGTTGATACATGACCTCACACTGAACAAAGCAGTAGAAATAGCTTGCCAACATGAACAGATCAAGAACCAAATGAAGCAGCAAAACGTCATGGCTTTTTCAGAGGAAGCCAGGTCATCCTACCAGGCTAGCAGATGGGGTAGGGGTGGTCAAGGTCAAGTTCAAAGAGGGAACAGCACATTAGCCAGGGGCAGCACTAGAGGAGCATCAGCCAAAAATGCCAGTAGAGGACGAGGAAGGTTTCATCAGACCTCACCTTGGGGTTCTGAGTGTGATCGATGCCGTAAAGAACATGGAAGAGAAAGAGCCTGCCCTGCAAAAGGACAATTTTGTCGAAGATGCAAGAAGAAAGGACATTTCGAAAGGAAGTGTAGATCAATACAAGAAGCAGTGGCAGAACATCAGGTTGTTGAAGAGGAGGAGTACATCATTGATACAGTGATAGCTGACAATAACAGAGCATGGAATGTGAATCTCGGCATCAAAGGAACACTAGTCAAGTTCAAAATAGATACAGGGGCAGATGTATGTATCATGAATGAGAAAACCTACAACCAGTTTTTAAAAACAAAAACCCAGCTTAGGCCTACCAAGGTCAGTCTGATTGGTGTATAAAAGAAAAATCTTCAAATTTCGAGTAGTGGTGGCCAGAAATCGTGTAGGTAGCAACCTGCTAAGTTGAAATGTGGCAGAGAAAATGGGGATATGAAAAGAGTCCACAACTCTCCAAAACATCAAGAAATGTGTTTGGTCACACTGGCCTATTGAAAACAGACCCGGTGCAGATCAGGCTGAAAAAAATGCAACCCCATATTGCATCACTACAGCGAGTTCCTTTTGCTCTCCAGAAGAAGGTAAAAGCAGAGTTGGAGCGCATGCAGAAGGATGGCATCATTCAGGAGATGAAGGAGCCTACTGACTGGTGTGCTCCAATGGTACTAGTAGTGAAACCGATTGGCAGTGTCAGAATATGCGTTGATTTCAAAAGACTGAATCAGGCTGTGAAGAGGCCATTTTGCATGTTGCCAAATCTGGAAGACATTGCACCACAGTTAGCAGGGGCAAAGTACTTCACCACACTAGATGCGTCATCTGGGGTCTTCCAGATTCCCGTTTCGGAAGAGAGCATCAGTCTGACCACTTTCATAACTCTGTTTGGTCGCTATGCTTTCAAAAGAGTGCCAATGGGGATATCTCTGGGTCCAGAGTGTTTCCAGGAGAAGATGAAAGACACCATACAGGGACTACAGGGATGTGAAGCCATAATGGATGACATCATCATTTACGGGAGAGATGAAAAGGAGCATGATAAAAGACTGGATGCTATCCTCAAAAGAATTGAAGAAAGTGGATTGAAACTGAACAGAGAAAAATGCCGCTTCAAGAAATCAGAGGTAAAGTTCTTTGGGCACATCATTTCTGCTGAAGGAATTTGCCCAGACCCGGAAAAAGTAAAAGCCATCAAGGAGATGCCTGCTCCAAAGTCCATGAAGGAACTTAGGACAGTCTGTGGCATGTTTAATTACCTCAGCAAGTTCATTCCAGAAATGGCCACTACCATGAAACCCATCACAGACCTGTTGAAGAAGGACACAGCATGGACATCGGGAGAAACCCAAAACAATGCTTTTGAAATGATCAAAAGGCAACTTCCATCAACATCAGCCCTTGGGTTTTATAAACCAGGACGGAAAACTGTAGTCAGTGCTGACAGCAGTGGTTACAGGCTAGGGGCGGCACTAATGTAGCGGGAAGGAGACACCTTGGTGCCGATAGCATACGCCTCCAGAAGCTTGACAGATGCAGAGCAGAGGTATGCCCAGATAGAGAAGGAATGTCTGGCATCCACTTGGGCTTGTGAAAAGTTTTCCAAATACCTCATTGGATTGGATAGTTTCCAGTTGCAGACGGACCACAAACCCCTGGTTCCTCTGGTCAAGAGCAAAGATATTGACAAGGTTCCAGTCAGCTGCCAAAGATTGTTGATTAGGCTCATGAGATTCAATGCCAATATCATTCATGTGCCAGGAAAGAATTTGATCATTGCAGACACACTATCCAGAAATCCCGTGCCACATACAGAAGAAGATGAAAAGAAAGTTGAAACTGTGACCGCTCATGCCAGAGCTTTGGAGTCAAGTTGGTCAGTTGCACCTAAACGTGTTGACATACTTCGTGCGGCAACAGTGCACGACCCAGAAATACAGCAAGTCATGGACTATATTTTGAATGGCTGGCCAAATCGAAGACCATCCAGCCTCCAGGCCTACCATCAGGTACGAGATGAACTGTTGCTAGTGTCAGGATTATTGGTGTATGAAGGCAGAATAGTTGTTCCAAGGAGTCAGTGTGCGGAGGTGCTGCACAAGCTACATGAAACACATCAGGGCCTACAGAAGTGTTGTCAGAATGCTCAGACAGCTGTCTGGTAGCCTGGGATCAGCAAGGACTTGAAAATGCTTATCAACCGCTGCCCAGAATGT
Organism: Rapana venosa; assembly: GCA_028751875.1. Taxonomy (NCBI): domain Eukaryota; kingdom Metazoa; phylum Mollusca; class Gastropoda; order Neogastropoda; family Muricidae; genus Rapana; species Rapana venosa. Next base: position 54,385,639 of record CM054144.1, read on the forward strand.
TGTCAGAATCAACCTTCTCAGAAGCACGAGCCACTTCGTCCTACTCCATTGCCAGAATGCCCATGGCAACGGCTTGGGGTAGACCTTTGTACCTACCAAGGAGTGGTAGATTACTACTCCCGCTGGATCGAGGTGGTCCCATTGAAGTCAACTACAGCTGCTATCGTTGTCAACAGATTGACCAGGTTGTTTGCCACACATGGAATACCGGAAGTCATCGTGAGTGACAATGGGCCCCAGTTCCAGTGTGCTGAATTTCACAGATTTGCAGAAGACTACGATTTCCACCACCAGACCAGCAGCCCTCATTTTCCGCAGGCAAATGGAGCAGTGGAGAGCGCAGTGAAGATAGCCAAAAAGATGCTCGAGCAGCCATCTTTGGATGTAGCGCTCCTGAACTACAGAACTACACAACACTCGAGTATGGGTGTGAGTCCTGCCATAACCCTCATGGGGAGACCCCTGAGGTCAAAGCTTCCCAAACTCCCGGAGCAGCTGATGCCCCAGCTGGTCAACGTGCAGTCATCTGCCAAGCAGACCATAAGACGAAGGAAGCCTACAAGCTCAGCTATGACAGGAGGCATGGTGCACAGCCTCTGTCAGAGCTGAGACCAGGAGACCAGGTGCTCATCAAGACAGATGCAGAGAGCACTTGGAAGAAGCCAGGTACGGTTGTTGCTGCTGACCCCCCAAACCGTACATACCTGGTCAACTCACCATCTGGTATCCAAAGACAAAACCAGAAACATCTGCAGCGGCGGCCTTTCCAGTCACCGATAGAAGCTACTCTACCAACGCCAGGAGAGACCCCTGTTGAGTCGAAGCCTCAGCATTCTGGGAATGCCAGTGATTCGTAGGACATGGTGGAACCCAGGGTATCACCCACCACTCCTGGTGTTCCAGCCAGGCCAGGAACCAGGGCCTCACATGGCTATACAGCAGCCAGGCTGGTCCGTTTCAAAGATGACTATGTGTGATTTTCCAGCCTAAAAGTGGGTCGAAAGACCAGACCCTTACGGCTTTTACATTCATATTGTGGTGAAAGACTTTTGTGCATTTACATATACACATGAGAATCTGGTGCCCGTGTCTGGTAGATTCTCTTTTAGAGTAGATCACAACTCAAAACAACATGCACATGAGAATCTGGTGCCCGTGTCTGGTAGATTCTCATTTTAGAGTAGATCACAGAACTCAAAACAATGTGGTATCAAAGTGCAGAAAATGCTTTATTGATGATTATATTTTTTTCTCTTCCACTGATCATTTATCAATGGTTTTTATGATTAACTGTTGTTTAGTAGATTTATAATGGATATAGTAATCACACTATTTTAGTAACTTATTTATAAGATGTGTTTTGGATGTTTCATTGCTATCATTTTGTTCATTTTATTGAACTATGAAGGTTCAAAATTTTAGTGCATAGATAATGTTTAGAGATCTATTAATGCCAAGGGAGAACTTTAAAAAATAAATAAATTTTTAAAAAACATAAAGGTGCCCTTTCATGGATTTCATACTTAAATGGTGTAAATCAACAAGGCTTAAGTGACTGATGGTGAACATTCCTCCCAGTTGAAACGTTTAGTTAAATGTAAGCTTGTACCCCTAAAGAAACCCAAATTTCTGGGTAGTACAAAAGATGCAGAGTTAGTAATTATGTCATATGACTAAGTTTTTATGTTTTTTTTTAATTTTTAATAACAAAGTATTATCAAATGTATGATTCCATCTCAAAAACGGGGAGATGTTTAGGTATTGTTTGGTTTGGGCAAAAAGACGGAAGAACAGGACCCCGAGCAAGAGTCATCTTAGCTATGCATGAGCTGCATGAGCAGGCAGCCGGTTTGTTTTAGTCAATAAACGAGTTTATATGTATTACTCTACTGAAGTGGAATTTGTGTAAATGAGAAATACATCTCTCTCTGCTGGTTAGCTGTTCTCAAGCAACAGAGAAGCTGTACTTTTCACTTGTGCTGTTACTTTTGCTAATTAGTAGCATCTAATCAAAGTACATCACTGCAATTTTGGCACTAACTTCTTCATGAAGGTACACTGATCATGCCAGTATCAAATTTATCCTTCAGAGGTGCATGTGGCCATTTTATTAGCGTTTTCAGTTTTTCATGTGAGGAAGAGGAGTGGCCATTCAGCAAACACAGCAAAGGAAGGTAAAACTGTGCTGGCCACTGAGCTTTGTTCGCACTGCTTCAGTGTTTCTCTCCCTGCTGATACTGTGTTATGGGTCCAGTGACTTGAATGGGACAATATGTGAAAATTATTACAGTCTTTGTGACTACAGTTCCAGTGCATGTCATCCATCTTTAAATGAGTCGTTTCCTCAACTCCACTGGATACAGATGTTGGCAACAGCTCACTTCTTCATGGAAAGGAAGCATATCCCGTTCTTGTGTACAATCAGTGTTTCTTTACATGAAGAAAACAATTGGGGTGTGATTGAAAATCTTTCTGTCTTTGCTATTGTTTTCATTTCGGCATTTTGTGTAGTAAAATATATAGCTACATCTTGAACAAACGTCTTACCACATGGGCAGAGGAAAATAAGATTATAAATGAATCTCAAGCAGGTTTTCGTCAGAACTACAGTACTGTTGATCACATATTTACTCTTTTTGCTTTGGTACAGAGGCAGCTTCTCAATCACTGTAAACTATATGTAGCATTTATCGATTTTAGAAAAGCTTTCAATTTAGCAGATAGACACCATCTCTGGGCTATTCTTAGAAAAAACGGTATCAAAGGTAGGATGTATAGAGCTATTAAAAGTATGATAAGGTCGTTAAAGCAAGAGTAAGGGTTGGTCGAGATTTAACAGATATGTTTTTCTGCCCTCTTGGTGTAAAACAAGGAGAAGTATGCAGCCCAAATTTGTTTTCTTTTCTAATAAATGAGCTGGCCATCAACATTCAAGCTTCAGGCAAACATGGCATTAGGCTGTCCCCAGAGGATGTTTCTGAAATTTTTATCTTTTTATTTGCTGATGACGTTCTTCTACTATCTTATTCAGTAATAGGTCTTCAGCAACAATTGAACATTTTAAAAGGTACTGCTAACAGACTTGGCCTCAGTGTGAATTTTGACAAGTCGAAGGTTATAGTATTCAGGAAAGGTGGATACATTTCATCAAAAGAAAAATGGCTATACAGTAACACAAAATTGGAGATAGTCAATTGTTACAAATATTTAGGAGTTATCTTTTCCACTGGCTTAACTTTTTCATATGCATTAGATGATATGGCTCTTAGAGCAAGAAAAGCAACTGTTTGTATTTTGAAACTGTTATGGACAGTTGGTGACTGATCCCCATCATTATTTTTCAAATTGTTTGACTGCCAAATTCAGCCAATGCTAACATATGGCTCTGAAGTTTGGGCGCTAATGGCAGACCACAAGACTATTGAATGTGTTCATACATTTGCGTTGAAAAGGTTACTCAATGTCAGTATCAGAACACCTAATGCTCTAATTTATGCAGAGACTGGAAGATATCCACTCTATGTAATTACTCACACTAGATGTATAAAATATTGGCTGAAGATGATGACAAGGCCTGAACACAGATTTCCCCTAAAAGCTTACAAAATGTTGTACAACCTTCATTGCAACAATAAGAATAATTGGGTCTCCAAAATATGTTTCACATTGTATAGTTATGGGTTTGGTCATGTGTGGGAAAACCAAGGGGTCACATATATTAATGTCTTTTTGGGTGAATTCAGACAGAGACTTATAGATTGTTTTCATCAGGACTGGAATAGTGATGTCTCTGGAGAACGATTTTCATTTTATACATCCTTTAAATCTGTTCCTGGTCTACCACAAGCCGTGTTTGAAGTGAAGAACTATGCTGTAAGAAAACAGTTGTTACGTTTTAGATTAGGTGTCTCACCATTAAAAACTCATTGGTATGGACATGTTGCTCAATCAGTAGAAAGTTTATTTTGTCCATTTTGTAAAGATGCTCTTGACTCGGAAGTTCACTTTTTGTTGGTGTGTCTAGTATATTGTGAAATTAGGGAAAAATACTTACCTCGTAAATTTTTCTCATGACCCATCAGGGTTTGCAGCCACACTTCTGATGGCCAGTGAAAAACATTCTAGAGCACTTGCATGGTATATATTCGAAGCTTTTCAAAAGAGGAGAAATGAAACAGAAAAACCATGATAGACTTCTTAAATCAACCAACATGTTTATTGTTTTGAAAACGTGGAAGATCTTGATTATTTCATTTTTGGTATGCCATTTGTATATTAATGAGAATTAGCTTATTTGCATTTGTAAGGGCATGTGTGTATGGTGTGTGTGCATGCATGCATATGTGTTTGTGTATAATTATAGGTGTGTGTGTGTGTGAGCGTGTGTGTGCGTGCGTGTGTGTGAGTATGTGTGTGCGTGAGGGAGAGAGAGGGAGAGAGAGGGAGAAAGAGGGAGAGAGAGAGAGGAGTGCACATTAGACTGATCTGTACATGCAACCTTGAAATTGTTGACAAATTAATGTGAAGTATTTTGCTTTGGTTTGTTTTGCTTCAAGATGTTCTGAACCTCATGCCATGGGCATATGGCCTGGTACATTAAATGTTCCGAGTTCGGAGCTCCGAGTTCTCTCTCTCTCTCTCTCTCTCTCTCTTTTCTCTCTCTCTCTCTCTCTCTCTCTTACTCTCTCCCTCTCTCTCTCTCTCTCTCTTATGAGCATGCATGACAACATAATGAATTCATACCAAGCAACAGTGTGGCATTATCAGTGGGTTGCTCCTTCCCCACATTGTACTTGTTCAATAGGCCCACCACTCCCTTGCTTGCCAAACTGGACAGTTTGCACGTGCGGTATATCTCTAAACCTGCAAACACACCACACACATACACACACACCAGTATTCACAGCTGAGCTTATTGCTATAGTGGCTCTGACCTACTTGCAGCATCGTCTTTTTTTTATATTTTACAAGTTGTCAGTTTTGAGTGTGTTTTATGTACCATGAAATTTCTAGATTACCAGAACAACCCTTAACTAACATAGGATATATAACACAACATAAATTTAAGGTTAAGGGGCATAGCTGTCTCCTTTCGTTGAATACCTTCAGTGTGCAGTTATGTTCAAGGAATGGGCTGGTAGGGCAAACAAAACGTAACCATTGAGCTGTACATTTGTTTGTCTATTAAAGGAGGATGCCGATAGTTAAACACGCATCCTTAAACCAATTAGTAAACATCTAATCTATCTGCAAAAGAAGCGGCTCACGAATCTGATTCCTTTTAAGAGGAATGGTTCTTAAAAACGTGTCAGTGACACATACACACAATAAACAGATGTTGTCAAAGACAACTTGTGACTTTGCTTTTTAGGAAAAGGTTTGGATGCAATATCGCAAAACTTAGCAAAAGAAATCTTATATAAAAATGTAATCTTTAAAATATTAAATTGGTAAATTCTTCGATTCAAAAACCACATACATAATAAACAATGATGCATTTTTTTTATAATTCTTTTATGCTTGACATCATGTGATATAATTATAGGTCGGCGGAGGAGGGGGGGGGGAGGGTTCGTTCCTCGGCTAAAGCTCCGAGGTTCACCAATAGTGAGACTGCATTTGCGACCGTTTTTGGCCACTGCATTCCGACTTCGGGGATATATACTAGGTATGTTCGTGTTTCCGTAACCCACCGAATGCTGACATAAAGTATGGGATCGTTAACATACACATTTGATATTCCGCATGTTTAGATAAACGAAGGGGATAAAGGCACCGGCAGGTCTGCACTTGAAGATGACCTGGAAGATCGTAAAAATTTCCATCCTTAATTCACCAAACGCCGTCGAGATTCGAACCCACGACTTCATGGACCCATAAGATTTAAGTCGAACGTCTTAACCACTCAGCTATGGCGTCTGTCACTGGAGTATGAAAATAGCATTTTAATACCTGAAACAAGGAGGGTCCAGTGTTGTACATTTGTAAATATCTAGAGCAAATACTCAATGTTTTGCAAAAACAAAAAAAATAGAATTGCTGTGTTCTTTCTTATATTCAACAAATAGATCGTTTAGAATAACATCTTACAAAATTATGTTCAATAAGTGTCCCGCCACCAATCGATGTTTTGTAATGATTGTTTCCATGTAGCTACAAGTACACTAGAAGTCATGGTTGTTTTGGGCAATACATTCTTCCGTTTAATATTGGATTTGTCAGATATTTCCTAAAATCTTAAACACACTCTATTTCATTTTCAACTCTGGGCCTGTAGATAATTTTTTAAAAACTAACAAACTTGAAGTGATTTTTTTCTTTTTTTTCCGGCTACAGCTCCAAGGTTCGCCAATAGTAAGATTTTTACGCATGCAAGCGTTTTCTTTCCTCTATTTAGGAGGCCGCATTCGACTTCGGGAACAGTGTCTAAACACGACGCCTGTGTATATGCAATTTTTTCTTAAATGTTGTCGTCTGTTCCTACCGGCACGAAATTACCTACTCTTTCGAAAGGCAGAACAGGCGTTTAACATGTGTGCAAGATGTTCTGCGTGCATTCGCACACACGGCCTCGATTTATAGTTTCATCCTAAGGGCTTTAACATTCAGTTCGAATTTTTTCGTCGAGCGGGGAAGAAAGGGCAAGGTAACAGCATTGATTGATATTTCATCAAATATGTCATCACTTTTGATGGAAAATCAAATACCAAGAATACCTGTTCCTTTGACAGTATCAGGTCAAGTGTATTGGCAAAATCAGATACCCATTTTACTTCACGTCACAATTTAAAACATGCTATGACTCTATATTTTGCCTAGCCTACCAGGAGATCATCATAATCAAAGCTCCCCCTCCCCCAATCCAAAAAATAACATACAGAACAGTAGTTTCCCCACAAGTTTTCAGTGTGTCTTCAGGAAGGGATTTTGTGGAGAAACCCTTTTCCCAGCAGTATTCTATCATACTTATTTTTGGACGGCTCCATTTTGACATAAAACCGCTGTGCCACAGTGCAACAACAACTTTGCTGTGATACCAATAATCTCAAGGCTTTGAACATTAACGGACTCTCTCTCTCTCTCTTCTCTCTCTCTCTCTCTCTCTCCTTATTGACTTATTGACAGACCTACAGTGACGTTGGTAACAATGTTCATCTTGTTGACCGAGTCCACAAACCACGTGATGGCCATCATTTCCTGCAAACTGCTGACGCCATAACTACCACACTGTCCATTCAACGGGTCATTGGTTCGCAACATGGCGGCAATCATGACGTCACCAGGAATGACGACCACACTGTCCTGACCCCAGACATAGAGTGCCCCGGATGTGAGCGTAGTCACCATGATGAGCCATCTGCCAGCAAAATGATCATGACGATAAGAGCAACAACATCAACAACAACAATACTAGAAGAAAGACAGACAGACAGATAGATAGATAGATAGATAGATAGATAGATAGATAGATAGATAGATAGATAGATAGGTAGATAGATAGATAGATAGATAGATAGATAGATAGATAGATAGATAGATAGATAGATAGACAATGACAATGACAAATTCTTTTATTTCGAGGATAATGAATGTGCTTTTTTACATCCAGTCCCCGCCCGTGGGATACATCTTAATAATAATAACCCAATACTTATAGATAGATAGATAGATAGATAGATAGATAGATAGATAGAAGATAGATAGATAGATAGATAGAGTTTAGGGGGGGGGGGTGTTACAAAGGTAATTGAAGAAATGTCTGATTCTGCGTCAGAGTAAAATAATACCATATTAAAAACATACTTTGGTAGACTAGTGTGGCCCATCTTTTTAGCATCAGGCTCCTCACAGAACTTTTCATTGGTTAGAAGAGGTACATAACCCCTCCTCCAAAACATTTTTAATGAATTAATCAAATAATAAAGACATAAAGAAACCTGGGGGGGGGGGGGAATATCCCAGTGGTTAGAGCGTTACACTTTTATGATTTGTTGTGTTGTTGTTGTTGTTTTTCCTCGAATAGAGCTCCAAGATTCAACAATAGTAAGAGTTTTGTGTATGCGACCGTTTTTCCCCCTCCATTTAGGTAGCCGCATTTCGACTTAGTGTTTAAACACTACACCTGTGTGCATACTGAAGGGCGCGGGGTTGTCTTCCGTTCCTACCGGCACTCAATGGCCCACCCTTCAGAAAGGCGGAATGGGTTTTTACGTGTGCGAAAGATATTCTGCGCCCATTCGCAACTCGGGGCCTCGGTTTATATTCTCATCAGAAGGACTTTGATATTCAGTTCAATTTTTTGGTCAAACAAGAAAGAGAGGGTGAGGCTGGGAATCAAACCCTGAACCTAGCGGTTTACTGCGAACGGCAGGCGAACGTCTTAACCATCCTGCCATCCTCCTTCTTCACTCATGATCTGACCGAGATCGAGCCCCCACCCCCTTTAGAGGGTTTTACCCTACAGTTCGCGTCAGCACTGACTCCAATCCTCCAAACGTCCTTTGGATGAGACTATAAACCAAAGTCCCCCTGTGCGAACGCACGTAAAACATCTTGCGCACACGTTAAAAACCCGGTTTGCCTTTCGGAAGAGAAGGCCATTGTGTGCCGATGGGACGGATGACAAAGTTTACAACAGCGCACATTAGTGTCGTGTTTAAACATCATCACCGAAGTTGGAATGCAGCTGCCTTAATGATAAGTAAACAGTCTCGTTTGCAAAATTAACCATTGGTGAACCTCGGAGCTCTAGCCTAGGGACGAAAAAAACGGAAATAAAGATGACAGACCGACGTCCCACAAACGAATGCTCAAGCGCCATCTTGCCCTCACGTTAAAAACCCATCCATCTTTTCTAGAAGAGAAGGCTGACTATGGCCGGTGGTATGGATAATACAAGCATGCCTAGCATACATCCCACTACCTGCAGAGTGATGGACTCTCTCAGGTTCAATTTGCCCACGACATTCTGCCCGAAACCACACCTCTCAGAGTAAACAGACAAGTCAAGTCACAGATTTTTTTTACGCCTATTCATATTTCACACCTAAGAAGGAAGTTGGCAGGACAGTTTAGAAGTACACATGCCTAACAAGTAAACGGTGAAGTTCTGGGTTCGATTCCAAACCTTGCTCTTTCTTCCCAGTTTGACGTGGAAATCGATCTGAATGTCAAGTCTTTCGGAATAGACTCTAAACTAGCCGGATTCGTGTGCTTACAGACATGTGCACGTCAACAACAACAAAAATCCACGATAGTTGAAAATCAGAAAGATTAGGGAAGTGCTTCTCGGCTGTCCTGGTAAAATTGGTAGGTTGGCTACCTTAAACGAAGGGTAAACACGCAAAAACCATACCAGTGGTGAACCTCGGAGCTCTAACCGAGAAACGAAACAAAAAACACAAAAAGCGTACATGTTTACAGACTACCTTTCTGTTTGTGCGAGATTTTTTCACAGCAATGAATGATTGTGTGTTTGAACATTCGCGAGTTGCAGGCAGTTTAAAAATTAATAACAAAACTAAGCCAATCATAAATACCTGAAACTCAAGTCCATTTTGCCAAACATGACGAACCAGTAAGCATTCGAATTCTGAATTCACGATGATGTTGACTACCTAGTTCTTACATTTCTCTGAATTATCTGCCTGATTGTCATTGTTACGAGTGTAGTCAATACATAATTGTGTGTGTGTGTGTGTGTGTGGGTGCGTGGGTGTGTGAAATAAGTCTGTGTTCTAGTCAACTGTCTTAAAACATTGAATTCATATATTGGTGTTATGGTGTGGGTGTGCGTGGGCGTGTTCGCACACACACGTACGGGCGTGTGTACGTGCTGCGTATATGCGTGCGTAAAAATAAGTTTTTATGTCTTCTAGTCAATGGGTTTAAAATTGTGTTCACAATTGATGTGTGTGCGCATGCGCGCGTGTGTGTTGGTGTGTGTGTGTGTGTGTTTTGTCGTGACATTTTATTTGAAAACCAATATGAAATATAGCTTTTGTGTCTTTGATATATTTGATGAGTATCAATCTGCCTGTCAGTATTGTAATTGCCCTTCATGGGATGATTAAAGTGTTTTTGACTTGACTTGACTTGACTTGACAAGATCAAGGTGGAGCTTGTTGGGGGAAGCTGGAAAAACCCTATCGCTTCGTCTCACACACACACACACAGTGCTAGTCAGGAAGTTGCCAGACCACATGAAGCATAACAAAAACTTCCCTTTATCCTTGAGCTAGGGACAGGAGTTAGTTGCCAGCAGTCTTCTGTTATGTGATACCCGCCCCCGTAACAGTCCAATGGCCATGTATTGAAGGAGGAAAAACGATCAGGGAGTGGGGAGGTTGGGGGAGGAGGGGTGGGAGGAAAGGTGTGGTTATTTTATTGTTGTTGTTTTAGGGGTGAGAAGAGGGGAATCATAGGGGAATTCCCGTCTACCTCATTTTTCAGTCACGTATGTAGGGGTGGTTTATGTTTTCCTAAATCTTTCATTCGTGTACTCTTTCAGATTTCTTAGTGTACACACACACGCTCGTACATACACATTTATGCATAAATGCGGGAGCGAGCATACAAACAAACACATGCGTGCGCGCACACACACACACACACTATATCTGTCAAGTCAGTAAATGTTTTACTACACACCCCTGCCGTCCCTCCTCTCCCCTCTGTCTCTCTTTCCTGGTCTTTTCTTCTGTCTCTTCCAAAGTAACATTACGTTTCGGATTGCTCAAAGTGTCGCAGCGAATGAGAGATTCAAGTGAATTGAATCTACGCCACTCGCCAGATGCTTTTTTACCAACGGCATAGCCCTTCAATGCACTGCTGTTTGGGCCTGGTGTCAAGTCAAGTCAAGCCAAGTCAAAATGATCTTTATTGAGGGTAAAAGGTACACAACTTTTTTCATCCTGCCCTCACAAAAAACTCAAGAACAGTGACTTGTAAAAGCAAACAAGCAATATGCTGTCAAACAATATGCTGCAAAGCGCGCGCTCGCGCACACACACACACACACACACACACACACACACTCACTCACTCACATACGCGCGCGAGCGCGCGCGCACACACACACACCACACACACACACACACACACACTCACTTACTCACTCACTCACACACACACTCGCACGCGCGCGCGCACACACACACACCAGCAAAAACCAACATCATATTGCATCTTTCCTTTACGTGCCAAAATAAACACACACAAAAATAAAAAGCAGTCTAAATACTCAACTCTGGTGGGAAAAGAAACGACACATTGTGTCCATATCACAAAGATGTACTCATTCATCGAATGTGCTCGATCTTGACTGACAGAAATGGATTTCATATACTACCGCCAACGAAAATTGTGGAGAGATGGAGATGATCAGCGTCGGAACAACAGAATATGGAGAACAAGAACACTACAGAAGATTGGGACAGAGGGTAAAAAGGAGTATCATCAAATTACTGTGTGAGATGGATGAGGAAGAAATAGTTTATAACACTAAAGGTTTCTCCTCATCATTTCTTCTCCTTGAAGAAAAAGAAAAAACAAGTACTCTACTCTTACAGCATGAGATGATACAGTGGTTAGAACTCCCAGACTGTGAGCTCACAGTGATTGGGGGCACGGGTTCAAGTTTCTACTTTAGTCTCTGTTTGAAAAAATTGTCCCCTGGAGTTAACATTGGCACTGACTTCCCTCTCTGAAGGAATGTTCCCCTGGAGTTAACATTGGCATTACTCCACTCTCTGGAGGATTATTCCCTGGAGTTAACATTGGCACTGACTCCACTCTGTTTGAAGGATTTTTCCCTGGAGTTAACATTGGCACTAGCTTCACTCTCTGAAGGATTTTTTCCCTGGAGTTAACATTGGCACTGACTCCACTCTGTTTGAAGGATTTTTAACATTGGCACTAACTCCACTCTCTGAAGGATTTTTTCCCTGGAGTTAACATTGGCACTGACTCCACTCTTCTCCTCAAAGTCCTCCAGATGAGATTATAAACTGAGGTCCTGCGTATGAAGGCTCGCAGAACATGTAAAATGCACGCTACAGCCCTATCCACCTTTCGTAAAAGAGAATGGCCTGGTGGTATGGATGAGACGAACATACTTAGCATACACCTTGCAGAGGGAGGTGAGCTCCACTATTTCAACTTGCCCACGACACACTGCATGAAAACTGGAAACCAGTGCCCTTCTGACTACTCTTCTGTAGCAAACGCTTACACCATGAGAAGTGTAGCTACTCTTCTGTAGTAAACGCTTCCAACATGACTGCAGGTCTACATTAATATTCTATCCCCGAAGTCATAATGCGGCTATCTAAATGGTGGGGAATAAAACGGTTGCATACGCAAAAATATCAGCATTGGTGAACCTCTGAGTTCTTGCAGAGGAACGGAAAAAAATATAACATCAATAGATAGTATTAGTCTGTGTGTAATGCCTACAAAACCTTTCAAGAGTGTTGTGTTTTATTGTTTATAACTTTGAGCAAACAAGAGCACATTTTTTGAAAGACAAAATCAGGACCACGTCATTTTGCTTGATTATATACACATCCCTCTCTCTTCCATGTGCTGGAACTGTGCGCAGAGCATGTACTACTGATCACCAACACCTTCTTCCAACATCGACCCAGCCAAATCTACACCTGGTACAAGTGGAACAACACAAATGTAAGATCACAGATTGACTTCATTCTAACTAGAACTGGTATGAGAAACAACATTACCGATGCGAGGACTATTCCAAATGAGGTCCTAGACTCAGACCACAGACCAGTCATCCTGAAACACAACACACGGGGGAAGAGGACACCAGGCAAAAGGAAACAGGCAGAGAGGATCAACATGAAAAAGCTAAAAAATGCTGAAGTGCGGGACCACATCCTCAACACTGTAGCTCAAAAGCTGAACGGGGTGGACCCTAAAGATATGATTATTGAGGAGGTCTGGAGTACCTTTAAAACAGCTATCCTGGACACCTTGCAAGAGGCATGCGGCAACAGGAAGGACAGAAATGGAACCAGAAAGGCAACAGCGTGGTGGAATGAAGAAGTCAAGGAGGCCATCAAAGAAAAGAAGAGACTCTTCAAGATCTGGTTGAAGTCAAATCAAGAAGATGACTACGTGAACTACAGATTCGAAAGAAGAAACAGCAAGCAGGTGGTGAGAGCAGCAAAGGAGGCTTCATGGAAAAAGTATGGTGAAGAACTTAGCGAAATGTGTAAACACTCCCCAAGAGAGTTATACAAAAGTGTAAAAGCCATGCGAATACGGGAGGAACCCTTTCACCCCACCACTGCGATCAACGATGCAAACGGACAGCCACTGCAGAGAAAGGATGAGATCATGCAGAGATGGGAAGACTAAACCCATTAGGGGCAACTGGCACACAATCACAATTCACTCCCAACCACCCAGACCACTCCGAACCCACCATCTTGGAATGTGAAGTAAGAAGGGCCATCAAGATTACCCCTAAAGGGAAGGCAGGAGGTGCAGATGGCATAACAACAGAAGCCATCCTGGCCTGTGGAGAGACTGGAGTCAAATGGATCACAACCATCTTCCAAAAGGCATAGGAGAAAAGAAGAGTTCCAGAAGACTGGCAGAACGCTATTGTAGTGCCAATATGGAAAAGAAGAGCAGTAAAAAGGACTATAGTAACTACAGGGGCATTTCACTCCTCAGCCATGTACGAAAGATGTACGCAAAAATCCTAGAGCAGCCCTCCAGAGCAAAAGCAGAACACCTGTGTGACGCTCATTTTGGCTTCAGGAAAGGGAGAGGCTGTACTGACGCGATCTTTGCACTGAGACAACCGAGTGAGAGAGCTCTTGAGTACAATCAAGCACTCCACCTAGTATTTGTCGACCAAGAAAAGGCATTTGACAGAGTAAACAGAGATAAGCTCTGGAGGGTCCTGGAGCAGTAGGACATCAAGGGCAGCTCTTAGATAACATCAGAGCTCTATTCAACAACAGCAAGAGCGCAGTTCGCACTCCAAGTTGACTTTCCAACTGGTTCCCTGTGACGTCTGGGGTGAGATAGGGCTGCGTCCTTTCCCCTCTGCTCTTCATCATATATATGAACCAGATCACAAAAGAAGCCAACTCAGACCTGGAGGCACTCAACGAACTTCTGTTTGCTGACGATCAAGTCATGATCAATGATAACAAAGACAAGCTGCAAGAGCACACAGACCAGCTCAGTACTTGCTTTGAAACCTATGGCATGAAAATCAGCGTAAGCAAGACCAAAGCCATGACAGTCAGTAGAAGTCCAGAAAAGCTCAAAATCAACATCAACGGAGCCCAACTAAAGTGGGACGACTGAATTCAAGTACTTAGGCAGTGACCACAGAACACCTTGCAATTACAACGGGAACCACGTGCTGAAACTATGTGCAGAGCATGATCTGATCATCACCAACACCTTTTTCCAACACCGAGCCTCTCAAATTTACACCTGGTACAAATGGAACGATCTCAACATCTCGTCTCAAATCGACTTTATACTTGCAAGATCTAGAACACGTTACGCCATCAAAGACTCAAAAGCCATCCCCAATGCCAACCTTGACACTGACCACAGGCCTGTCATTCTAGCCTCCAGTACTCAGAAGAAGAAAATAACAACTGCTAGGAAGAACCAGCCTGAAAAGATCAACCTCCTCAAACTGGAAGAGAAAGAAGTGCAAGAACAGATCCACAGTGCTATCAAGGTGAAATTTGACTCCATTGATACAACACCTCTCAACATGGAGCAAGTCTGGGACACCTTCAAGCCAGCTCTCTTGAACACCTTAAGAGAAGTTTGCGGGACAAAGAAATGTGGAGGTAAAAACAGGAAAGCTACAGCTTGGTGGAACCAAGAGGTGAAGGAAGCCATCAAAGAAAAAAAGCAGCTATATAAAGCTTGGGCCAAGACCAAGACAGAAGAGGACTACGCCAAGTACAGAATCGCAAGAAGACATAGTAATCGTGTTGTGAAAGCCTCCAAAGAAAAATCTTGGGCGACTTATGGAGAGAAGTTAAGTGAAATTTGCAAGAACTCCCAAGAGAAATTTTTCAAAAGTGTGAAGACGATGAGAGTAAGAGATGACCCATTCAATCCAACAACAGTAGGGAATGATGCAAATGGAGAGGCACTGCACAAAGAAGAGGGAAATTCTGAAACGATGTGAAGATTACTTTAAAGATCTTTTAAACCCATCTGGAGTACAAGCTTCCAGCTCTCAGTTCTCACCACGCTATAAAGACCAGTTAGAGCCCCAAATCCTTGAAGCTGAAACGAGAAAAGCAATTAAGACCAGCCCAAAGGGCAAAGCGGCAGGTGATGACGGCATAACAACTGAAGCCATCCTTGCATGTGGAGAAACGGGAGTTAAGTGGCTCACTATCATCTTCCAGAAAGCATGGGAAGAGAGGAAAGTACCAATGGACTGGCAAAATGCAATAGTGGTGCCAATTTGGAAGAAGAAGGGCAGCAAGAGAGACTGCAGCACCTACAGAGGCATTTCACTTCTCAGCCATGTAGGGAAAATGTATGCAAAAATTCTGGAACAGCGCACAAGAGCCAAAGCAGAACACCTACTGAGCAATGCCCAGTTTGGCTTTCGGAAAGGAAGAGGGTGCACAGATGCCATTTTCGCACTCCGACAGCTGTGTGAAAGAGCCATCGAATACAACCAAGACCTGCATACAGTATTCGTTGATCAAGAAAAAGCTTTCGACCGAGTCAACAGAGACAAGCTCTGGAAGATCCTGGAGCAGTACGACGTGAAGGGGCAGTTGCTTGATAACATCAGAGCAATCTATGCCAATAGTATGAGCGCAGTCCGAACAGCCAGTGGAACATCCGACTGGTTCCCGGTTACATCAGGGGTCAGGCAAGGCTGCGTACTCTCTCCCCTTCTCTTCGTGATCTACATGGACCAGATCACAAAGGAAGCCAACCCAGATCTTGAGGCCCTGAACGAACTATTATTTGCTGACGACCAGTCCCTGATGAATCAGAACAAAGCAGCTCTTCAAGATCACACAGACCAACTCTACACAAGCTGCGAGAGGTATGGCATGAAGATCAGTATCACCAAAACAGAAGTTATGTCTGTCAGCAGAAATCCAGGAAAGCTGGACATCAACATCAACGGCACCCAGCTGAAACAGACCAAAGAATTTAAATACCTTGGCAGCCTCTTCACTGAAGATGGAAAATTGGACAGAGAGATAGAAACAAGATGCCAGAAAGCGAACGCAGTCAGTTACCAACTCGCCCCCCTTCTAAAACATTCCAGCATCCCAATGAGCACCAAGGCAAAACTCATCAACGCCATCTTCGTTCCAAAACTCACATACCAGTGTCAGACATGGGCCCTAATAAAAGCCTTAGAGAGAAAATTGGTCACATGTGAAATGCGCTGCCTGAGAAAAGCTGTCAAAAGACCAGACGCGACAAGATCAAGAATGAGGTGATCAGAGACATGGTCGGACTAACACCAATTCTCCACCATATCGAACAACAAAGGATCGGGTGGTTTGGTCACCTCACTAGAATGCCGCCCAACCAACCAGCCCTACGGGCATACACCACCAAATACAATGGCTGGAAAGCCAGAGGTAGACCAAGGAGACGATGGAGCGACTCCGTGGCTGACACCCTGCGAGCCCATGACCTGTCACTACATCAAGCCTCCCGCCTAGCTGCAGACAGACGTCTGTGTCTCCCCGCGACGCCGAAGGGCACCAGCGGAAGATGAAAGAAGAAGAAGAAGGCAGTATATTCACAAAAGATAGAAAACTGGACAGAGAAGTAGAAACACGCTGTCAAAAAGCAAACGCAGTCAGCTATCAACTTACCCCACTTCTGCGACATCATGTATGTGCGTGTATGTTAGTCCGTCGTTTTCGACGATGACCTCCAAAACAGCAGAGGAGGCAGCTGCTGTTTCGGAAATTGGGCAGAAATTTTATTATAGTGGAGATGCCTTGCCCACAATACATCCCCACTCTCTCGGCCAAGTGGGCATAAGGACAGTCAGCGTTGGAGATGTTCTCCAAAGGCCAACTAGCCCCCAGGGCTGCAGCACATAAGGACTGTACAAGTCAAGCCTCCTAGTCAGAGAGTCATAGTCGATCACTAAAGACTAAGCTGTAAAGTGGAATTCCATGAGTGGAAAAGCCACTGATCATACAGCCTCTCACTTTGCTGTTGCCCCCAGCGTCAATGGTTTAATCAAGAACTGTGATAAACCCCAGGCGCTGATGCGACATCATAACATCCCTATGAGCACCAAGGCAAAGCTGATCAACGCCATCTTCCAGCCAACTATCACTTACCAGTGCCAGACATGGCCCCTGACAAAAGTCCTGGAGCAGAAACTGGTAACGTGTGAGATGAAGTGCTTGAGGAAAGCCTAAACAAGACCAGGAGAGACAAGATAAGAAACGAGGTGATCAGAGACATGGTAGGAGCCACACCCGTCCTACAATATATTGAACAACAACAAACCAAGTAGTTCGGGCACCTCACACGGATGCCGCCAAACCAGCCAGCCTTGCGTGCTTACAACTTGAGGTACTCTGGCACAAGGGCCAGAGGTAGACCCAGGCGACGCTGGAGTGATTCCGTGGCAGAAACACTGAAGGTCCATGGATTGTCCCTCCTCCAAGCTACCCGCCTTGCAGCAGACAGACAGTTATATCTCCCCGCAACGCCACAGAGTACAAGCGGAAAGAAAAAGTAAAAGTAAAGTAAGTATATACAAATACTTTTTGATCTATCTTTTACATCTTCCAATGTGCGTATTGAACAGGCCTAAATATAGATTATTTAAAGCGGTTGTACAATACTGTCGCTACCAAGATCATCTCTTATCGATTAGACCACTCGCTGCCATCTTCATCGCCATGATCTATAAATAGTTCCCTATTATCTGTAACTTTCCAAGAATAGGGAGCTTGGTGTTTGTTTGCTGAAGGCTCATTTCAGGATCTCCATAGTTTCAATATATCTCATGAGAAATGTGATGGAGCCAGCATTAAATCACACAGCATATTGTGGTACACGTGTAAGTTTATCAATATAAAAAGTTCTGTCGGGTGTTTCAAAATCAGTTTTAAAATATCAACGTAGAATCCACCAGTAACTCGATATAAACAATAGACCTGTAGTTTTAGTGCTCACCAAACTGTCATACAAACTGAAGCCAAACATGTTGATTTCTGATGTTTTAATAACTCAGAATAGAAAGAACAGGAGCCAATGTATGTCTTACGAAGAACAACAATATTATATCTAAGGAAACGTAACTCAAACAAAAAGTCTTAATGTGATTGCGGAAGCTAAATGTTGACATAGGGAAGAAAATAAACTGAAACCACTGTCATTGAATCGTAATGTTCCCATGGGAAACAAATAAATTGAAACCACTGTCATTGAAATCTTGAAGGAAGGTGTAAGACACGTCCAAAGTGGGTGGTCACACAAGAGGGTTTTTTCCACAGGAGATGTTGGAGGCACAATGGGTGGTCTGGTGGTATTGTCTGCAGAGCGTGCTGGCTCTGTTGGAGGTGGTAAAGCTTCAACACCAGGGGTGGGGACCACAGTCTTGTTTCCTGTAGTTGTGAGCTGTGTGACAAATGCAGCTTTCAGACGGTCTACTGACACCTTCTCTGAACATCCATTGATGTCAATGGTGTAATACTTGTCATTAGTGTCAGTGATGCGGTAGGGGCCATCATAGGGTCATTGTAGGGGACATCTGTGGGTGTCAATTCTGATGCAGACATACCCAGTGGAGGCCAGATATGAAGGAACGTAGGTAGGCTGTTTTCCATGGAGATTTGAGAAACACCAAGTCAGGTTCCATGATGCGGCCTTCCAGTGGCTGAAAGAATTCATCAGGCAGGCAAAGCATTATTCAGCAGGGGAATAATCAGGGTCTACCCGCCAAGAGGACCGTATCCCCAACAGGACCAAGGGCAGCTCTGCAAACCAGTTGGGAGTGGTAGTGCAGGCCTTGAGTACTGCCTTCAGTTGTCGGTGGAAGTACTCAACCATGCCGTTGGCTTGTGGATGGTAGACAGTAGATGTGTGAACATCAATGCCTAAGAGCTTGCTGCACTCAGCCCAAAGCACTGAGGTGAACTTCCCCCATGGTCATAGATAATGTTTTCAGGGACACCAAACCTGGCAATCCAGTGATGCACCAGAGCTTGGGCACAGGTAGAGGCATGAGCATCTGGGAGAAGAATGGCTTCTGCCACCTGGTAAAGTGATCAATGATTGTGAACAGGTAGGTCATGCCTTGGCAGAGGTCTAACAAGGTCGACATGAAGACTGCTGAATCTGGTAGTTGGAGGTGGCCGTTCCACAAGTGGTGCCCGTGTGTATCTGTGGATTTTGGATGACTGAAAGCCATGACATTCCTTACACTGTCTGCGTATGTCCCATTTCATGCCATGCCATACGAAGTGCTGACTGATGGCCTATTATGTGGGACACACGCCTGCATGGGAGAGTCCATGAATTTGATCAAACACCAGCTGAGTCCAGGAGGTTGGGAGAACTGGATGTGGAAGACCAGTAAAAGTATCACAGCAGAGTTGACGAGCCAAACTGGATGTCTTCAAGTTTGAGGCTTGTAGTGGCTGTGCAATAAGAGTCCATCTCACCAGATTGAATTTGGTCCTGAGAAAGCTGGATGAAACTGCCAACTGAATAGATGCCTTGTTCCTTTGAGTCTGAGTTCATGTTGAAACATGAAAACGCATCACCTACCATGTTGAATTTACCCATGATGTACCGGATGTTAGTGGTGAACTTAGCTATGAAGGAGAGTTGTCTTGTTTGTCGGGGCGAGTGATCAGTTTGGCTTGTGAGAGCTGACACCTATGGCTTATGATCTGTGAACAGCCTAAATGGTCTTCCTTCAAGAAAATGTCTGAAGTGTTTGACAGCAATGTAGGCTGCAAGTAGCTCACGATCAAAAGCACTGTATTTCTTCTCTGCTTCAGAAAGTTTTCTGGAAAAGAAAGCCAGAGGGCTTTGTTTATGTTCAAGCTGAGCACCTAAA
Organism: Rapana venosa; assembly: GCA_028751875.1. NCBI lineage: Eukaryota > Metazoa > Mollusca > Gastropoda > Neogastropoda > Muricidae > Rapana > Rapana venosa. The sequence goes on from CM054144.1 coordinate 54,405,728, forward strand.
GCTGAGTTGGAAGTGTCCACTGTGAGACTTACAGGTGCATCTGGTAGGGGATGATGTAGAAGCACAGCATCTTTGAGAGCTTCCTTAGCCTGTTCAAATGATGTTTGGAAGGCCTCAGACCACTGAATGGTTTGTCTTTTTCCACTTGCTTGAGCATGAAGTGGGGTCAGAATGTCAGCAGTGTGTGGGATGACACGGTGGTAGTAGCTCATCACACCTAGGAACCGCTGAAGGCTAGCATGATCAGTAGGAGGAGCACTGTCTTGAAGAGAAGCTACTCTATCTGGTAGTGGACGTATTCCCTCAGGACCTCAGGAGTGAGATCATATGTCCAAGGAAATCCAGCTCACTGACACCAAAGACACACTTTTGCCTTATTGATGACAAGGTCCATTAGGCGAACAGTGGGCTGAAGAGTTGTCCAAAGATGACAAGGTGTTATTTGAGTGAGTGGCTTACAACCAGTATGTCTTCAATGTAGACATAATGTAAAAGGTTGTTTCGAAGAATGCCATCCCACTGGCTTTGAAATGCTTGTGCAGCATTTTTCAAAACGAATGCATTCGATGGAAACTCACCAAATCCAAATGGCGTTATGTTGCCATTTTAGGGATGGGGATGATACCTAAGTGGAAGCGATGTCGCCTCTAACCAGGTGCAAGTCCCCATTTCAAGAGAGAAATTTGCACTTGAGATGGTGTTGAAAATCTTGAATTTGGGGCTAAGGGTAGCGTATAATCCTTGGTCGAGATTGATATTGTCTGTGTCACGGAATTGGTCATTGCTTTGGGAACAACTGTGAGTAATGAGACATAGGGTTGAATCAGACTGACGATTGATTCTGTTCCAATTCCTTGGAGATATCTAGCCTTGGCACGCAGACCGAATCTTTTCTGGGTTTTAGGCATTAGTTGCACGTGCGTGGACTGGTGGTCCATGTGTGCATGATTATGGTGTTCAACACCATGTTTGTTTACAGTAGAGCCAAAATTGGGTGTAAGCAACTCCGGAAACTGTCTGAGAAGTTCAGAGTATGCATTGTTTTTGGATGAACTGAGAGCAAGAGTCATAGGGGAGTCACTGCTTTTGAGGGAAACAGAAGACTTGTCCATAGACAGGAGCTGCTTGCCCTTGAGGTCAATGACCAGTTCATGAGCAACAAAAAATTCTGCACCAAGAATGGGATGTGTAACATCAGCCAGGTAAAAGTCATGAGTGAAGACTTGTTTGGGCTTTATATCTAGGTCTTGATGGAGATGCCATTAGCAACAGAAAGTGGAATAGAAGGTGGTTTTGTCTTGCTGTCTTGGGTTGAGGCTGGATACACTGACACATCAGCACCAGTGTCAATCAAGAATGATTGTCCCGTGAACCTGTTGTTAACTGAAAACGTTTTTGAATTCAAAACGCTAGCCACTACCACGTTTAGCAGCCAGCATTGGCATTTCCCCATAGACAATATGCTTTGCTTGCTTTTGGGGAGCAATGAGGAAAATTTGCAGCCAGGCTGACAACAACGGGCCTCTGGTCCAAACTCTGACGGTATAAACCAACAGAGTTCGTTGTGCCAGGCTGTGACGGAGGACCACGTCCTTTGACTGTTTTGATGGAAGAGACAGTTTCCTCTGGGGCTGCATCCTGCTCCATGAGGGCTTGAGGTGGAGGTGTGGAGATCTGCTGTACACCTGCAGCATCTGACTCCCAAATCCAGTCTGCTGCTTCAGCCAGTTCATCTGTGTCGGAGATGTCATGGCCAGCTAAAATGTCTCTGATGTCAGCAGAAAGGTTCATAAGGAACAAAGCATGTTTCAGTGTTTTGTGCAGAGCATTTATTTTCGCATGAGGGCAGTTTGGACATTTGTCACCAAGTCCATTGAGGTTCAAAATTTCAGGGTCTTTTTGGGCCTGGGATTTGCCGAAAGTCTTGATTTACACTTTCTTCAAACAGACATATTTGTTTGCAGGTGGTGGGTGGTGAGAATTGGTTGCACTTCTTCTGCAGTGTCAATGTTCAGAGTACTCACCACATAATCATACATGGTTTTGTCCTGAGTGATGCCCTTGGTGCCAAACTGTGTCTCAAGCTCTGGCAAACCAAACCCCTGGTGATTTTGTCCAGAATTCAGGGAGTTTAAGGAACACAAGAGTTGATCTGATGTGTCATAAGGGCTTCAAGGTGGCAGGATGGTTAAGACGTTTGCCTGCCAACAAGTAAACCGTGAGGTTCTGGGTTTGATTCCCAGCCTCGCCCTTTCTTCCCAGTTTGACAAAAAAATCGAACTGAATGTCAAAGTCCTTCGGATGAGACTATAAACCGAGACCCCGTGTGCGAACGCATGCAGAACATCTTGCGCACACGTTAAATCCTGTTCCGCTGTTCGAAAGAGTAGGCCATTGTGTGCCGGTGGGAACAGATGACAAAATTTTTAAAAAACCGCATACATACGCATATTTTTAAAAAATCTTTAAAAAAATAAAATCATCTGAGCACTTTGATTTGTTGCTCTACAAGATTCAGCGCTATATAAATTTCATACATTATTATTATTATTATTATTATTATTATTATTGTTGTTGTGTTGTTGTTGTTGTTGTTGTTGTTGTCGTTATTGTTGTTATTATTATTATTATTATTATTATTATTATATTATTAAGTCAAATCAGCAATTTGTTGGGAAAGGTTTGATTCTGCCATTATTTTTCGTGTTCAGCATCAGGGTCACCAATTTAGTGCTCACCAAACTGTCATACAAACTGAAGTCGAATGTGTAGATTTCTGATGTTTTAATAACTCAGAATAGAAATAACAGCAAGCAACGAAGTCTTATGAGAACAACAATAAGGGAAGCACTCTACTACATATCTTTAAGGAAACGTAACTCTTAAACAAAAAGTGTTAACGTGAGTGTTCCCCTACATAGTAAACATTTTCCGCACATCAACAATAATAATAATGATAATATATGGAATTTATATAGCGCTGAATCTTGTAAAAACAAACAAATCGAAGCGCTTGCACTCAAACCATTTACACGCATGCAACTCTCCTTAAACATAATGAACAACATATTTCAAATCCATACGCGCGCGCGCACGTACGCACGCACACACACACACACACACACACACACACACACACACACACACAACAAACACACACACACACACACACACACACACACACACACACACACACACACACACACACACACTCGCAAACACACTTAGGAGGTGACCGATGCTGTTGAAAATTACGGACAGATATGAGGGGAAAGTCTCAGGTACAAAATAAGTGTGTTTTGAGGCTAGATTTGAAGGTCAAATGAAGGCTTTTGGCGAAGTGAAAGAGGGAGGTCATTCCAGGTGGATGGACCAGAAATAGAGAAGGAGCAACGGCCAACAGTGGTTTGTTTGTATCTGGGTGTTTGAAAGCACAAAGTATCTGCGGCTGAACGAAGGGAACGGGATGGAGTATACAGGTGAAGACAGTTACAGAGATAAGAGGGTGCAGATTTGTGGAGACATTTGAAACAGGGGGTATTGATCTTATACTTAAGTCTTTATGAGACAGGCAGCCAGTGAAGAGATCACAGAAGAGGAGTAATGTGTTAAGATTTTTTCTTTCTTAGGATCAGTCGAGCTGCAGAGTTTTGTATGCATTCAAGAGAGTGGATAGATGATGCTGGTAGGCCAACCAAAACAGAATTACAGTAGTCTAAACGTGAAAGAATGAGAGATGTGACAAGCTTGGAAGTTGCATCAGTGGACAGATACTTACGAATCGCGCTTATGCGCCGTAATTGATAGTAGCAAGACTGGCAGGTGTGTGTGATGAATTTTTTCATAGAGAGTGTGTTGTCAAGAACTACTCCTATATACTTCACAGAGTTGGCCAACGGAACTGACACATTGCCGAATTCTATTGAAGTTTTTGTGATGGAGGAAAGTTTATGTTCGGTCCCTAGGAGCATGGCTTCGGTTTTATCGGCATAAGTTGTAGCTTGTTCTGAGTCATCCAGTTTTGAATGTCTTGAAGGCAGTAGGACATATTTGTCAGGAGGGAAGGCAAGTTTTCAACAGTATCACTGCACTGAAGTTGAGTGTCATCTGCATAGAAATGATGATCAATATGGTGGTTGTTTATTATATGTGAGAGTGGAGCAGTGTAGAGAGTAAAGAGAACAGGGCCCAGGACTGATCCTTGTGGGACTCCACATTCCATTTTGACAGCTTTTGATTTAATTTTGTTTACAATAACTTTCTGGAATCGGTCTGTGAGGTATGAAGTAAACCAGGTGAGGGCTGTGCCGTTAATACCAAACGTATTTTGGAGGCGAGAAAGAAGAATTGAGTGATCTATAGTGTCAAAGGCTGCAGATAAGTCAAGAAGAGTGAGGAGGGAAATTTTTCCTGCATAAGAAGCAAATATAAGTGTATCTAAAGTATGGACTAGGGTGGTTTCGGTGCTGTGGTTGGGGCGATAGGCAGATTGAAAAGGGGGAAGGAGATCATTGGAATGAAGGTGACTGTTCAGCTGTTTGAGAACAACTTTTTCTAGCACTTTAGAGACAAAGGGTAAGTTTGAGACAGGTCTATAATTCTTCAGAATGTTGGGATCGTGGTCGTGCTTTTTCAGTAGAGGTGTGACTATTGTGGTTTTAAGAGCTGATGGAAAATTTCCTGACACAAGAGATGAGTTTACTATTTTAGTGATAATAGGTACCAGTTGTGGAAGGCATTGTGAGAAAACAGGAGCAGGTATAGGATCACGGTCGCATGATTTTATAGTCATTTCCTTCAGAATTGTCATGATTTCTTTTTCACTTGTGGGATGGAAGTAAAAGAGAGGAGTGCCAGTGAACTGGGGATCAGGAGGAGCAGGCTGGAACTGAGTGTGATCCAGTCTGGAGCGTATGTTGCGGACTTTGTCTGAAAAGAAGGCAGAAAAGATAGATGGAAGTTCAGACAGGCTGTGGGTGTTAGGCAGAGGAGTTGTCTTTGCAGATCCAAGGAGATTTGAGGTGAGGGAAAAAAGAGATTTTATGGGTGTAGCACAGAGAATTTGGGAAGAGTAGTAGTCTGTCTTTGCTGAGTGGATTAAGAGTTTGACTTTGTTTATTTGTTTTCGGAAAAGCTGTTTGTTGATTTTGGTTTTTGACTTCCGCCACTGCCGTTCTAGTTGCCGGCGTTTGCACTTCGCTATCAAGATATCTTGGGTGTATCATGGCGCACAGGGTCTGTCAGGTAGGAGATGGTCAGTAGGAGGTGCATGCTCATCAAGCAATTGGCGGAGAATAGTGTTATAGTAATCAGAGAGGTCAGTGTGGTCAGAGGTTAGTGAAAAACGTTCGGAAGCTTGTGAAGAGAAGGTATGAATGTCTAAGGCTTAAAGATTGCGACGAGTAACATATTTCTTCTTTCTGAGAGGTTTTGTGATGTTGAGGTGGGAAAGAATGGCGGAATTATCAGAATGCAGTTCGTTGGTGATAGAGACAGATGTGACAAGATTGAATGAAGCATTAGTAATCAGCCAGTCTAAAATATGACCAGATCTGTGCATTGCTTCGTTTACCAGTTGGGAGAGAGAATGTTTGGACAGAGAAAGAGAAAGACGTTTGACATCTGGAGAAGATTGGTTGTCGAAATGGAAGTTGAAATCACCGAGAATTATAAGTTTAGTGGGAGAGAGGCTGTAGTGGTCGAGGAGTGACTGGAATTCTTGGTGAAAAAGAGAAGATGTCAGATTGTTTTTATGGTTGGGAGGTGGACACTAAAGGCAGCAGAAAGTAATAGAGTGGCCAGGTAGGTTGAGGTTGATTTCGCAAACTTCAAAAGAGTCGTGAGGGAACGGAAGGTTGTGACTGAAAGAAAGAGCTGGTTCCAATATGTCTTTGAAAATTATGGCAATCCCACCTCCTCCAGAGAGTCGGGGGGAAAAAAAGTTTTATATCCTGGAGGAATCAGCTGTTTTATTTTTGGTTCGTGGCCATGTGGTTTAAGCCAAGTCTGGGTGAGGAAGGTTAAGTCAATGTTTTTTTCAGAGATAAAATCAGAAATGTAGTCGACTTTTCCATTTGGACAGACAGACTGCACATTGAACAAACAAACTTGAAGGAGATCTTAAGGAAGTGGAGAGGTTGAAGATGAACGTGGTGAGTTTGGACAAGAATCGGAGGAAGAGGATGACGGCAATGGTGGAGATGTAGCTAGCGGAAGATCAGACAAGAGTTTGGATGGTGAATCAGGAGTAGAAGATGGTGAGAGAACTGTGTTATATCAGGGGCTTTGATGTTTGACACACATCATGATACACATCATCATCAGAACAAAAAACATTGTCAGAATCACAAACAACAGAACAATCAAAAGCTGAAGGGGTGGTGGACGGCAGCATGGGGAAGAAGCATGGTGGGGGTTTCAGAAGTGACGTCAGAGGTGAGGGGGAGAGGGAAGCCCACCATTGGCCATGAAGTTGGCTTGCCCGTCTGGTTTTGCAGTGATGAATGCCTAAGTGTGTTATATGCTGCTTAATTTCAGGAGCAAACGTGTATTGGTTTTTACTAAACACAGGTGCGAACATAGCTCTAATGTCCGCGGCTCTCACTGCAGAACAACACACACTAGACTTAATTGATGAGGGTGGTGTCAGTTCGTGAATCACGTGCAATTTGTTGAACGGCAGCAGGGTCAGTTTGAAGTAGGTCACGAAGACCAGCACAGTCAGGTAAACATAGTTCATAAGTCGATTCGAAATTTTGAACAATGAAACAAAAATGAAAATTATACATTGAAATATCTCATAAAGAAGATAACAAATAAAAATGTTCTGACCATATAACGCAGGGTGAAAAAAACGAACAAGAAGATGTAAAAATTTCTGGAAAGGAAGCAGAAAAACACACACATCCAGCATTCCAAAACAGAGTCAACGCCAGTGCTGCCGACAGGCCCAATAGAAAATAACACTAACTACAAATGTACTTCGCCCCCAGTTTGTACACCTAACAATTGCACCATCACACTACTCACTTCCTAAAAAGTATCCTCTTAAAAAACAAATCTGGTCTTTATTGTTCACTTTCCCACACAAATGTCATCAATGTCATTGCTGAAAAGTCACATCATGTTTATCCAAATTACTTACCTCCATTTTATGAGATATAGTGAAGACATTGTTCTTTGGGTGGGGGACGGGTATTGAGAACCCAGCAGGTGAAAATCCTCAGGTGAACATTGATATACACACCACAGTGCCCTGGTGTCCAGCAGTCAGAAACAAATGACAAAATTCTGTTTCCACATTTCAGCCTACAGGCTGTCTTGATCTGGCAAACTTAGCTTTTTAAGGAAAACTGGAGTTGTCTACAACACATAAATTGATTGTGGTTTGGATCAGCAACAAACCCAGAGAGTTGCTGGTATTCTTCAGTTCTTTGTGGCTGGTTGTGTAAGGGGTGTAAATGAGCTGTAGGTAGGTTGTGTGTAGGTGTAGTTGTTTTTCAGTTGGATGTGTTTTGATGCTTTTTTAAGTTAGAACTTTGCAGTCAAATTATCTCTCTCTCAGTTCATTTTCACCAAGAGTATTTGTCTGGAACTAAGCAGAACTGGAGCCGACAGTCAAGACATTGGTAACTACCTAGCCACTGGCACACAACAGCACAACACTGAACTAATAACATAACAGGTGTTGCATGGCTTGTCTTTACGGCCTCCTCCAATAACACTATGGGGACTGTACAAGACAAGGAAAGGCAAAGACCACGACAGGGCCATTAAGGTTTGTTCAGCTGCAAAGAGAGAGATTCCTTCTTTTTTTTAGTTTGTTTTGCCAACATGTCTGTCCATTCACCTTTCCAAGCTTTTCTTCTTCTTCTTCTTCTTCTTCTTCTTCTGCTGCTGCTGCTGCTGCTGCTGCTGCTGCTGCTGCTGCTGCTGCTGCTGCTGCTCCTCCTCCTCCTCCTCCTCCTCCTCCTGCGTTTCCTTATTAGATGTCTGTGCCTGGTCTTCTCCTGTGCTTGTAACTCTATAAGAGGTCTTCACGCTTGCCTCAGCCTACACATTTCGCCTTCAGAGTAGCTCATGGGGAAAATAATTCATATAAAAATGCCAGAAAATAGTTACCAGATTGGCTTGGGGTGGGAAGGCAGGAAAATGGACCGGAAAGACAGAAAATATGGCGCGATCACTAAATAGCAAGAAACAATTTTCTGGAGACAGTGTCCAGATTTCTGTGTCTTGGGATATAATTATACCTCACTGTGCTCCAGTGTGCAATAATAAAGCAAAAACCTAAATCACAAAATCATGTAAAGTTACGGGTATTATTATTAAGACTACGTCCAAGTCTGCTTTGTATTTATATAGCAGTTGATGTTGATCAAAAAGAAATCCATACGCATAAAAATGGTAAAGTAATAAGTCCAACTCTTGCACAGTGTGTGTCTCTCTAAGCTGTTCTTTCTCGTTCATCTAACACACACTGTTAGCTAAACGTTGTCAACATTTTAAACATCAAACTTTTGTCATTTATTGTCCTGGCTGAACTTCCACTAACCGTCGTGATTCGATGGAACTGAAACACCTTCCTGAAGCAGAGCGCGGCCATAGCTCGGGTTTTTGGCTAGCTCTGCCCACAGGCGCGCTGGTGGTTACTGGCTTCTGTCCCTGTATGGTTGTGTCCTACAGTGGTAAAGCTCGACAAAAACAAGAACTGCCCCTCCTCCTCCTCCTCCAACCCCCCCTCCCTCCCGCCCCCAACACACGCCCTTTCCCGGCCTGGACACTTCCTGCGGAATGCAGAAATGGCACAAAAGAACTGTATGCGTTTAGCTTAAAATGCGTCGCCCTCCACAACCATATCAATGGACCTCAATCTTACCCCCGTTACTGATGTTACATTCCTGCGTGTATCGTCTAATTGAGTCTTCTTCTTCGTCGTCGTCGAACGCTCAGACAGTGACTACTGTTGTCTGTCACATAAGTGAAAATGCGTTGTACTGCCGTTATGTGCCTGACAAATCAGGCCCAGTGCATCCAACTTCGGCGTGGGAGAGAATTGTTATTTTACAAGTTTTTCTGGGGGGAAAAGGCAGGAGAATGGACCAAGAAGGCAGAAAATAGTCAAGAAGGAGGTGATAAGAAGAAAATGAACAAGATAGAAACAAAGAGAGGGATAGAAAAGATGGAATTCCTGGCACACAATTATTTTCCAGAAGGTGGAGATGCTAACAGCCACCCCCACCCCATCCCACCCACCCACCCACCCACTCACCCATGGAGGTTAATTAGGTCTTAGGATTTTCGCGGTAAAGTTACAAAGTAATTTTTTTCCTCCACTCCCATGTAGATACCTTGTGCTTATGAGTACATAGATTCAACCCTCGCTCTTTCTCTATTTCTGTTCCATCGATCTGGAATGACCTCCCTCACTCACTTCGCCAAAAGCCTACTTATGACACTTTAAAATCCAGCCTCAAGACATGTTTATTCCAGACCTAAGATTTTCCCCTCCTGTTTCACCTCATAATCTCTCCAGGACCTGCCTTCAACAAACGAAATCCCCATCACCCTGCCAAAGTGTATAACCTGTGTGTGTGTGTGTGTGTGTGTGTGTGTGTGTGTGTGTGTGTGATAACCTTTATGTGTGTGTGTGTGCGCGCGCGCGTGCGTGCTTGCGTGTGTGTGTGTGTGTGTGTGTGTGTGTGTGTGTGTGTGTGTGTGTGTGTGTTGTGTGTGTGTGTGTGTGTGTGGTTGCGCGCGCGCGCGCCAAAGTGTATGACCTTTATGTGTGCGTGCGTGTGTGCGTGTGTGTGTGTGTGTGTGTGTGTGCATTTGAATTTGTTAAAACTATTAATTGCTATTGGTTGCATGTGTAAGAATAAGTTGAATGCAAGTGCTTTAATTTGTTTTACAAGATATAGGGCTGTACAAATTTCTTTTATTATTATTAAATCTCGAAGGAGTTTTTATCTAATCACTTTTTTTGGCCGTTATTCTCGGATGCATTGACATCTGTGTTGATATAAAGACAATACCCTCGGCAATTTAAAGGGATTTCTTATTACTTATGGACCGGGTTTGCGCAGTTGTACGTCATGTACTAGTTAGCGACCATATGATCACTTAAGGACACCACAAGCGGGTCTGAATAGCCTACTCAGAAACGGTGGCAGAAAAGGGGAAGTCCTGTATTGCCTGTCTGCTAGACAGTTCCTGCCCAACTTCGCTCGGGTGGAAAATGTTAAAAGTTCTCACTGGCGGGCAGTTAAAAACTATTGTAGAGTTTTAGGACGTTGCTGTACATTCCTTATCAAACAGCCTTGTGGGTCACCTACGTGTGCATTCTGTCTCAATCTGTATTCTGGGAATAACTGGCACATCGTAGGCAGTATATATATATATATTGTGTGTGTGTGTGTGTGTGTGTGTGTGTGTGTGTGTGTGTGTGTGTGTGTGTGTGTGTGTGTGTGTGTGTGTGTGTGTGTGTGTGTGTGTGTGTGTGTGTGTGTGGTAAGGTTAGAGCACTGCATGTGTGGCCTTTTTTTTAACATATCTGGCCATTCTTAGGCAGTCATCTCCCCCGTGGGGATGGGGGAACCTGTCAGCGTGAATAGCATTCCCACCTTCTGAAAATTCTGTGCAAGGAGTTCCCTCTTTTCGATTGCTCTCTTTGTTTCTGCCTTGTTTCTGTTCTTCCTGTCACCTCTTTCTTGTCTATTTTCTGCCTTCTTTGTCTATTCTCCTGCCTTTTCTTCCCAGAAAGACGTAAAAGACAACAATTTTCTCCCATGCCCAAGTCGGAGCTGCGCCTGATTTGTAAGGCACTTTACAACAGTGCAACGCTTTTTCGGTCACATGACAGACAATAATAGTTGCTGAGTGTTTCGCATCGAAGATGAAGGTAGCCATACTCCGACTTTAAGGGAATGTAGTTATATAAAACCATTTGCGCAGTTGCTTTGATGTGGTATGGTGAAAGAATGCTTAAGTAGGTAATTATCATGTTGAGAAACTTGAAATCAATGAATTGTTATGGGAAAAAAATAATGATAACATTTGAAATGTAAGACTAGATTCTTTTTTAATGTAAAATCGTTTCATGACAGCGATTCGACTTGATGAACATTGCCATAAACAAATAGAGAACTGAATAGAAGACTGAATTGATGAATAAATAAATACATAAATAAATACATAAAGCCAACAAGAACAAAAAACAACAATGAAACAAGGGAACAAAATTAATTTGAAAATCACACATGACACCTTTTGCTGCACTTTGCTGGAATAGGACTGTATTCAACTTCAATTTTTCAATTCAATTCTTTCATTTCGAGGATTATGAATAAGCACTCGCGTGCTTTTTTATTCAAATCCAGTGCTCATGTGCATGTGGTTTTGTAAATGTTATCATCTGTTCCAACCACCACATAATGGCCAACTCTTCCGAAAGGCAGAACAGGTTTTCACGTGTGTGTGCAAAATGTTCTGGATGCTTTCTTACTTTGGTTAGTAGTCTCATCGAAGGGTTTATTAGTATGGCTTTGTGTTTGAGGTTGCATAGTTACTGTTTGTGGGTCCTAATGTTATCATGGTAACTCAACATGTTGATGCAAACTGCTCTTGATGAACCATGTCTTCTCTAGCTCTCTCCACGTGCACTTGATCTCAGATAACTTCTGTTAAAATCACCAAGCTAGGATCTCTGGGTAAAAAAAATGTAGTTCTCGGCTAGTATGCATTGTATGTTTGTTTTGTCTTTTTCTGTTTTAATCTATAATAATTGCTTGCGATTTGGAGATCGTGACAGAGTGTGTTTGTGAGAAAGTCTTCTCTTTGCTATTAAAATAAAAGACGGTCAAGAACACGTATTATAGTGTATCTTTGGGGTAATGTGGACAGTATAGATGCTTTACATACTGTATCTTTGGGGTAATGTGGACAGTATAGGTGCTTTACATACTGTATCTTTGGGGTAATGTGGACAGTATAGGTGCTTTAAATATTGTATCTTTGGGGTAATGTGGACAGTATAGGTGCTTTAAATATTGTATCTTTGGGGTAATGTGGACAGTATAGGTTCTTTACATACTGTATCTTTGGGGTAATGTGGACAGTAAGGTGCTTTACATATGTATCTTTGGGTAATGTGGACAGTATAGTGCTTTAATATTGTATCTTTGGGTAATGTGGACAGTATAGTGCTTTCATACTGTATTTGGGTAATGTGGACAGTGTAGGTGCTTTAAATATTGTATCATTGGGTATGTGGACAGTATAGGTGCTTTAAATATTGTATCTTGGGTAATGTGGACAGTATAGGTGCTTTACATACTGTATCTTTGGGGTAATGTGGACAGTATAGGTGCTTTAAATATTGTATCTTTGGGGTAATGTGGACAGTATAGGTGCTTTACATACTGTATCTTAGGGGTAATGTGGACAGTATAGGTGCTTTAAATATTGTATCTTTGGGGTAATGTGGACAGTATAGGTGCTTTACATACTGTATCTTAGGGGTAATGTGGACAGTATAGGTGCTTTAAATATTGTATCTTTGGGGTAATGTGGACAGCATAGGTGCTTTAAATATTGTATCTTTGGGGTAATGTGGACAGTATAGGTGCTTTACATACTGTATCTTTGGGGTAATGTGGACAGTATAGGTGCTTTAAATATTGTATCTTTGGGGTAATGTGGACAGTATAGGTGCTTTAAATACTGTATCTTAGGGGTAATGTGGACAGTATAGGTGCTTTACATACTGTATCTTTGGGGTAATGTGGACAGTATAGGTGCTTTAAATACTGTATCTTTGGGGTAATGTGGACAGTATCGGTGTTTTATATACTGTATCTTTGGTGTAGTGTGGACAGTATAGGTGCTTTAAATATTGTATCTTTGGGGTAATGTGGACAGTATAGGTGCTTTATATACTGTATCTTTGGGGTAATGTGGACAGTATAGGTGCTTTAAATATTGTATCTACCGTGTAATGTGGACAGTATAGGTGCTTTATATACTGTATCTACGGTGTGATGTGGACAGTATAGGTGCTTTAAATACTGTCAAGTCAAAATGATCTTTATTGAGGGTAACAGATTAAGTTTACACAACTGTTTTTCATCCTGCCCTCACACAAAAATTAAAAATTGACAAATAAAAGCATTCAAAAGACAATGTTCATATATGTTGAAAAGAACAAAAATAAATGATGATTTTTTTTCAATAAATCCATATTTTACAATGCAAGACAAAACAAAATCCAAGACAGTACAACATAAGCGCAAGTCATACTGACAAATAATGAAAATGCAAAAAAACAAGGGTAAGAAGAACAATTTACAAAGCAGCCAAATGTACGGTAACCTTGAGCATAAAAGTGAACTTACAATTTGTCCATCGGGTGTCTTTAAATATGTCCTAAACGTTTGTTTTGAAGGAGCTAATTTTAAACAGGGAGGTAGATTATTCCACACTGTTCTTCCTGAATAAACAAGGCTTGACTTAAAGAGAATATTACGGGGCCTGGGCCAAAACTGTCTATGAGTGGGCTTGTTTTTATTGACAGAAAAAATTTTCACAATTTTCTTTGGGACTTTTCCGTTTTGCACATACATAGACATTTGTTGAAATGCAGACTGTCTTAGAGTTGAAAAATATCTAAATCTTTGTAGCTGGTGTTGGTCAATGTATTAGGATTCAATCGGATTAGTTTGACAGCTCTTATATGCAGACGGCTTATATGTTTTAGGTTTGTTTCACTAGCACTATTCCATAAGGTAGAAACATGATTTATAGGAGATAAAATATAATGTGCAGGTATGGTGTGATGTGGACAGAAAACTTAGTGGAATGTACTTCATGACATGATAATTTAGTATTTAAAAATAAGTTTAAAACTAGCCGCCAAACTAGCACTATTCTATAAGGTAGAAACATGATTTATAAGAGATATAATATGTGTAGGTATGGTGTGATGTGGACAGAAAACTTAGTGGAATGTACTTCATGACATGATAATTTAGTATTAAAAAATTAGTTTAAAACTAGCTGCCAAACTAGCACTATTCCATAAGGTAGAAACATGATTTGCAAGAGATAGGATATGTGTAGGTATGGTGTGATGTGGACAGAAAACTTAGTGGAATGTACTTCATGACATGATAACTTAGTATCAAAAAAATAAGTTTAAAACTAGCCGCCAAGGCGCAGTGGTTAGCGTCATGAGCTACGGACTGGAAGGGCGCAGGTTCGAATCTCATAAAAGTCACAGGGATTTTCTCGAGGAACCCAGAGTAAGTTGCTATGGGCTCATTGGGAAGACTGAGACCACAGAGTCGAGATTCATCCACTTTACCGATGCGATTTTGAGAGTGTTGCTCAAATTATCTGTTACTTCAAATCACCAACACTGCGGGTGTCTGTATCTCTCGGGTTCGGTTGACGCCGGTATGTATTCTGATAGGCAGCGTGTAAAGTTCAGTTCTGTCAAGTAGTCTCAGAGCAGGTATACTTCCATAGCAGCATCGTTACTTCATGCTCATCGTCATTGATCATCATGCAGTAAAAGGAAATTGCCTCTGATTCGGTGGCCCAGGTTGTCCTGGTCTCATGGTGACGTCAGTTTTGGATTTCCCACACACTTCTGTACCTTTGGTGAGTTAGTGTCAAAGCCATACGGGTTGGAGGTTCATTGCAGAAGGTCGTTGGAGGGGTGTTGTGGTGGTTGCTACCTCGGGTGGGCGACTCACTCAGTCTGGATCCGCGACTGAGCTAATACTGTCGTCAATAGGGGACTTAGTAGGTGGTGTCCCGAGTATGTTCGCTCAGAACAGACACCACTGAATACCACCAAAGTAACCCAGCAGCAGTGCAGGGCCCCTCTATCTGGTAACCCTATGGTGGCCTGGCATCCCTGTGGACTTCCGACCCTGAGGATGTAACATGACGAATCCAGGTGTGGCTGGGGTGGAGAGATTAAAATGAGCCGCCTGCAAACGGCAGGACCAGAACGTCACAGAAAATGAGGCAGCACGAAAAAATAGTTTGAAATGAAACATCCATGACCCTTGATGTGACATGGATAATGAAAATGGGATAAAGGAGTGTAGGGCCTATCGACCTGAAAGGTGATGTGGATAGCAACACATTTTTATATAGTATAGAGCCTTACTGTAGTGTGGTGTGGACAGTCACCCCCAGCCGTCAGTACCTGGGCTTTATCACAGTTCTTGATTAAACCATTGACGCTGGGGGCAACAGCAAAGTGAGAGGCTGTATGATCAGTGGCTTTCCCACTCATGGAATTCCACTTTACGGCTTAGTCTTTAGTGATCGACTTATGTGCTGCAGCCCTGGTGGCTGGTTGGCCTTTGGAGAACATCTCCAACGCTGACTGTCCTTATGCCCACTTGGCCGAGAGAGTGGGGATGTACTGCAAGGCATCTCCACTGTAATCAATTTTTTGCCCAGTTTCCAAAACAGCAGCTGCCTCCTCTGTTGTTTTGGAGGTCATCGTCGGACACGACGGACAAACATACGGTGTGGACAGTAAAGATAATAATACAATGTGCCATTAACAAAATTATCATCACACCATAACGTTTCTCTGGCGATTTTTCGTTTCACATCAAAACTGATAGCTTTAAATCCAGCCTCAAAACATACCTATTTCAAACCTAAGATTTTCCCTCCTGTTTGATCTCATATCTGTCCCTGCCTTTAACAGCCAAAATTCCATCACCCGGCTGAAATGTGTAACCTGTGTGTGAGTGTTTGTGTACATTTGAATTTGTTAAAATATTGTTAATCATTGTTGGTTGCATGTGTGGGATTGGATTGAATGCAAACTCTCTTATTTGTCTTTGCAATATATAGCGCTATATAAGTTCCATTTATAATCATTATTAAAATGTCGTGTCATTCAGTTTCAGTAACGCCACTGACATTCACTTCAAATTCAAAACCAACATCTCTTAGCAGTATCACTACCTGGTCGCCAGAATAAAATAATATGCCACATGCAAAACTCATATAACTAAAGTTAATGCTCACTGTGGCTAGTGAGCACGTACAATCATCTTAAGCCTTGTTTTATATCACCTCCAAGGTAAAACTGAGGGCAGAAGAAAAAGTGGGAGATCCCCAACATCCTACACTGCCAAAATCACTTAGATGAGAGGTCTGGGAGGGCTACAGGAGATGGTAGAACTCAGCAGAGACAGAGTAAGATAATGAGCCCTGGTGGCATTGCCAGGACTTCCTACCGACGACAGCGGCGATGGAAATCGTTGAGGTAATTAAGCGAGTCATAATTATCTTCTTGGCTTCTTCTTATTCACCTATCCCGTCGTCCTGGGACACCACTGAAGATTTTGCAACGAGCTTCATCCACTAGATAAAAATAACGCAATGAAAAGCCTACATCACGGAATAACTAAGAACGAACATCAAAACCAGTGGTGTAGTCTAACTTCCTCCAATAGTAGGCGGGATATGGGGGTCGAAACTAAGAAATTTTGTTTACAAGCTCATGTTAAAAGTTGCACCATACATTGAAAGGGCATCACTTGTAAATGCTAAAAATCTATAAATTACTCATTTTTATGCACTGTTGCCATGGAAACAATCCAAATGTTTAAAACTCCTAAGTGTTTTTATCTATAACAGGTACAAGAAACCTGTTTCTTCAGACATGTTCTACAACGTAAATTCTTTAAATTAACGCAGAGAAATCTCCATATTTGCATCTAGCAATTTTTTATTGTAAGAAAACAACGTGATTTTGGCCCCTTTTAGACCTGGTATAATTGCAAGGCTGAGAGAACAAATTCCTTTTACTTATTTCCACTCAACTGCAGTTAAGAAGGATCAAGAGTGTGTAGAGCGTGGTGCTGTCATCCGCTCTGCGACTATTCTAGTCCAGGAAGTGGAATGGTGAGGCAAAAAGTAAGTTCTTTGGACTTAAGCTTGCATGATTAAATCGCGCTTGGCACATAAAACTACATGATCCGTCTTTTTTTTTTAAATAGTGTAGTGTAGTATAGTGTAGTGTAGTGTACTGCAGTGGAGAGCAGGGCAGTGTAGTGTAGTGTAGTGTAGTGTAGTGTAGTGCAGGACTGGGAAGGGTAGGGAAGCGAAAGGCAGGGCAGTGTATTGTCGTGTAGCCAAACATAGCGGAGTGGAGTGGTGTGGTGTGTATACTACCTTCGGTCATGGCAAATTTCCATGCGTGAAATTAGGACTGCTTTTCCCAGGGAGAGTGTGTCGCCACTCATGCAGCGTCACCCATTTCTTTTCCTTATTCTTTATTTCTGTCTGCAGGTGTATTGGTTTCCCAATGAGAGTGGCTTTTCCTACATAATTTTGCCAGGGTCAATGTCCTTGTTGCTGTGGATTCTTTTATATGTGGTAATGTATATTGCTTACAGGACTTCGTCTCACCCGAAAGACTAGCATGCAGACAACTACTCTTGGTCTGGTGAACAAAGGGTTTCATACAGGAATGTTGTTGTCGAGAGTTCCCCAGCTTAACACTCTGGAGATCACCCAGAATATGTACTCTTGTCTCACCCATCCCACCTGGGAATCACTGTGAGATTGGAGACACACACTAGATGAAACGTTTGCATGTATGAATTTTTAAGTACCTCACCACATAGGCAGCCATATTCCATCTTCAGACGATATTTTTCTCTCTTCTTAAGGAGAGTGCAGATTGTTTTTTAAGAGCCTGTCATGGCTGAAGACAATATCAACATAACGATTTAAAACATAAGAATATACTTATTAATGTATTTCATTTATTGATTCATTAAATGAAATGAAATAAATGAAATGAAATGAAAAAACGATTTAAAACATAAGAATATACGTATTAATGTAGTTCATTTATTGATTCATTAAATGAAATGAAATGAAATGAAATAACGATTTAAAACATAAGAATATGCTTATTAATGTAGGCCTTTGCGTTTGCTTGTATCAATAACTGACAAAGCCTTTGGCCTGCGCCAAGACAGGAATTGAACCAATTATCTCTTACTTTCTAAACGGGTGTGTTCCTTGTTGACTACTTCTTATCCCATAAGACTGGAAAAACTATCTCAGATCGCTACCTTCATGGTGGCCAAAACGGTGACATACGCAAAATCTCACCATTGGTGAACCAGGAAGCTCTTGCTGAGGAATGAAAAAAATGTCAGATTAAATATCAGTCTCCTCCACCACCATCCCCCCCCCCTTTCTTCCTTTTTTGGGGGGTGGGGGGTTGTGTTTATTCTGCAAGTGCTACTTCTCACGTAATTTGTGGACCAGAATATTATATTTCCAGTTTCAGTTTTACTTTTCACAAAAATTTGCCTCAGCATATTTAAATCCATGTGTGTCTCAGTACACTGGCTAAGAAGTAAGAGAGTGTGTGTGTGTGTGTGTGTGTGTGTGTGTGTGTGTGTGTGTGTGTGTGTGTGTGTGTGTGTGTGTGTGTGTGTGTGTGTGTGTGTGTGTGTGTGTGTGTGTGTGTGTGCTAAAGTGTATAACCTTTATGTGTGTGTGTGTGTGGGTGCGCGCGCGTGCCCGTGTGTGTATGTGCGAGCGCGCATGAGTGCGTAAATGTATATGTGTGTTGTTGTTGTTTGTTGTTGTTGTTGTTGTTGTTGTTGTTGTTGTTGTTGTTGTTGCTGCTGCTGTTGCTGTTGTTGTTGTTGTTGTTGTTGTTGTTGCTTGC
This sequence comes from Rapana venosa, assembly GCA_028751875.1. Taxonomy (NCBI): domain Eukaryota; kingdom Metazoa; phylum Mollusca; class Gastropoda; order Neogastropoda; family Muricidae; genus Rapana; species Rapana venosa. Next base: position 54,424,455 of record CM054144.1, read on the forward strand.
GTTTTGAGTTGGAATTTCAGCTGTAGTTTTCACTTTTCACAACAAGGAGCGCAATACAACACAATACAATTTAACACAATACAACACAATAAAACATAACACAATACGACACAATACAATACAACCCAATACAATTCAACACAATACAACACAATACAATTCAACGCAACACACTACAACACAAAGGGCTACTGAACGCAGGATGGGCACTGCTGCTCTTGAGATTTTATTATAGTCCCAGCGGAGTTATCCGATTTAGTGACTATGGACGTAAGTCATCCTGCTTTGGGGCCGTGGGACACCCTAAAAATAACACCGTTCTTGAAGCACAAGAGTGCTGCGCCAGCCCGAGCATATATATAATATTATATGCTCACATAGGATGGGTACTCTCCGTATATTCCATATAATTATCCCTCCAGCCATCACTGACCTACTCTTCAATAACAAATGGATGACTTTTTAACGTGACTGCAAGAGGTTATACGTATATATTTTCACGTGGTACCCAAGTTCATAGCCCCAGTGATCCGCAGGAAAATCTAGTGGCAGTTCAACTTTTATCCGTCCTTACACTCTGTTGATGACATAGTTCATCAAACAAGCATGTGATTATGTGAATTAATTCAAGGGCAGGAAAAGTGAAACATTTCCTCTAGGGTGGTTGATCGTGTGTACGGGTGTATGTATGTGTGAGGAGAGTGGAGGTGCCCATACCTTGTATGCCTAAGTCCTGGCGTGGTAGTGTTTGCAATTTCATCAGGTCACTTAACAAGTGGCCTGAAGCTGGTCGAAGACTGGGGTGTAGAGTAAACAAAGGGAGAGATAGGGTAAAAGCCGAGTCAAGCTCAACCACTTACTGTTTATCCAAAACTATGCAACTTTTGGTCCGATTCGGCTTCGCCTCATCGAACCAAAAACTTGCATAGTTTTATATAAAAACTAAGCAGTTTACCTTGACTCGGCTTTTACCCTATCTCTCTACTAAAACTGAAAGTAATACTAATTTATTTTTTGATGGGTAAAACTATAAAATTATGGGAATTTATGCTAAAACAATATCTTATCAAGAACTTGTCAAGAACTTATTAACAACTTATCAAGAACTTATTAACAACTTATCAACAACTTATCAAGAACTTATCAAGGACTTACCAAGAACTTACCAAGAACTTATCAAGAACTAAAACAAGAACTATATTAAGAACTTATCAAGAAATAAACAAGTCCCCATCAACAACATTGTTAACAACTTATCAACAACTTGTCAAGAACAACAATAATTATTTTACACAAAATATATTGATAAAGATAGACAACATGAATTGCGACGAACTTTTGTTGATGACATCTACTGGTTCTAGTCAAGAAGAAATAACAGATGAGAAGAGTCTACTGGATAAGAAGGAGAAGTTGTACTCTCTTGCTGCTTGTGGTAAAACAAAGCATTACTTAGGAACACAACTAACAGTTGAACAGGTGCAGCAGTTATCACCACAAGACATTAATAAGTATTTTAATAGGTATGAATCCCTTCTTGGAGCAAAGATAGTGAAAAGCCTAGGGCATACTGTTATTGGTCTATATGCTAAAGCAACAAGTAGGGTCTTTAATGTGGACTCAGAAGCTGACTTAGCATATGACCTCTCACAAGATCCTATTTTGTCTAGAACGCTGGAGACACTTGGCTGCGATATGTATTACCGTTTTGGCTCTCTGTTAGCACCAGTAGCTGCTAGTATGATAACATTAAAACATATAAAATTTAACCACATAGAGAAAGATGGAAGAACAGAACACAGCCACGAACCAACAGGAAGCACAGGAGAATGCCAAGAACCAAGAGCAACCCTCCCTTTCACAAGTGACATCTGTAACAAAGAAACCTGGGAGATGAAGCGGCAAGAGGGTTTGCAGAATGGAATCGACAGAAAAAAAATTAGCAAACAACAAAACAAA
>CM054144.1:54426913-54470011 GCA_028751875.1 Rapana venosa
GGGGAAAAGGGTTTTTGCATTTGCACCCCCACTGCCTTCTTTTTCTTTATTTCTTTATTTTATGGGAAATTCTTTAAAGAATATTTCATCCCTTATTGGGCACCACTTTTATGTAACTCAAACTCTCTATCCTTTCACTGGGTACATAAAGAGATTCAGGTTCGGATTCTTTCTTACAAAAGAAAAAGGACAAAATATGAAATGGCTGTTGACAAGATTTTATTGATGTTAAATTCTTAGAAAACTAATTGTGGTATAACTACTATCAATGTCCCAAATCAAACTACTCAAATCACAACAGCATTCTAGGTTTCATGGTGTTTCGTGCTCTCTGCACACATTTCCAAATATAAACCATTTGCAAGTATTACAAAATAAAAGAACTCGCTTATAGTGAAATATTCCCAACTTTAACCAACACACAATCAAACATACACAACAATACCAATGTGAAGTGGACTAAAAACACTGGCTGTGGATAGTGCAGTCCAATACTAATTCAATGATGGCTACTTCAGCCATTCTCAAAAACTTCTGTTTGGCAACATGAACTTTTGTTCATTAGTGGCTACACAGAGGAACTTCACTCCCAGAGCGTTACTGTTCCCATTGTATGCATGGTCAATCCCAAGCACAATTTACCCAACAATTAGGGTAAGTAGCATGCTACTTCTGTATTCTGCTTGACAACTGAATAACTCAGCAGCTTGCAAATATCTGCACTGCCTTGCTATCACTACAACCTGCCTGCTACAACCCGTTACAAACATCTTTGCTTCATTGTTCAAATAGAGGAGTAAAAACATACAAAATGTTTCTCCTTGGGAAACCCAAATGTCCTTCACTAGAACACGTGTCCTTAATCCATTCTTCACACACAAAATATAACAACATATTCATCAAAATGATCTGTGGGAAATGCTCCAATAAATCATTATTCACTCATAAGACAAATCAACACTAAAAGGCATAAAATTAAAATTAACAATCAGTACAATATGCTATCACCACATGTGTAGTAATGGATGCTGCCATCTTTGATAATGTCTAATCTTCATGTCAGATAAACTTACCACTTTTAACATTACAAGCCACTTACACACAGTCTGTAAACTATTTCTTTATAATTCAAAGGATGTGTTTGGATCAACAACATAAAATTCATAGCTAGGGAAATACTAAAAAAACATCAATGCATTTTGAATCATGACATTTTACTTAGACTTAGATTACTTCAAAAACATCTCAAAACCATGTTCTTCCCCAATGCTAATATTTCTCTCAAAAATATTATGAAATAATAATAATAATAATAATAATAAATGGAACTTATATAGTGCTATATCTTGCAAAGAGAAATCAAAGCGCATGCATTCAACCTAATCTTACACAGTCATGCAATCAAAAATAAATAATCAATAGTTTAAACAAACAGATATTACAAACATGGTGCGCTGAAGACAAAATCTATGAAATAAAATTTCAATAGTCACATGTTTTTCAAAAGCACACACACACTCTCTCACACAGGTTGTATACTTTAGCAGAGTGATAGGACATGGGTTAATGAAGGTGGGATAGTTCTGATATGAAACAGGAGGGGGGAAATCTTAGGTTTGAAATAAATATGTCTTGCAGTCTGTCTGTCCAAATGGAAAAGCCGACTACATTTCTGATTTCATCTCTGAAAAAAACATTGACTTAACCTTCCTCACCAAAACTTGGCTTAAACCACATGGCCATGAGCCAAAAATAAAAAAGCTGACTCCTCCTGGATATAAAACTATTTCTTTCCCCCCGACTCTCTCGAGGAGGTGGGATTGCCATCATTCTCAAAGACATATTGGAACCATCTCTTTCTTTCAGTCACAACCTTCAATTCTCACATGAATCTTTTGAAGTTTGCGAAATCAATCTCAACCTACCTGGCCACTCTATTACTATCTGCTGCCTTTACCGTCCACCTCCGGGACCATGTCTATGTTCCCTAGCCCTATGTTCCCTAGCTCTATGTTCCCTAGCTCTATGTTCCCTAGCTCTATGTTCCCTAGCCCTATGTTCCCTAGCTCTATGTTCCCTAGCTCTATGTTCCCTAGCTCTATGTTCCCTAGCTCTATGTTTCCTAGCCCTATGTTCTCTAGCTCTATGTTCCCTAGCCCTATGTTCCCTAGCTCTATGTTCCCTAGCCCTATGTTCCCTAGCTCTATGTTCCCTAGCCCTATGTTCCCTAGCTCTATGTTCCCTCAATTCAAGTTACACGATGACCAAAGGTCAACTAATGATCGGAGTGACCAGTGGTCAAGCAATGTTCAGAATGACATGTGGTCAAGCAATGGTTAAACTGACCAGTGGTCAAGCGTAAGTTTATAATGAAAATGACGTGAGAGAGACAATGACAATGACAAATTCTTTTATTTCGAGGATAATGAATAAGCACACGTGTGCTTTTTTACATCCAGTCCCCGCCCGTTAGGGATACATCTTAATAGTAATAACCCAATACTTATACAGTCTCACAATAAAAACAAGGGGAAATAACCCTTTTTAAAACAGCTACCCCCCAACAATCCCCCCCCCCCCCCAAAGCAAGCAAATAAAAGAAAACCCTAAAAATACCCCACCCCCACCCCCCCAAAAACCCTAACCAAAACAAACAAACAAACAAAAGAGAAGGAAAAACCAAACCAACAAAAGATGATAAAAAAGAGAAAAACAGACAAACAACAAGAACAAGAACAACAACAGAGCCAAGAAAAATAACACAACCAAACCAGAGAGAGAGAGAGAGAGAGAGAGAGAGAGAGAGAGAGAGAGAGAGAGAGAGAGAGAGAGAGGAGAGAGAGAGAGAGAGAGAGAGAGAGAGAAGCAAACGGATGGACAGACATACATACATACAGAAATACAGGCAGGAAAAAAAGACAAACAAATCAGCAAGTCTTGCAGTTTTAAGCGAGATAACGCTTTTAAATCAAATGTTTTGTCATTCCCATTGACTTCCACAATGAGTAAAGCAAGAAATGATAGAAAGAAATAATCATTGTCATTTGCACATAAGCACATTATCAAAAAATGAAGTAACAAAATAAAATAATTGACATAAAAAGTAACTTTTTAGCAGCTACAATATGAGCAAGTCTTGCAGTTTTAAGCGAGATAACGCTTTTAAATCAAATGTTTTGTCCTTCCCATTGACTTCCACAATGAGTTAAGCAAGAAATGATAGAAAGAAATAATAATTGTCATTTGCACATAAGCACATTATCAAAAATCAAATGAAGTAACAAAATGAAATAATTGATATAAAAAGCAACTTTTGAGTACGATTCCCGAGTTGTTTTCCAGTGGAAGCATATGAAAAGTCCCATCATCTGAAAGTTTACAGAGGCTGCATCACGCAGTGGCTGACCGCCCGCCAGTATGACCCAAGTGCTGGATGCGCCTCCAGAGAGACTGATTGAAATGGAAGTAGCACCTCTGATATTAGCCTCAGGGAATTCCGTTTCTATTGCAGTCTTGAGCGCTTGCTCAAAGTCACATTTCACTTGCTCTGGGCGGAAGCGGTGATGGCTCACACGTCTCACTGCTGTTTTAACTGCTTGGAAAACCTGGCGGTAATGTCCAACCGTTTTCTGCTCCATTAAAACATGGATCAGAGGAAGAAAAAATCCATGGGTCTTCCCAAAAATTGAAAACACCTGTTGGTAGGGACGAGGGCAGTTTCTGAAGGTTCCGTCCATGTAAACCGTAGAACAACGTTGTAAAACAGTTAAATTTTGGTCAGTTTCGAAAATAAGAACTCCCCACTGATTATCAGCCTGTAACAAGAACCTCTCGTCAGTCCAGGTTTGTGCCCACTCTCTTTGAATCTGGACAGCATCCACTGTTCTCGGAGAGGCTGGCAAAGATGCTGCCCGAGCTCTTTCCATGGAAGACCCGAAGCTCTCGAAGGGGGGCGACTGGGGTCTGTCTCCACCGCCCTGGGCTTGTCTTCGTAGTGGAAGGACTTCAACATTGTAGGTCCGGCGACATGGCCGTGTAGAGTCTTCAAGACACTGCTCAACCAAACGTGCCCGCATTCTGGATCTGTTGATCATATCTGAATCATCAGGGTGGTTATGATCCTGAAACTCCAGAACGAAAATACGTGGGTTCTCTTCTGTCTCATCAAAGATATTGGTTTTGACCTTAGCACGGCAGCGTTGTCTCCAACAGCTCCAATGGATGTTGTCCCCACTTGCTTGGTGCCTGTGGTACCGAAAGTTCCTGTATGCTAGTAACATTCCTCCTCTGTCTCCTTGTATCAAAAAAGCCATGGTCAGCAGACAAGCAACTACACTTTGCAGGGGTTTAAAAAAAGGATGTGGGTGTGGTGACCTAAAACCAAGACCTAGATCAGAAGAAAAGACCGGTGACGTAAAGCCAAGACCAAGATGAGAAGAAAAGATCTTACAGAAGCCCTCACAATTGTTTTGTATCCAATTTAAACGAAAAACAATTACTGGAAACCTTGTCACCATCTGCCTCTCTACCCGTCAGACAGCTCTTTCAGTACTGAGAACCATTGTTCAGTAGCGGAAGGGACGCCATAACGCTCACTTTCACTTTCACTTTCACTTTATGCCCACTTTCACTTTCACTTTAAAATATTATGACCGGATCAATGACAGTATGTCACTGCTTTACCACTGGTCACTTTGACATGACATGACATGACATGTTACTTGACTTGAGGGAACATAGAGCTTAGGGAACATAGGGCTAGGGAACATAGAGCTAGGGAACATAGAGCTAGGGAACATAGGGCTAGGGAACATAGAGCTAGGGAACATAGGGCTAGGGAACATAGAGCTAGGGAACATAGAGCTAGGGAACATAGAGCTAGGGAACATAGACATGGCTGACCCGCCACCTCCCAGCCGTAAAACAACCTAACATCTTCTCTTTTTTACCAAGAATTCCAGTCACTCCTCGACCACTACAGCCTCTCTCCCACTAAACTTATAATTCTTGGTGACTTCAACTTCCATTTCGACAACCAGTCTTCTCCAGATGTCAAACGTCTTTCTCTTTCTCTGTCCAACCATTCTCTCTCTCAACTGGTAAACAAGCAACGCACAGATCTGGTCATATTTTAGACTGGCTGATTTCTAATACTTCATTTAATCTTGTCACATCTGTTTCTGTCACCAACGAACTGCATTCTGATCATTCCGCCATTCTTTTCCACCTCAACATCACAAAACCTGTCAGAAAGAAGAAATATGTTACTCGTAGCAATCTTAAGGCCTTAGACATTCATACCTTCTCTTCACAAGCTTCCGAACGTTTTTCACAAACCTCTGACCACACTGACCTCTCTGATCACTATAACACTATTCTCCGACAACTGCTTGATAAGTATGCACCTCCTACTGACCATCTCCTCCCTGACAGACCCTGTGCACCATGGTATACCCAAGATATCTTGATAGCGAAGCGCAAACGCTGGCAACTAGAACGGCAGTGGCGGAAGTCAAAAACCAAAATCAACAAACAGCTTTTCCGAAAACAAATAAACAAAGTCAAACTCTTAATCCATTCAGCAAAGACAGACTACTACTCTTCCCAAGTTCTCTGTGCTACATCCATAAAATCTCTTTTTTCCCTCACCTCAAATCTCCTTGGATCTGCAAAGACAACTCCTCTGCCTAACACCCACAGCCTGTCTGAACTTCCATCCATATTTTCTGCCTTCTTTTCAGACAAAGTTCGAAACATACGCTCCAGACCGGATCACACCCAATTCCAGCCTGCACCTCCTGATCCCCAGTTCACTGACACTCCTCTCTTTTCCTTCCATCCCACAAGTGAAAAAGAGATCATGACAATTCTGAAGGAAATGACTATAAAATCATGCGACCTTGATCCCATACCTGCTCCTGTTTTCTCACAATGCCTTCCACAACTTGTACCTATTATCACTAAAATAGTAAACTCATCTCTTGTGTCAGGAAATTTTCCTCAGCTTCTTAAAACAGCAATAGTCACACCTCTACTGAAAAAGCACGACCTCGATCCCAACATTCTGAAGAATTATAGCCTGTCTCAAATTTACCCTTTGTCTCTAAAGTACTAGAAAAGTTGTTCTCAAACAACGAACAGTCACCTTCATTCCAAGGATCTCCTTCCACTTTTCAATTCCCGCTATCGCCCCAACCACAGCACCAAAACCACCCTAGTCCACACTTTAGATACACTTCTACTTGCTTCTGATGCAGGACAAATCTCCCTCCTCACTCTTCTTGACTTATCTGCAGCCTTTGATACCATAGATCACTCAATTCTTCTTTCTTGCCTCCAAAATACGTTTGGTATTAACGACACAGCCCTCACCTGGTTTACTTCATACCTCACAGACCGGTTCCAGAAAGTTATTGTAAACAAAATTCAATCAAAACCTGTCAAATTGGAATGTGGAGTCCCGCAGGGATCAGTCCTGGGCCCTGTTCTCTTTACTCTCTACACTGCTCCACACTCACATATAATAAACAACCACCATATTGATCATCATTTCTATGCAGATGATACTCAGCTTCAGTGCAGTGATACTGTTGAAAACTTGCCTTCCCTCCTGACAAATATGTCCTACTGCCTTCAAGACATTCAAAACTGGATGACTCAGAACAAGTTACAACTTAATGCAGATAAAACCGAAGCCATGCTTATAAACATAAACTTTCCTTTATCCCAAAAACTTCAATAGAATTCGGCAATACGTCAGTTCCTTTGTCCATCTCTGTGAAGTATTTAGGAGTAGTTCTTGACAACACACTCTCTATGAAAAAAATTCATCACCCACACCTGCCAGTCTTGCTACTAAGCGCGATTCGCAAGTATCTGTCCACTGATGTAACTTCCAAGCTTGTCACATCTCTCATTCTTTCACGTTTAGACTACTGTAATTCTCTTTTGGCTGGCCTACCAGCATCATCTATCCACTCTCTTCAATGCATACAAAACTCTGCAGCTCGACTGGTCCTAAGAAAGAAAAAATCTGAACACATCACTCCTCTTCTGCGATCTCTTCACTGGCTGTCTGTCTCACAAAGACTGGAGTATAAAATCAATACCCTCTGTTTCAAATGTCTCCACAAATCTGCACCCTCTTATCTCTGTAACTGTCTTCACCTGTACACTCCATTCCGTTCCCTTCGTTCAGCCGCAGATACTTTGTGCTTTCGAACACCCAGATTCAAACAAACCACTGTAGGCCGTCGCTCCTTCTCTGTTTCTGGTCCATCCACCTGGAATGACCTCCCTCTTTCACTTCGCCAAAAGCCTTTACTTGATACCTTCAAATCCAGCCTCAAAACACACTTATTTTCTACCTGAGACTTTCACCCCACATATCTGTCCTTAATTTTCAACAGCATCTTTCACCTTCTAAGTGTTGTTCCGAGTGAGTGTGTGTGTGTGTGTGTGTGTGTGTGTTGTGTGTGTGTGTGTGTGTGTGTGTGTGTGTGTGTGTGTGTGTGTGTGTGTGTGTGTGTTTGTGTGTGTGTGTGTGTTGTGTGTGTGTGTGCGTGCGTGCGTGCGTGCGGGCGGGCGTGCGTGCATACGTGCGCGCGCATGGATTTGAAATCTGTTGTTCATTATGTTTAAAGAGAGTTGCATGCCTGTAAATGATTGAGTGCAAGCGCTTTGATTTGTTTGTTTTTTACAAGATTCAGCGCTATATAAATTCCATATATTATTATTATTAACAAGTGGTACATTGGGATATTTATGAATGCTTTTCCTCTAAATCCACATGCCATTACTGTTGTCCAATAAAGAGCTTCCTATAAGCTTTTTTCCACATAAGGAGCCAAAATATGCAGTAAGAAAGCAGGATCATTGTTCCTAATGGTCAGAGTTCTATTCAATCTCTCCGTCAAGCAATCCTCTAATTTGGGGATGTCATGATATTTTGGTCTGCAAAAATCCTGCACCTGAGAGTTCAAAATGTATTTATAAAACCTATTGCACTAATCTTAGCTTTCATAAGAGCATGGTAGTGTTTACGTACCTGATCCGCACTTTTTCCTCTTAACATATGTCTGAGAAGGGAATAGTTACGATACATCATTGCTAAATCTTGGTGTGAAGAGCACAAATGTATGACCCATGGCAAGCAAGCAAGCACGTGTTTTGTCAAGCACCAGGCATGCATTATGATGTATACAGTTTTTATCATGTAATCAGGCTGAAAAATACATAACTGGAAAGTCAGACCTGTAGCCCAGAATGCAAACTATGGCTGTTCTCCTGCCATATCTATGCTCCAGATGTAGAAATCAAAACTGTCCTCTGGAAATGAAAAGGAAAAAGCTCTCAATAATTTCTATGTGAAGGCCTCATCACATAATATAATTACAAAATGTGTGTGGGTGTGTTTTTCAAGTATGTCTGGCCAGCACCACTGGGTCTCTTTCCTCAAAGCAAATGATGATTGGTCAACGCTGTCAAACATGGGTGTTTTCTAAGTTTGAGAAAGAGGGTAGCTAATTATATTTGACTGTGGAATGTTCCTTGGTTCCTTGAAGCTACCCAATGATAGCTGAAGTGATGCTGGGTATGTAGCATACAATGATTCACTGCTGCTGTTCAAAGACTATGACTTATTTCAAAATAGTATACTGCAAGATGGAAAATAAAATTTGATTTCAACCAAGCATGTGTCATGGTGTAAATGTTATTTGAACCTCAGGATTGATGCCCAGCTGATAATCTCCGAGTGATGGAAACAGCATTTTTGAGTGCCAGGTACAGGTAAAGGTTTGGTGTATTCAAGTGGAAACACAGGGATGATGTGAGTTCAGCCATTCACTCATCCAGAGATAAATTAATAGTTTACCATCATCCTCAATGATTGTATACTGAGTGAAGGGAAGTCCTTCTTCCATTGAAGAACTGATTATAGTTGACATGTGGCTGTGGCTGTTAAAGACAGTTGTGTCAGCTGCAATACACATTCCTCATATCCTTGGTACTTCATACCTCCTTAACAGTTCTCTACCTAAGTGCCTACTGTTAAATTGTAGAGTGTTGCCATTGGGGGCAAGATGCATGCTCAATAAAGTTCTACTACATCGTGAGATTCATTGCAAAAGAAAAACCAAATGGGTGTTGGTTATTTCTGATCTGTCACACTGCAAGAATGATCATTCAGTTTCACAAAAATAACACATTCTTTCCTTGTTTTACAAGTCTTACATAGAGAGTGTTCTAAGTTTTGCTTTCATTTGTTGGTACAATAACCTTAGTGTTAAAAACAAGAATGGCCTGCAGAGAATTGTAAGAATCTGCTCAAAAATAAATGGAAAAGAACAAAGAGATCTCATGTCGTTCTGCAATCAGCAGCTTGTATGCAAAGCCACAGCCATTTTGGCTGATCCCTCCCATGCTTTGTTTCCAGAATTTCAAATGTTGCCTTCGGAACGCCGTTTTCAGTGTCCCATCAGCAAAACTAACAGAAAAAGAAATTCTTTTGTGCCAGTAAGCATTCGAATTCTGAATTCACAATGATGCTGACTACCTAGTTTTTACATTTCTCTGAATTACTTGCCTGATTGTCATTGTTACGAGTGTAGTCAATACATAATTATGTGTGTGTGTGTGTGGGGGTGGGTTCGTGGGTGTGTGAAATAAACATTGAATTCATATATTGGTGTATGGTGTGGGTGTGCGTGTGCCTGTTCGCACACACACGTACGTGCGTGTGTACGTGCTGCGTATATGCGTGCGTAAAAATAAGTTTTTATGTCTTCTAGTCAATGGGTTTAAAATTGTGTTCACAATTGATGTGTGTGCGTGCGGGCGGGTGTTTGCGTGTGTGTGCGCATGCGCGCGTGTGTGTTGGTGTGTGTGTGTGGGGTTTGTGACATTTTATTTGAAAACCAATATGAAATATAGCTTTTGTGTCTTTGATATAATTATTTGATGTGTATCAATCTGCCTGTCAGTATTGTAATTGCCCTTCATGGGATGATTAAAGTGTTTTTGACTTGACTTTGACTTTGACTTTCAATATTCTCATTAAAGGCAGTTGTTTATTTTTATATAACAGTTCGTAAATTCCAGTTTGTCTTCTTCATTTGGAAACAGTTAACTGGTATCTTCTATTTGCAGTCAATTACCAGAATTGGAACTTGTGTGTGTGTAGTGTAGGTGCGTTCATGCGTGATGTGTGTACGTACGCATGTACGTGTGTGTGTGTGTGTGTGTGTGATGTGTGTGCGCGCGCGCGCGCGCGCGCGCGTGCGCGGGCAGGCGTGTGTGTGTGTTACAAGTGTGGTGTGTGTTGTACGTTCGTGCTTGGTGTGCGTGCGTGCGTGGTGTGCGTGCGTGCGTGTATGTGTGTGTGTGAGAATATGCTGGTGCTAGGTGTGTTGTCTGTGAGTTTATGTGTAATGTTTTAGATTGTGTAGGGCACACCCTTTCCCATGATAAAGCACTTAAACATGCTGTAAAGCATGCTGTAAATTATCATAATGATCATATTATTATCATTGTTGTTGTAGCTGCTGTTATTAACATTATCATTACTCATTTCTATTGTTGTTGAAATTGCTGCATGAACCAAAAAAGAGCGAACTTGACTTATGACGACAATGGACGACCATACATTTTTTAAAGGGGGTTGGGGAGGAAGTGGAAATGGGAGAACATAGCTGTTTTCCCAGTCAGACAGCATAAGATGTTATATCAAAAAGGAAAATTTTGACAGTGACCTCCTTATTCAGCATCATTAACTCAACAAAAGTGAATTCATAATTGTTCTTTGTTGACAAAAAAAATGTGATATCACCATGGTAAAGCTGGAATACCTACAAGTACTGTAGTCCTGAAATCAGTCTCTTTTAATCTTTACACAGGCAATGGAAATCTTTAGCATTTTTAAAATTAAAGTATTGCTTGATTGGATTACTAAAACAAACAAACAAATGAACCCCAAAAAAGAATTTGCAAATTATATATACTCCAGTTACTACATTAAAACAATATGTACATAAGTAATCACAAAAAGCACAGTGATTTTGCCAAGTATTTTTTTATTATCATAAAACAGATTTTCAAAATCATAATTAACACTAAATTCATTACTAGAAGGAAGCCTGAAAGGTGCTACTTTTAACCTAGCAGTCCATGTTAGTACTACACTGGTAGATGTTCATACAAGGGCCATCTGGATCTGCCTGCAGAATAGGGGGATAGGGGGGTGTCTGTCATCTCTCTCTGGCCCTTGCTGACAGCCAGCACACAAGGTCAGGCTGTGGCTATGGTGTACCTATGGAGTCAAAATGGCAATGATTGAAATCAATTATCAATCACTGCGCCTAATAAGGATCCTGTGATCGTGTTTCCCCTTCTAAAAGTAATCCTTATGGTCCATAGTATCACTGTGAAAGAGGAATTATTCTTAACTAAATATGTGCAATCCAGTTGGTAAGCCCCAACACTAAATAATATACCTATCTCTTTAAAATCAGCTCCTTTGATATACAAACGTTCAAGAAACTCTTGAAGAAACATCTGATGGACAAATTGTAAGTCCACTTTTATACTCGAGGTTACCTTACATCTGGCTACTTTATTGCTATTCCTGCCTTTGTTATTTTGTATTTTCTTCCTTTGTCTGTATGACTTGAGCTTATGTTATACTGTCTTGGTTTCGTTTTATCATGTTTTGCCAGTCTTGGTGGGTTTGGGGTTTTGTTTGTTTTTGTTTATGTTTTTTTGTTGGCTTTTTGTTGTTGTTGTTGTTGTTGTTGTGTTTCTTGGGTGGGTTTTTTGTTGTTGTTGTTTTGGTTTGTTTTTTTTGGGGGGGGGTATTTTCCTCAGTTGTCTGTATGACTTGGGCTTATGTTATACTGTCTTGATTTGCTTTATCATGTTTTGTTAGCCTGGATTTACAACAACAAAATCTTCATATATTTTTGTTTTCAACATGTATCAACATTGTATTTTGAATGCTTTTATATGTAAATTTTCTTTATTTTTTGTGTGAGGGCAGGGTGAAAAAAGCTGTATAAGCTTAATCTTTTACCCTCAATAAAGATCATTTTGACTTGACTTGACTTGACTTGACACCCAGCAACAGACAGACAGACAAACAAAGACAATAACAGAGTTATGACTTTTTTCAGTTTTCCAAAAAGTTGTGGGAGAGTAGAACATTGCATTTCTCTACAGGCTAGTCCACAACTGCCCAGAAATCTATTCTTCAAATTGTTCATCAACTGCATAACCCAATATGCAAATAAGACCTACAAGCTGGATATTTTATTTTTCTGCAGACCACCACAAACTGATGAACAACAGGATGGTTAACATGCAAACTTTTTTTTTACATTATGTGGTTAGAGTTCGACAGGGCTGTGTTCTTATCTCCCATACTGTTCAGCATAATTATACCTGCAATGCATTTTGACTGATACGATTATGTAACGCCTCGCACAAAAGAGTGCTTTTGTGTTTGTTGTTACTAAGCATAATCAAGGGAAATAACTCCCTTGTGCCACAAGAGTAATCTCCTCATGATTTATTTCCCATGATTGTAAACTTCCTATCATTTGAAACCCTTATTCCCTCCCAAATGGCGGAGCTGTGAACATGAACTCTTGAGACTCTCTCGAGTCTGATGTTCCCCATTAAGGTATAGTTGATCTTTTTAAGTTAACTTCAGCTCAATTTTAAAAGGTTATAAAGGTTTATGAGGTATCTGTTTAATTTCATTAATGAAGATTTCAAGCATGTGAATTTAGAAGTGATTACTTTGAACAAGAAAGCAAGTGGCAAATTTGAGCTTAGTCATTGTCTTTGTTGTACTAGGGTCAATTTTGGGCAGAATTCAGGAGTGTCGCTGCTTAGAAACTGAGAGTCATCTGCATAAAAATGATGGTTGATCTGATGGCAGTTAATTATATGTGACAGTGGAGCAGTATGTTCTTTCGAGCCAGAAGGCCCATAGAGCCGGAGCTTATCCCGGTTTCTGTAGCGTTAAGCGAACTGATGGTTTTTCACCACCCCTGTGACAGGACGCTAGTCTGTCGCCAGATACTTCCCCAGTGGAGCTGGTACCCACTTGTACACCTGGGTGGAGTGAGGAAAATAGGAGTAAAGTGTCTTTCCCAAGGACACAACACCGAGCCGAGCGGGGATCGAACCCGCGACCTCTGGATCACGAGTTGACCACCTAAACCACTCGACCACGGTGCCTCCCACAGTGGAGCAGTGTAGAGGGTGAAAAGAACAGGGCCCAGAACAGATCCCTGTGGAACTCCACATTCCAATCTGGCAGGTACTGACTGAATCATGTTTACTGTGACTGGAATCGGTCAGTAAGGTGTGAACTAAACCAGGTAAGGGCTGTACCAGTAACATCAAATGTTTTGTTTTTGTTTTTGTTTTGTTTTTGAAGACGGGAGAGAAGAATAGAGTGGTCAATAGTGTCAAAGGCTGCAGATAAGTCGAGTAGAGTAAGAAGAGAGATTTTCCCTGAGTCAGAAGCGAGTAGAAGTGTGTTTAAGGTGTGGGCAAGAGTAGTTTCAGTGCTGTGGTTGACGCGATAGGCAGACTGAAACGCAAGGAGACTGTTGGAGAGAAGGTGGTGGTTGAGCTGTTTTAGAACTACTTTTTCAAGGACTTTAGAGATAAAAGGTAGGTTGGAAACAGGTCTATAGTTCTTCAGAATGTTGGGGTCAAAGTCATGCTTTTTGAGAAGAGGTGTGACTATAGCAGTTTTTAGAGCTGAAGGAACATTTCCAGAGACAAGAGATAAGTTTACTATTTTCGTAATAGTGGGAATAAGTTGTGGCAGGCACTGTGCAAAAAGAGAAGCAGGTATGGGGTCAAGATCACATGATTTTATAGTCATTCCTTTCAGAATTATCTCGATTTCTTTCTCGCTTGTGGGATGAAAGGAAAGGAGAGGAGTACCAGAGAATTGGGGATCAGAAGTTGCAGGCTGGAAAGGAGTCTGATCCAAACTGGAGCGAATGTTGCGGACTTTGTCAGAGAAGAATGCAGAAAATATAGAAGGAAGTTCAGAGTGGTCGTGAATAGAAGGCAGAGGACTAGCCTTCTCAGATCCAAGAAACGTGGATGTGAGGGAAAAGAGAGATTTCATAGACGTGACATCAAGAACTTGAGAAGAGTAGTAATTTGTTTTAGCTGAATGAATTAAGGTTTTAACTTTGTTGATTTGTTTACTTTGTTTATTTCGGTTTTTGTTTTTCGCCTTTGCCGCTCTAGTTGCCGGCGTTTGCGTTTTGCGACCAGGATGTCACGGTTGTACCATGGTGCACATGGCCTATCAGGCAGGAGATGGTCAGTAGGAGGAGCATGCTCATCAAGGAGTTGGCTGAGGACGGTATTGTAGTACTTAGAAGGGTCAGAATGGTCAGGGGTTTGTGATAGGCGTTCAACAGCTTGGGAAAGGAAAGTTTGAATATCTATGGCCTTGAGGTTGCTACGGGTAATGCACTTCTCGTTTCTGATAGGCTTTGCAATGTTGAGAAAGAAAAGAATGGAAGAATGATCGGAGAGCAGTTCGTCAGTGACAGATAACATATACCAAAAATGATGAAGATGATAACGATGATTGTATTGAATGTAATTACTAATAATTATGACATCATGTAATTAGGATGATGAAAACGACCATGCTCTCAGTCACGTGCTGTGTTTGAAGAATGTGTGCATCTCTTGACAGTACAGAGAACATTGTTGATTTAAATAATTCTGTTTGTTCCTTTTTGTCCCCTTTAAACTGCACTGTGGCCCAAGGCCAGCATACGATAAAACTATTCAGAGTTCAGAGTTCTGTTTTTTTCTGATTCCTCATCATTTGTCTCATCAATTCATTTTGTCTTGCCACGATATTCTACCAACCTGAAAATATTTGCACTGTGTGTGTGATTTAATTTTACGTCTCTGCACAATGTGTGTGTGTGTGTGTGTGTGTGTGTGTGTAAAAAAAAAGTATGTTCTTTCGAGCCAGAAGGCCCATAGAGCCGGAGCTTATCCCGGTTTCTGTAGCGTTAAGTGAACTGATGGTTTTTCACCACCCCTGTGACAGGACGCTAGTCTGTCGCCAGATACCCACTTGTACACCTGGGTGGAGTGAGGAAAATAGGAGTAAAGTGTCTTTCCCAAGGACACAACACCGAGCTGAGCGGGGATCGAACCCGCGACCTCTGGATCACGAGTTGACCGCCTAAACCACTCGACCACGGTGCCTCCTATGTGTGTGTGTGTGTGATATTCTTTTATTTCAAGGATAATGGAATAAGCACTCATGTGCTTTTTTACATTCAGTCCCGGTGTGAATACAATTTTGTAAATGTTGTCATTCATTCCCATCGGCACACAATGGCCAAGTTTCTGGCACCAGTTGCATCGAATGTTGTTACCTTGTTTTTGTTTCAAATCAACTTGAGTCTAAATCAAGTGCCAAATCTTTGTTAGACCACGTCTCTTAAAAGTTAGCTTCAGCTTCAAACTCCTGCCCACGAAAATGCGTTTTAGCACACACACAGCAAAAATAGTTTTGTTTGTTGGTGCTCCGTTTATCTAGCCTCCAAGCTCAGTTTCTGTCATGTACATGGGAATTAATGCATAGGGGTATTTTCCTTGCTTTATTGTTTGTAATTCAACAGACTAAAATATATTCAACTAGCATGATTGATGGATGACTCAAGAGACTTACTGCTGATGGACCAAATTAATAATTACTTCCCTCCACACTTTCAAGCTGCACACCAGTATTAGAAATTCGCACTTTTCCTTCTGTTTTTCCCTACGACTCTTATAGTCATACCACTTGTACTAAGGCATTTACAGAAATAAAAAAACACTTTTTGTGAAAGACTCCTTCCCGATGGTGTGTCACCTTGTCCTGGTGGGATGGCTTGCGTGCTTCAATGACTCCCAGAGCCTTCGGCCTCTGGCAGGTTCAACCATGCTCAACAGGTCTGTGGGAAAGGAGCCAGACTAAACAATGCACCCTGGTCCTCCAGGTTGGGGGTTGTGCATTGGGCTAACGACCCATTCACTTAAAAACTAGTCTGTTACGGAAACTGCAACATTACCTCTTACAAGCAACATGGTTGGGGAAGAGTCCTCTCTGGTAGAGCCTATGACGCGTGCTGGTGAAAGCCTTCGGAAGCCAGTGCGCTGACAACTCTTCTAACAACCAAGTCAACAACCAAGATAGGGACCTGGAACATCTAAACCCTGTACGAAACTGGAAAAACAGCACAGGTGTGTAGAGAAATGCACAGGTACAACCTAAAGATCCTTGGCCTGTGCGAGACCAGATGGAATGGAACCGGGCAGACAAAACTTGCGAGTGGAGACACTATCATCTACTCTGAACAGGAAGAAGGCCAGCCCCACACACATGGAGTAGCGCTGCTGATGAGACCTGAAGCAACGCAAGCACTGCTGTCCTGGGAACCAGTGTCACCACGGATCCTCACAGCACGCTTCAACTCAAAAGGCAGAAAGGTTACCATCCTTCAGTGCTACGCTCCAACAAATACAGCAGAGTTAGAAGATAAAGAAAACTTCTTCGAACAAGTCCAGACCATCATGGACAAAGCACCAAAGAGGGACCTAAAAATACTAATGGGAGACATGAATGCCAAAGTGGGGACAGACAACACAAACAGAGAACTGATCATGGGCAGACATGGCACTGGAGAACAAAATGAAAATGGAGAACTTTTAACAGAATTCTGCATGTTCAACGACCTGGTCATTGGAGGCACCATCTTTCCCCACAAGAAAGTCCACAAGACCACATGGACTTCCCCCGATGGCAAGACCGAAAACCAGATTGACCACATCACCATCGGGCGAAAGTGGAGAAGGAGCCTGCATGATGTCAGGGTGTAACGTGGAGCAGATGCAGCGTCAGACCATCATCTTGTTGTTGCCATCCTCAAGACCAAGCTCAAAGCCTACATCGACCAGGCAGGAAGACCATCACACAAGTTCAACGTGCAAAGCCTGAAGAAAAAAGAAAAAATAGAAGAATTCAGGCTCGAACTGAGGAACAACTTCAGTGTGCTTTCCCAGCTGCCAGAGGAAACAGTTGAAGAGCAATGGCAGAGTCTGTGTGAGACCTGGAAGACAGCATGCCAAACAGTACTGGGAAAGAAAATAAGAAATTACAAGGAGTGGCTGACAACAGAAACATGGGCACTGATCACTGAGAGAAAACAGCTGAAAGATCAGATCAACCAAACACAAGATCAAGAAAAGAAGAAGGAACTGCAAGCATGCTACTGGGACAAAAACCAGGCAGTAAAGAGAAGTGCGAGAAAAGACAAGAGAAAATACATTGAGGGACTGACTCAAGAAGCAGAGACTGCAGCAGGCCAAAGAAATATGAAGAGACTGTACGAGATCACGAGAATACCATTCCAGGTGAGGAGGACCAGAGAGCAAGATGGGAAGAGCACTTCAAAGAAACGCTCAACAGACCTGCACCACCCGTGCCGCCAGACATCCCCCCACCTACTGAAATCCTTGGCATCAACACCGGCCCCCCTACCAAGAATGAGATCACCAAAGCCATTAAGTCACTCAAATCAGGCAAAGCAGCAGGCCCAGACAGTATACCACCTGAAGCACTGAAGGCAGACATCCAAACTTCCACTGAGATGTTATACACAAGATCTGGGAGCAAGAGAGTGTACCAGAAGACTGGAAGAAAGGCCATCTCGTAAAGCTGCCAAAGAAAGGGGACCTGTCCTCATGCTGGAGAGGAATCATGCTACTGTCCATCCCAGGAAAAGTGCCGACAAGGATCATGCTAGACAGACTGAAGACAGCACTGGACAAGACACTTCGGGATGAACAGGCAGGCTTTAGGCAAGACAGATCATGCACATATCAAATGACCACAATGCGCATCATCATTGAGCAGTCCCTGGAGTGGCAGACCCCCCTATATTCAGTCTTTGTTGACTTCCAGAAGGCATTTGACAGCGTTGACAGAGATGTCATTTGGAAACTGATGCATCAGTATGGCTTTCCACCAAAGTTCATCACTATCATCCAGCAGCTATATGAAGATCACTGTTCACTGTTCACTGGTCCCGTAACCCGCCAGGGTCGTGGGGGCGCTGCATGGTGGATGAACGGTGGACCAGCTGGCTCCACTTAGCGCGGTCGTGGGCAAGTGCCTGGGTGACACTGAAGTCCTCCCCTGTCTAATCACGGATGTCGTCGGCCCACTTTCTCCTCTGTCTGCCCCGTCTTCTCTTCCCCTGGACTGTTCCTTGCAGGATGGTCTTTGCAAGTCCTTCTGAGCGTGTTACGTGCCCATACCATCTGAGTTTCCTCTTTTTCGCCGTGGTCAGTAGGTCTTCATAACCCCGCACTGTTGAGTGATCATTCTGCGGACTTCATTGTTGGTGACATGGTCCTTGTATGAGATGCCAAGGAGCCTTCTGAGGCATCTCATTTCTACTGCTTGGATCCTCCTTTGTAGGTCTGCGTTTAGTGTCCATGCCTCACATGCGTAAAGCATGATTGAGGTGACTAGCGCGTTTAGTAACTTTACCTTGGTTCCGAGAGGGATGTTTCTGTCTCTCCATATGGTCTTCAGTCTTGCCATTGCTGCTGCTGTTTGTGCCGCTCTTGCTAGGATTTCGGTCTTCGATCCCTCCTCACTTATGATGGCTCCAAGGTACTTGAAATGGTCAACTGTCTCCAGTTCTTTTCCGCTGAGAGTGATCTTGGTGGTGATTGGCTGGGCACTGTTTGTCATGAGCTTGGTTTTCTCGGCACTGATTTCCATGCCGTATCGTGAGGATATTTCGTCCAGTTTCTTCACTAGGTTGGCCAGTTCCTCTTCATTTCCTGCCAGACCGTCAATGTCATCGGCAAACCTGAGGTTGGTGATTGTTCGCCCTCCAATGCTGACTGTGCCTGTGTGGTCTTCCAAGGCGTCAGTCATGATGCGTTCAGGAAAATGTTAAATAGTGTCAGCGACAGCAGACATCCCTGTCGGACCCCAACTGAGGTACGGAACCATTCCCCTACCGTGCCCTGTACGAGTACTGCACTGGTGGCCTTTGAGTAGAGTTCCTTGATGGTGTGGATCAGCTTCTGGCCCATGTTGAATTTGTCATGGTGGCCCACAGAGCGTCATGCCATACTCTATCGAAGGCCTTCTTAAAATCAATGAAGACGTGGAAGATGTCTTGTTGATGCTGGCTGTATTTCTCACACAGAACCCTCAGGTTGAATATCTGTTCTGTGGTGCTTCTATTTGGGGCGGAAACCGGCCTGCTCTTCGGCGATGATCTCTTCTGCCTGTGGTTTCAGCCTGTTCAGGATCACTTTCAGCATAACTTTACTGGCATGACTTATGAGGCTGATTGTCCTGTAGTTTTGGCACTGCTGGAGATTTCCTTTCTTGGGGAGAGTGATGATGAGTGATTGGGTCCATGGTGTAGGCCACTCTCCGGTCTGCCAGATCTTGTTGCAGATACTTGTAAGGATGTCTGTCACTGCTTCTCCCCCGTGTTGGATCAGCTCTGCTGGGATGTTGTCGATTCCTGCTGAAGATGCCACCTGTCAAGTCATCCATGAAGGGAAACTGACGGAACCCTTCTCCGTACAGACCGGTGTTCGTCAGGGCTGTCTGTTGTCGCCAACCATCTTCCTGTTGGTGGTTGACTGGATAATGTGGCAAGCCACAGGAGAACCGGCATACAGTGGACCCTCATGAAGCAGCTGGAAGACCTGGACTTCACAGACGACATCAGCCTTCTCTCCCACAGACAGCAAGATGCACAAGAGAAGCTCTGTCGCGTTGCTGAAGAAGCTGAAAAGACTGGCCTCCAAATCAACATCGGGAAGATGGAGGTCATGAGGGTGAACAACAAAACACATGACCCAGTGCGACTGCAGCAAGAAACTATCAAGGAAGTTAGCAAGTTTATTTACCTGGGCAGTGTCATCAGTAAAGATGGGGGAACAGATGAAGACATCAAGTGCCGAATCAACAAAGCCCGTCACGCCTTCAACACCCTTCGGCCAATTTGGAGGTCAACAGCCCTCTCATTTCAAAACAAGATTCGGATCTACAACACCAATGTCAAATCGGTCCTACTTTATGGCTCAGAAACCTGGCGGGTAACAAAAACCAACATCCACAAACTCCAGTCTTTCACCAACAAATGATTCAAGGACATCCTCAACATCAGGTGGCCGGAAGTCATATCCAACAAACAACTGTGGGACAGGACCAGACAAACCCCAATCAAGTCCATTATTAAACAAAGGAAGTGGGGATGGATCGGCCATACACTCTGCAAGCCTGCGTCAAATGTCACCAGGCAAGCCCTTGACTGGAATCCACAAGGGAAGTGGAAAGTTGGTCGACCAAAACAGACCTGGCGCAGAAGTGTTGACGAGAAACGAAGGCAGCCGGAATGACATGGGCCGAGCTGAAGAGGGTCTCCCAAAACCGAGTTCGTTGGAGGGGTGTTGTTGCAGCCCTATGTTCCCCAAGGAACCAAGAGGCATAAATCAAAGTAAGTCAAGTTTTGTGAAAGACTAGCCTCTGACTCAAATTTTGTGTGATTTTGCCTAAATTTGGTAGGCGTGTGGGTGTACATTTGAATTTGTAAACTCTTTGTTAATTGGTATTGGTTGTATGTGTATGGGTGTGTTGTATGCAAGCACTTTGATTTGTTTTTGCAAGATATAGCACTATATAAATTCCATTCATTATTATTATCATTATCTGCTAGCTTCCTTACTATAATATGCATGCGCAGGGTCAGCACTAGGAACACAAGCGATCCTCATTTAATGACCATTTCCAACTTTCTCGTGACTACCTGGTATTGCTCTATGTCCTCAATCCCAAAAACAGATATAGTGTTTTTTCATACTTTCAAAAATTTGTGAAAAACACCAAAAATATTTCTGGCTCGCACTCTATAGAAAATACTACATGACCCGCAAGCTAATACTGGAGTGTAAACCTCTCCTGCACTCACAGCATTTGAACTTTTTTTTTACACAATAATTAATGTATCTTTAGCTTACTGTCATGGTTTTTAAAATATATACTTTTGACAGACAAGTCTTGCTTTTCAAGGGTTTTTAAGGGGGTGTTTGCCACAGGTTATTTTGGTCATTTTCAAAATATTCAAAGTCTTGTATCTAATAGAGAATTTTTATTCTAGACTCACTGCAGTGTGCCATTTCTGTCTCCTAAACAATAAAGTCCAAAAGGACCATAACTCTGAGAGTGCTAGTGCCTTGCGCATGCGTAGAACCATCCTCTTTTTTGAGGAAAGCAATACCCTGACTGTGGAATATGAAGGAACCAGAGAGGCCGGGAGGAAGGGAGGGTCTCTGTGTGAGCCACTGTAAGTATGTTAGATTAAACTTTTAGAATAAAAATTCTAGAATAGCACAACATGGAAGGAGGGCATAACTGGTTAATGTCTGGAGGGATGAGACAAGTCAGGGCAAGTGGAGGAGATGGGATGCTGAGCTACCACAGCTGAGGCAATACCCCTGGATCCATCGTCACATAGTCAGGAGACATCACGCAGGTAGAATTGAACGAATGTGCCTGGAGAACGACAATATGTGGCATCCAGGACACTCTGGAGGCTGGCATTGTGAGCTATTGCCAGCGACAAAGCCCATGCTCTTGTCTCCTGAGGCCTCAGGAAGAATACAGCTAAATCTGAGCCTGGCCTTGTATACGCTGCTTTAATTCTTTCAGCCATTGAGAGATTGATGAACGCCTAATGTCTTTCTTACACTTTTTGTTGTAAGAGAGAAACAGGCGACGTTTCTGACGAAAAGATTTCGCCCATTTCCTATACACCCGCAGAGCGAGCACCGGGCAGAGTGTACAGTCCTCATCATCAGGAGCAAGAATAGAAGTCAGAGGATGAATAGTGATAGTTGGAGAAGGAGAGCCTGGAGACTGGTTCTTGGCCAAGAACTCAGGGAGAAGGCAGAGTGACATCGAGCCGTCAGGTTCAAACGCTACATCTCCCGGGAGTCCACTAAGGGTGTGCACTTCACTACAACACCTTCCCAATGCCAAGGTAACAAGAAAGGCAGTCTTGTAGAGAGGAACCTTGAGAGAACATTCCCTGATGGGTTCCTAGGGAGGGAGTCTCAGGGATGACAGGACAAGAAAGAGGTCCCATGCCGGGGTGCAGCGGTGGGGGGATCAAGCCTCTTGGAGGGAAGCTCCTCTAATGATATTCCGTAGAAGACGGTCATCCGTGAAGGAAAGACCACCCAACTGGCTGATGGTGGTGCAGATAGCTGCCCTGTGTACCCTCAATGAAGAGGATGAAAGATTTTCTCTGATGAAAGGAAACCAAGGTAGTTTGCCAACTGCAAGCAAGAAGGGGAGTGGGGTGATACTGCATTTGCCGAACACCAAGAGTGCCAACTGTTCCAATGAACGTTATACACTCCCTGAGTGCCCGGCCTGTGTGCTTGCTTCACAAGGCTGATCACCACCAGAGATAAGCCTAATGAAGACATGGAGTCCCACATAGCAGCCAGGCGTGAAGATTTAGAATGTCTGGATTTCACTCACTCACTCATCCCTTGGTCGGGACGACCGTTGGAGTGCCCGCACGGACGCTGCAAGTGGACCGCCAAATGGTTCTGTCCTGTGCTGCTTTCAGGAGGTTTGGTACAGTGAGGCGGTCCACTCCTTGATGTTGGATATCCAGCTTTTGTGTGGTCGTCCCTGCCTCCTTGCTCCTTCCACCATTTCCCTGCAGGACCTGTCTTTGACAGGCTGTTATGCCTTGTTGTGTGGCCAAACCATTTCAGTTTCCTCCGTTTGACTGTATCTAGCAATGGTTCTTGTTTGCCAGCCAGTGCCCTCGAAACTGCGCCAGACGTAGTCATTGGTTTTACGGTCTCTGTAGGTGATGTTCAGGATCGCCTGAGGCACTTCATCTCAAAGGCTTGAAAAGCGACATTCTAAATCGGCAGTAAGTGTCCATGCTTCACAGCTGTACAAGGCAATGGATGTGACAAGTGCCTTGTAGAGTCTGACCTTAGTGTGGGTTCTGATGTTGTGGTTTCTCCACACTTTCGCCAGCTTAGTCATGGAGGAGAGTGCCACAGCAAGTCTGATCTTCACCTCTTGTGTGCTCGTGCCTTCTTTGGTGATGACTGTCTGGATTACCATGTGGAATTCCTGACCTTGGCTGGAGCAGGGACCATCCTGACACATTGAGTTTTATCGGGGGAACATGGGACAGGTGTAAGTTCTGAGAACCACGACTGGGCCGGCCATCCCAGGGCCACAAGAATCATCATGGCAAAGTTTTCCCTCGCCTTCTGCAGAACTTTTCCCAGGATAGGGAATGGGGGAAGGCAAAGCCTATCAGGTTTGACCATGGAATGGACAGAGCATCCACAGCCCAGGCTGTCAGATCTGGGACTGGAGAGAAATACAGAGGAAGGCGGTGATTGAACCTGGTGGCGAACAGATCCATTTGAGGTTTGAACCACGCAGCCCACACTGGCTTCAGAACAGCATGCACTAGTGTCCATTCTGAGGGAAGGATCATGTGGGACCTGCTGAGGGAGTCCGCAAGTATGTTGATCTTCCCTGGGACATACTTTGCAGAAATCCTAATGGACCGATGCTCGCACAAGAGTTGTTCCGCTCTCCGAGACAAGGAGAGGGAGCAGATGCCTCCTTGCTTGTTGATGTAACAGGCCACTGTAGTATTGTCTGCGTTGATGCTGACATGTTTCCCCTTTCAAAAGGGGAGGAACTCTATGAGCACTCAAAAAACTGCCTCCAGTTCCAACATGTTGATGTGTCAGGAAGTTATGTCTTCCAACCATTGACCCGCTGTTGTCAGTGGGCCAACGTGGGCCGGAGTTGGACACATCCGTGAACAAGTCCTCCTGGGATTGGGGAGGGTGGGGGGGAGAGGTGTGATAGGAACTCCTTGGGTTAGCCAGGATTGGGTGAGCCATTTGGCCACTGCTGTTTTAGAAGTCAACCCAGTGGCACAAAAGGAGCCAAGGACTCCATGAGGCCCAGAAGAAAGGCTAGCTTTCTGGCCAGTGCCAGCGACTAAGAAAGAAGGTGAGCTAAAAGTTCCTGTAGTCATAGGAGATGCTGGGGTAATGGGGACACGATTCACCTGGTCGTGTGGAAGGAGATGCTCAGGAACTGAAACTGCTGAGAAGGAGTGAGTTCTGACTTCTCTTCGTTGCAAACAAACCCCTGATCCTGACAAAGCTCCAGAACCTGGAGAGCTTTTGTGAACACAGAGCCTTTGACAAGGCAAGGAGAAGCCAATCGTCGAGACTGTCCCTTGGGTGAATGAGGAGGTGGAAGTAAGCATCCTTCAGATCGATGGATACCCCCCAGTCGCCGGGTGCATGGCATCGCGGATCGACATCGGGGTTTCCATCCGATAGTGCAGAACACAGAAACACTTGTTCAGAGGGGATAGGTCTAAGCTGATCTCCAACCCCCAGAAGTTTTGGGGACCACAAAGATGCGGCTGTAGAAATCCAGGGATGAACAGGAAAGAACTTCCTCCGTGGCCCCTTTGGCCAACAACAAAAGAACCTCCTGGTCCAGGGCCTGCAAGGCCAAGTGGTCCCGAGGAGGTGCAAATACTGGAGGAAAGGGTGTGAGAG
This sequence comes from Rapana venosa, assembly GCA_028751875.1. Classification (NCBI taxonomy): domain Eukaryota; kingdom Metazoa; phylum Mollusca; class Gastropoda; order Neogastropoda; family Muricidae; genus Rapana; species Rapana venosa. The sequence goes on from CM054144.1 coordinate 54,451,622, forward strand.
GGGCCTTCCTTGGACCCCAAGGAAGGCAGAACCCCGACCTGACCACCCCCAAGACCCACTGGCTTGGGGGTAGCCTTTCCCAAGAGCTTATGTGTCAGGATAGGCTGCCTACAGGATCGCCTGTGGAGGGTGATGGCCTCAGGCCAGGGGTTAGTCAATGGGGGTGAGCCAGCTGGTGAGGAGCTGGCTTCTGGCCCACAGACCTGTAGCCTGACTTGGCCCTGTGGTGCTGCCTCCCTCTCGTCCCTCTTGGCTTGGAGTAGGCCCGAAACTTTGCCTGTGATGGTCCATGGGAAGGAGGGCCTGCAGGAGCAGGGCGTTTGGCAGCTAGGCAAGGACCAGCATGAAAGGCAAGATCTCTTCGGATATCTGCCTGGCTCTTTAAGGTGGCCTGCACATGATTTCCAAAGAGGGAACCAGGCTTAACCGGCACAGTCCTCAAGGAAGACCTGGCAGAAGGAGTGCGGGTGACAGGTGATGCCAACAGAACGGCATCCCGCCTTGCCAGGATGCAATTGAGGTACAGTCTGGCGGTTGCACTGGACGAGTGCTTGAGGCCTTCAGACATGGACTGAATGAAGGCCACCAGTGCAGCTGGGTCAGGGGGACTGGCGTGGAGAAAATGACTCATGGTCTGGGTCTTTGAGTACCGCCACCTGTCTTCCCAAGGAGTCCATCATGGAAAGTGACTCCAGAATCCTTCTATGAGACTCCTCCCAGTCAGCCAGGCAGCAACCCGGTAGGGAGATTTGCCTCTGCTGGGTCTGGGACCTCTCTTGCAATAACAGGAGGTCCTCCTGCAAGAGGTAGAGTGAGCACTCTGGAATGGACTCCAGGGCCATGAGAGACTTCCTGTTGAAGGGAGCTTTCTCTAGTCTCAGTAATTTTCCGCAAGCCAGAGCTCCAGGGAAGTTCGGAACAGAGCCTGGGGGAAAATCCTGTGGCTCCAAGCCCATCACCTTGCTCTGAGCCCTCCTCAAAGCATCAGCCACCATACCTGACTCCTTCAGGAAGGAGATTGGGGCTGAGACAAGAAGGGAGCATAAGGCACGCTCTGCCATGGATGGGCAGGGGGCCTTGGTCTCCTGAGCAGTGGAGACAGCTTCTGGCAGGTGAAATGCCAGGCAGTCCTGACTCCACTGCGTCAGAAAAGTCCTGCCAGTCTTGCTACTATCAATTACAGCGCATAAGCGCGATTCGCAAGTATCTGTCCACTGATGCAACTTCCAAGCTTGTCACATCTCTCATTCTTTCACGTTTAGACTACTGTAATTCTCTTTTGGCTGGCCTACCAGCATCATCTATCCACTCTCTTCAACGCATACAAAACTCTGCAGCTCGACTGGTCCTAAGAAAGAAAAAATCTGAACACATCACTCCTCTTCTGTGATCTCTTCACTGGCTGCCTGTCTCACAAAGACTGGAGTATAAAATCAATACCCTCTGTTACAAATGTCTCCACAAATCTGCACCCCCTTATCTCTGTAACTGTCTTCATCTGTACACTCCATCCCGTTCCCTTCGTTCAGCCGCAGATACTTTGTGCTTTCGAACACCCAGATTCAAACAAACTACTGTTGGCCATCGCTCCTTCTCTGTTTCTGGTCCATCCACCTGGAATGACCTCCCTCTTTCACTTCAACAAAAGCCTTCACTTGATACCTTCAAATCCAGCCTCAAAATACCTGAGACTTTCCCCCCAAATATCTGTCCCTAATTTTCAACAGCATCTTTCACCTTCTAAGTGTTGCTCCGAGTGTGTGTGTGTGTGTGTGTGTGTGTGTGCATGCGTGCGTGCATGGTTTTGAAATCTGTTGTTCATTATGTTTAAGGAGAGTTGCATGCCTGTAAATTGTTGAGTGCAAGCGCTTCGATTTGTTTGTTTTTTTACAAGATTCAGCGCTATATAAATTCCATATATTATTATTATTAGAAAAGGAAAAGGAAGAGGGGGCAGAGCCCTCTTCTTCTGATTCTGAATCCTCTGACCTGCCAACAGAGGAGGCAAGGGATCGAGGGATGTCCACATGCGGGGAAACCCCAGAGGGACCCAGTTCTGCAGGCCCAGAAAATACCCCTGGGGAGGCGTCAGGAACCGGGGGAACCACAGGGGCAGGCACGGAGGCAGGCTGTGCTGGTGGGGCGCGCGCGCGAAGTGCATAGCCAGGCCACCACGTATACCCTGTGGCAGAGGTGGGTGTATAACCCATAGCAGAACAATGAACTATGAACAAATTTTATTTATAGAGAGTTATAGAATAAGCGTAACAATAGCTTTTTTACATCCAGCCCTCTGCGGGGAAAAAAAGAAAGAAAAAGAAAACGAAAGTAATTAACGTGCAATACATAACATGAAGAATGACATAAAGAAAGAAAAAATACATACATTGATGATGGACTTTCCATGCAAATTCACCCCAATCTAATTTCATACATGAAGAAAAAAAATTGAAAGTAAACATAAATAATAATAATAATGTATGGAATTTATATAGCGCTGAATCTTGTAAAGCAACAAATCAAAGCGCTCAGTTTTTTTTGGTTTTTTTATACCATTTAAGTCACGAGATTTCTCTGCGTGAAATTCGGGCTGCTCTCCCCAGGGAGGGCGCGTCGCCACAAGAGCAGCGCCACCCTTAAGCCAAGCAAGGATAGCAGGAAACTGCCAGGGTGCCGTGGGGAGAACCATGGACTGGGACCATGGAGCCACCTGATTCTGGCCCAGGCCCCCGCAGGTCAGGGGATACCCCATGCCTGAGGTGCCAGCCTGCTGTAGGTCGCCTGGCATTTGCCATGGTGGCCATGTGCTCTGTCTGGAATGGGACAGAGAAGTTGGTGCAGGGGCAAAGGCAGGCAATGGGGGAAGAAGGGTGACAACTGGGGCAGCCTCAGGGTCTGACACCGCAATAAGATTGCTGTCTCCCTTAATTCACCCTGTGAAGCAGGGGATGAGCTTTTTTCGCCCGACGTGCTAGTCTTCCTTTCTCCCAGGGAAGACGTGTGCTCGTGTTGCCTTTCAGCCATATAGACTGGAATGCGTGTAGCAGAGCCGAAGCTAAGCTGTACACTAGGGGTGAGTATGGAATCGACAGAGACGTAGTTAGGTCGAATACCAAATGGGGCTATGGGAAGATTGCACGAAGTCGAAAACTCAACAGATTCACAGCTGAGTTGAGGGCTTGTGGTCAACACAACAGAACCGCAGCTCAGTTGCGATGACACTTCCACAGGGTGGAAGGAATGAGATACAGAAGACGTACAAGGAGGGAGAGACAAAGATGAAGAGAAAGAGGGTTTTGGCGCGCTAGGTGAAACACAGGTCTGGGGTAAGAGAATTCGGTGGACGAAATCCTCTTAACCTTTGCTTTGCCACCCAAACGCTTCATATAAGTTTCTCCCTTAAACGAAAACATACGCAAGACATCAAAAGCAAACAACAAGTCAGTAGAATGCTAGAAAGTAAAAATATACTTATCTGCTCAGAGAACACTAGGCAAGCGGGCAAATGGTTGCAGAGAAAAAGAGAAGGTTCTACGCATGCACAAGGCACTAATACTCTCAGTTACGGTCCTTTCGGACTTTATTGTTTATGAGGCAGAAATGGCAAACTGCTGTCGCTATTGCATCAGTGAGCCACAGTACAGTATGTGTAATTAAAATTTCTTTTAAAAATAACTTTTTAAAATCCAAACATCGCTGATAAGGAATTCTGTTTAAAACTGAAGAAAAAATCACCCATGAGATCTATACAGCTGAAAATTACTCCAAACAAGAGACAGGATGGGATAGCCATGTAGTTAGTGTGTTGCACATCGCACTCATGATATGCTGACCTGGGTTTAAATCCCTTTCAAGGGTTTTTTTTTCCCCCTGGAGTTAAAATCAGTGTGGACTCCACTTCCCCCAAAAGTCATTCAGAGGAGACTGACTATAAACTGAGGTCCTGTGTGCCAACGCACGCAGAACATCTTGTGGACATGTTAAAACCTATTCTGCTTTTCACAATAGTCTATTGTCTGCCGGTGGGAATGGATGACAAAACTGACAAACCAACATGCATATGGGCACTGGATGTAAAAAAAGCACACAAGTATTTATTCCATTATACTTGAAATGAAAGAATGAAATAAACAAAACAAAAAAAATAAAAAAGAGCACATCACAAAACATATGTTCACACACACTTCCATCTTCATACAATCGAAGGTAAACACAAATAAGATGAAAATGTTTACCATACCAATCCTTTTATTTATTTTTTTGTTTCTTTCTTTCTTTCTTTCTTTAAAGGATACAGCAACATTATGTACACAGCAACCATTTTTCTTTCTGATCAATTTTCAGTTTACTTCACTGCAGCTTCATTCTGCTTGTCAAATATTATCTCTTCACTAAATAGTTATACACTCTGGGCAGAACTTCCTTAACAACTAAAATACACATAACCGCACTACAAACAGAAAACAATAGACAAAAAAGCATTACGACTTAAATACAAAATACAAACAAACAAGAGCATTACTGAACTTAAATATACAAATATAATCCAATTAATTATGATCACACAAAAGACAAAAAGATGAAAACAGATAGAGTAGTGGTGACCACACCAAACCAAACAATGTCCGTTTATTGAACAGAACACAATCAGATCATTTACTGTTACTAAAGGATCCTACCAATGAAGAAGGCTACCAGCTCTTTGTTTCAAAATGTGCTGTACTTTGGCCGTTATGGAATAAAAACATCAGATTATCCACCATTCATTGCATCAAGTTTATCTTCTTTATTTCTTCTGTTTGAAGACGTTCATGCCAAACCTATATGTTAAAAAATTCTTCAGCTTTTTAAATGCTCCTCATATGACAGGATTTTCTGGAAAAATGCTTGATGTCTATTTGACAAATTGTGAGGTTAGGATGAGAAGAAAAGCTTTGACAGCACATTGTATAATACAGTTCTAGCTGTTAAAACTTTTCAAGTTTCAGAAATATCTAACAGGGTTCAGTTCTTTCAGATGTCTTGGGAGTATCAGGAAAGCCCATCTATTTTTTATAACATAATACTAAAACGTAAAGTTCAACTGTCAGGTATTCAGTAATAATTAGAACTGTCTCACTCTGTCTTGTTTATCTATCTATCTATCTATCTGTCCCGTAGTCTGACGACTGTGGGGGCACCCTCAAAGACTCAGCAACCAGTTCCCTCCATTCCTCTCTCTGTTCTGCCTTTCTCAGGGTTTTGTTGAGTTCTAGGCCTGTCCATTCACTGATGTTATCCTCCCAGCTCTTCCTTGGTCTGCCTCTTCTTCTTCCTCCTTGGACAGTGCCTTGCAAAACTGTCTTTGTAATTCCCTGGGATCTTGTGACATGCCCATACCACTTAAGTTTACGCTTTTTCACGATCGTTAGAAGGTTCTCATAGGGTCCAATGGTTTGCTGGATTCTGTTATGCACGCTTTCGTTGCTTATGTGGTCTTTGTAGGAGATGCCAAGGAGTCTCCGAAAGCATCTCATCTCCACTGCCTGTACTCTTCTCTCCAAATCTGCAGTCAGGGTCCATGATTCACAGGCATACAGAAATATGGATATGACAAGGGAGCGCATTAGTCTGATCTTGGAGATAAGTGAGATATTCTTGTCTCTCCAGATGGTGTTTAGTTTTGACAAAGCTTTGTCTTGTTTAGGCTATAAAAAAAATGCTTGTTAGCTCATTGTACAATATCTTATCACTGAGAACATGTGAATTTAATGTTGACTTCTTTTTTTCTGCCAAACATTATTGCTATGATCATTTTCGGGTGATTCATCATTATGCTTATTTTGCTTGGTAAATGCTGAATAGTACAAAAGAAAACTATTTTTTAAATGCATGCCGATATCTACTATGAACTAATAGGTGTACACAAAATTCTTCCCTATCTTCAAGAATAAGGAAACATCTACTGTAACTTTTATTCACTTTCCCTAATCCAACTGAAAAATTGTGCGGTCCATTACAACAAATCAACTTATTTTCAGTTAATGTACATTTGTTAAAAGTACCCCATACAGATTTTGTTTTAAAATTGTGTAAAAATGAGACTACACAATTACAAAGATTACACAACACAAACCACCAAGTTTACAATTACCTAAAACTTGTCTTTTCAATAATCAACACAGTTAAAAACAAACTTTAACAATTCAAATGCATACACCAACAAAGAAATGAAATGGGTAACAATTAAAATCACTGGTACACCTACACAAAGATGAAAGTAAAACCAAGCAAAGTGCAGAAAAAGATCAGAATAAGTTCTGGTCCGAACAGACATAGATCTGCTCATCTAAGCCAGACTGCCAGCCTGCTGGGCACCCAGTTTGAGCGTGTCCAGTGCCTGAGCAATGTCTCCATCTGTGGTTTCCAGCAGACGGGTCAGCCAGCCTCCCTCATCATTGAAGCCCATCGCCCTCATCATCTCCACAGCCTGTGTCACTTTCAGATCTGCACACAGCACACACTCTTAAAAACATTTCTTCCTTCACTGAATCCACTGACATCTGAAATGCTATATTTTCAGAACTGGTAAATTTCTTGCCTGTTTATGAACTTCCATGTAAGAATAAAAACAGTCAACATTTACTATGCAGTCCAAGGTAAGGGAAACAATCGTTTTAAAACACTATGCCAAGGGAAGCAACTCCAGCTAGCCATCTTTCCAACAAATCTTCAAAGAGCTGTCTACATCAAAAAAGTGCCTAGAATACAATGATTTTTCAAAGAAAATATATTGAAGTCACAAGCCATCTTTTTCAAAGCAGCATGTGACTGTATTTGGAATAAAGTAATGATAGTGTATGATCAGCGGGGTGAAATAATTTCACCAATAGGAGCAGTAAGGCACCGCCTTCCCTCCGCTAGCCTGTGGGAGACCCTTGGGCAAGGTCAAGTACCCACTTAGCCCCCCCCCCCCCCCCCCCCCCCCCCCCCCGATCAAGGTACGTGAAGTCACGGCAGGCAGGTGATGGATGATCTGTTGAGCAGCCAAATAGTTTGGGAACTTGTCAGCTTTTCAATGTGTTAGGCAGATGATACTTTTCAGTACAATGGCTAAGACAACCCGCTCGGTAGGAGCACTGCCCCTATAGAAAGTAATTGCATCCTACTATAGGTATATCTTTGCAAAGAAAATCATAGCAAGAAAAACCAAATTGAAGTCAGACAACAGTGTGAAGGGGGTTTCGAGCTCAAGTGGAAACTCCTCGCTCGGTAGGGAGGATCATGTGCGACAGGTGTCACCCGATTGTCATCAAGCAACTGTCAGCAACCGCCAACAACTGAAAATAGGAACATGGAATGTGCAAACAATGCTACAGAAAGGAAAATTGGAAAATGTGAAACAAGAAATGAAAAGGATGAAGCTCAACATACTTGGACTCTCTGAAATGAGATGGAAGGGAGCGGGCTGTATAACATCAGACGGCTACAAAATTCTCTACTCAGGAGGAGAACATCACTACAGAGGAGTTGGTGTGATACTCGAACCAGAAACCTCTAAAGCCATCAAGGGTTTCTGGACTGTCAGCGACAGGCCCATCATTGTTAAACTCCAAGGTAAACCTTTTGACATTGGCATCATACAAATATATGCACCAACTGCAGACAAAGACGAAGAAGAAGTTGAAATCTTCTACGAAACGGTCAAGAAAGCAATGAAACAACTGAAGTTACAGGACATTAAGATTGTAATGGGAGACTTCAATTCAAAGGTCGGGAGTGAAAGAACAGGAAACTATTGTAGGACCATTTGGAATAGGAAAGAAAAATGAGAGGGGAGACAGACTCATTGAATTTTGCAAAGAACACAACCTTACAGTAATGAACACCTGGTTCAGAAATCATCCAAGAAGATGTTGGACATGGAAAAGCCCAGGAGATAGAACTCGAAATCAGATCGACTTTATACTAATTCAGGAACGCTTTCGAAACTCGACAACATCATGCAAATCCATGCCTGGAGCAGATTGTGGCAGTGACCATGTGCCTGTGGTTGGTACAATGAAGCTTAAGCTAAAACAGCTAAAGAGAGCAAAAACAGCACCATAGCTACAAATCAACATATTAGAAAGCAATGAAATGATGAATAAGTATAGCATCGGCGTCAAAAACAAATTCAGTGCACTAGAGCAACTGACCACGGCAGAAGAAAGGTGGCAGATGTTGAAAGAGAGCATGTTAGAATCTGCAAAGAACACATTCCTGTCACAAAACGAAAGGAAGACAAAAAATGGATGACCCCAGAAATTCTAGGCCTAATGGGAGAGAGAAGAAAAGCAAAAGCAGACGAACAGAAATACAGAGAACTAGACAAACAAGTGAAAAAGAGGTGCAATGAAGCAAAGGAACATTGGATTAACACACAGTGTGAGGAAATTGAAGCCAACACCAGAATAAATAGCAAAACTATACACCAAAAGATAAAAGAGGTCACAGGGAAAAAAGTGTCAGCAAAAACAGGATGCCTACGATCAAGAGATGGAGACATTCTTATGGAAAAGGAGGACATCCTCAACAGGTGGTCAGAATACATCACAGAGTTGTATCACGACGACAGAGGCCCATCACCTATCATCAGTAATGAAGATGAAGGCCCCCATATTCTTGAGGAGGAAGTTCAAAAGGCCCTCAAAAAGATGAAAAAGGGCAAGGCCGCAGGACCCGATGACATTCCATCTGAAATGCTAACCGCTCTAGGCGAATTTGGAATCAAAGAAGTAACAAAACTTCTCAACACTATCCATGCTACAGGTGAAATTCCAACAGACCTCAAAAAGTCGGTGTACATTGCACTACCCAAAAAACCAGGCACAGTTGAATGCGATCAGCACCGCACAATAAGTCTTATGAGCCACCTCACAAAAGTCATGTTACGAGTGCTGATGAACAGAATGAGAAATAAAATCCTACCTGAGATATCTGAAACCCAATTTGGATTTATGGCAGATAAAGGTACCAGAAATGCCATCTTTGCCCTGAGGACCCTCATGGAAAGGGCGATTGAGGTACAAAAGGACTTGTACCTCTGCTTCATTGACTATTCTAAGGCATTTGACAAAGTAAGACATTCCGATCTGTTCGACATTTTACTAAGACATAACTGTGATGGAAAAGATCTTAGAGTGATCAGAAACTTGTACTGGGAACAAGAAGCTGCAATAAGAGTTGATAATGACTGCAGCGAGTACAGACCAATCTGTAGGGGAGTGAGGCAGGGCTGCGTTTTTTCTCCAGACCTCTTCAATATATACAGCGAAATGATTCTACAGAACATAGAGCAGCATGAAGGTGTTGTGTCAAAGTAGGAGGTCACAACATAAACAATCTAAAATATGCGGATGACACAGTGCTAATTGCTGACTCGGAGGAAAAACTACAAAATATCCTTACAACAGTCACAATCGAAAGTGAAAACAAAGGACTCCAACTGAATGCAAAGAAGACTGAGTGCATGGTAATCTCAAAACAGTCAGACATGCCTGTATGTAACATTTTATGCAAAGGGGAAAGAATAAAACAAGTTTGCACCTTTAAATACTTGGGCTTCACAATAACTCCAGATGCCAGATGCGACACAGAAATAAAGAAGAGAATCGCTTTGTCTAAAGACATTCACCAAGATGAAGCCCATCTTTACCAACAGAAATATAAGACTCAGCACCAAAATCAACACTCTCAAAGCCTACATATGGTCCATCCTTCTGTACGGATGTGAATGCTGGACGCTGACAAAAGACCTCGAAAGAAGACTTGAAGCAGCAGAAATGTGGTATATCAGAAGAATTATGAGAATATCATGGACTGAAAAGAAGTCAAATGAAGAAGTAATGGAAATGGCCAGGTACAAAAGATCCCTACTCAAAACCATCAGAAAAAGACAACTACAATTTTGGGGGCACATAAACAGAGCTGATGGAATAGAAAAGCAAATATTGTGTGGAAAGATTTGTGGTACCAAAAAAAGAGGAAGACAACGCACAAAATACACAGACAGTCTGAATAGCTACGCAACGAGGAAAGAATCCCCCAACAATGAACTCATCAGGAGAACTGACAACAGAGAGGAATGGAAGGCCATGATCGCCGATGTCTGCAACAGACCTGGCACATGAAGAAGAAGTGTATGATCTGATCAAGCTTAAAAAGCAATTTTGCTTTAATTTAAAAAGACATTGATTTTTTTTTATCTTTTATTTCCAGGATAATTATAATTAATAAGAACTTGTGTGCATGCAGATATGTAGATTTTGTCATCCATTCCAACTGACACACAATAGCCTACTATTCTGAAAGTCAGAACAGGTTTTAGTGCTTGCGCAGATGTTCTGCATGCATTCATACACAGGACCTCAGTTTATAATCTCATCCAAGGGACTCAGAGGGGGGAAAGGAGTCGGCATTGATGTTAACTCCAGGGGAAAATATCCCCTTGAATGGTGGCAGCTCAAACCCAGGCCATCAGATCATGAGCGCAACCACCAGGCACTCCCATCCCCCAAAGTTGTCAATGGTTACCAATCCAAAGCCACGGGTGTACAAGTTTGTGTATATGCGAGCATGTGTGTGTGTGTGCGTGCTTTGGGTATACTTCCCTTAGTGATTTTAACCCTAGTAGCGCGGTTCCCGGAATATTCCGGTAAAGGCGGGTCTAGGCTGTGTGGCGGATCCCGGAATATTCCGGGATGACGTGGGTGGTCATAGTTAAAAGCTTACTTTCGCTTTCAAAGGTCAGCCAATGAATGTTAAGGCCGTTGTAGGCCCGCAGAAAGGGGTGAAGGTCGTTTGACACACACAAGCAACGAAGAATCTGATTGGTTAAGAGTGTATTTTTTTTTTTTTTTCGGACCAGCCGAGATCGTCTTCAACAAAAATGGCGGCCAGTGTTTGCACTAGAATTTCTTCAAGCGTTTTTCGAGCTTTTTTACAATATTGGACAGCGAGGAGGAGTTTTAGAGGCTGGATTTGGTTGAAATAAACAATGAGAGAGATGATGAGGTAAGGATTGTGGAATATTTTTGAAAAACTTGGTAAAAATCGATCGCGATCAGACTGATCGAGCGGTGCTAGTTTTTGCTGGATGGACTTCTTCGCTACTCGGCGATTTCGACGTCACAGATTGTTTTACTTTATTTTGACGCAACGAGCTTCGAAATAACTGTTGTTGAGTCAAATCGCTATGCTGCTGAATACTTTGCATCACATGAAATCAAGCGATCTTTGTATTTTTGTCATAGAAAGCCACCACTTCGCACATTCCGCCATGACGGTCGCGATGGCGTCGATCCTTTCGCTGAACTTTTCCGAGTATTTGGTGACCGTTAAAGCGATACAAACTCCTTATTTTTTGAAAACTAATGTCAAGAAATAGTGTTTACCTAATCATGACATTTATGCACCGCAAGAACTTTGCTTATCGTGTTAAAATCGATCTGGGGCCCTGACAATGGAACAGTGATCAGTAGTGCGCACACGATTTTTTTTTTTTGATTTTTTTTACATAATCATAATCACTACACATTATTATAAAATTACACTCATTTAAAAGCATATTATCTGTTCTTTCCAGTGATATATAGCTTAACACATTTAATTCAGTTTTATATATCAATATCAAGGGTTGTTTGAGCCCACCCTCCTCCAAAACAATGCTACCCAATGTTAATTCAGCCAATAGAAGTGAGGCTTGTTGCTGCATATTCAGCGCTACTAGGGTTAATCAGACAGAAAAATGGACAGTTCAAACTCACTGGGATAGATGCCTTCAAGAGGGACAGCATCGGTCACTAAAGCTCCTTCCCAGTGCAGTGCTGCTTCTGCCTCGTTCACCATGGTCCAGCCATCATCAGTGGAGTTTGCAGGGGAGGTCTCCTGTGGAAAAAGTACACCTGCCATGCTCATTTACATATTATAATTGTGATTTTTCACATAACTGTGATTTGTCACTGAAGTCTTCTGTATAATTTGTATGTGTGTACACACATGCAAAAACACCACATGCATGCACACTGGCACAGATGCTCAAAAAAAATTCATGAATATAGTAAAACAGAATCTGTTTCATTGAACTAGAAAAAAAATTAAACACCAATCCCTGTCACGCTTTCCGGCACATCTGAAGAAGGGGGAAAGACAGGTTGACAGCTCAGTTGCTAAAGCATCAAACTAGAGTAATCTGAGAGTGCAGGTTGGAGCTGCCACAGACCTGTCTGTTTAATTAAGGGGCTTTTGCCCCCAAGTCAACATTAGCTCTTATTCCCATTCTATGACATCACCCTGAACCAAGATCCCATGTGCCAACATATCCCTAGCTTTCCCTAGCTTACACACATTTAAAAAAAATTCCTGTCTTTTGTAGAAGCATAGGCCTGGCCATCTATGGCCAGCAGTAGAATGATATAAGTTTACGTAGTATGCAATCTGCACACTGAAAAAGGACAAGCTCTAACAGGTCTGACTTGATCAAAACACACTGCACAAAAGTTTTAAACTCCTCAGAAGAAAAACAAAAAACATAGTCATGCAAAGGACCTTCTTAAATAACCCAAGGGGAAAACATTTTTCATTTAGAGAAAAAAAATTATCTTAAAAACCAAATTCAGACAACTCAACTGCAATACAGCACATAAAGCAGCCAAACTAAAAACTGTTCAATCTTTCCACACAAGAAAAGAAAATTAAAGGCTGGACTTTTTACTGAAATGGCCCTCTCCATTATGTCTCACCAGACTCTAAACTTTAACTCTGTTAGGATTAGAACCAACACATTTATCAGAAAAATGCTATTCTACATTTCATAATATTTTTCAAAACTAAATGGTAACACATCTTGACACTGTCAGGTCAGATATGACTAATCAAAAAAAAAATCCCATTCGGATTGGTTTATTCATTTTGGACAGTACAGAGTTAAGTTCATTTCATCAAACTATTGTTATGCATACACAAGCCCCACACCTAACCAAGCCATAATTTACAAAAAGGCACCTATGAACTGAACATTGTCGATTGGAATGTTAGGAGAAAGGGAATGATCTGTTAAAAAACAAAAGCCATACCCTGGGTTGAGGAGCAGCTTCAGCTTTAGGTGTTAATTCTTCTTCCATGGTCACGAGGAGCTCCTCCACTTCTTGCTTTGCATGAGCTCTCCTCACTTGCTCTTCTGTCTCCTCAAGGATTTTCTTCTGTGCCTCTTCATGGGCTGTCCTTTTGGCCTCCTCACAGGCCTTCCTCTCAGCTTCCTCATGAGCATTCTTCTCCGCCTCCTCCCGAGTCTTCTTCTCCGCCTCCTCATGAGTCTTCTCTGCCTCCTCACGAGCCTTCCTCTCTGCCTCCTCACGAGCCTTCCTCTCAGCTTCCTTCCTCTCTGCCTCCTCACGAGCCTTCCTCTCAGCTTCCTTCCTCTCTGCCTCCTCGCGAGCCTTCCTCTCAGCTTCCTTCCTCTCTGCCTCCTCACGAGCCTTCCTCTCAGCTTCCTCACGAGCTTTCTGTACTGCTGCTTTTTCAGCTGCTTGTTTAGCAGCCTTCTCTGCTGGCTTCTCTCCCTCAGTCCTGGTGCTTGGCCTGGCACCCTGTGGCATCCGTGTGCAACTTCCTGCATTGCCAAACATGCTCCACTGCGATGTCCAAGGACCACTACCTTGACCACATTTGCTCTTGCCCTTTCCACCGGTGCAAAACTGACCTTTCTTCTTCTGTCCATCTTGGTGAACTTCATAGGTGACATCGATGCCTGAAAGGAAAAAATTTTTTTTTAAAAGATCACATGAATTATGTGGCGCTAACAGTCTGACACAATTCCTTTTCATGCTTAATATCATAACTGAATGATCAATCACAACCCCCAAGGCACTTACTGACACACAATCATTTTTTATAAGCTAGCTCAATGGAGGAAATATGTCTTTTTTATACATAGAGATCACATTATAAAAAACCACATTTTAACACTCTGAGTCTTCCTACATTAACTCAATGAGGTTGTGCCGAATCTTAAGATTCGGCACTCCTCTCCTGCACAGTGACGTGCTGAAGCTTAACATTCAGCAGAATTACGATTTTTTTTTTTTTAATATGCAAAGCGATGTTCAACTCGAGGGATAATACTCTGGCCTGTAGGGCAATCATTTTTCTAAACACAGTTGCTTTCCTTGACCATAAGCTTGCCTAGTTTGTGTCTGTAGGCAATTTTTTTTTTACATGTCAACAAGTGACATCTTTGGGATTTCAGGCTCTCCAGTGTTATGATTCTTTACAAAAAAATATGTTGTACAAAAAGTGACATTAGACGGATTCAGCCAACTTCAGGGAACTTTACTTTGGTGAAAAATCATCACATTGCTTGAAGGGGACTAGTTGATGAACAGTTCAAGCCATGTAAGATCAGCAGCTAATTTTCAAAACTTTTTATCTTTCAGCATTCAGTCACATATTTTGAAAATTTGTAAAAAATAAATACAGTCATCTATTGAAAAGCTGTGAAACAATCTCAACAGTAGACATTATAAACTTTTCAATGATGAATAATGTGTATGTCATTATTATGTTGTGTCATTATTATGTTGGATAAGTCTGCTGAATTTTTCAAATATAGCCAAAATCACGCGTCACCACAAAATGGCAGGATCCATTTCACTGCGACTCCATTAAGGGAGAGAACCCCTCTTTGCCATTACAAGTGCACTGTGGGCATTTGTATGCCTCTGTAACCCAGTAGTGGGTGATATGGATGGAAGGGTCAGTAGATGGTTGGTTACACTATAGCGGGTTACCCGTAGGGAAAAAGGTTAAAGCAGTGCATTTAACTAAGAAAGGCACAAAAAAAATCCCAAAAAACTAAGAAAAAAACACCACCAACAACAAGCCTTCACAAGAAAACAACTTAACTATTACCATTGCTTATTCAGTGTACCATATGGAAATAAAAATTTGACTTGACTTGACTTGACATAAGTCACTCACCAAAAGGATCCAAAAAAGAAGCAATGTTGGCTCCAATGTTGTTCAGAAACTCGTCTCCGTTGGCTGAAGCAGAAGGTCCCTGTGGCTGAGGTCCTGAGCTGGATTCTCCACCACTAGAGCTTGGTGACTCCCCTGCAGCAGTGGCACCTCCAGTGGCCCACTGTCCCTGACTAGCAGGGCACTTCTTCATGAACCGGTGCATCCAGCGACGAAAGTGCGGTGGCATGAAACCCTGTATAACACATTCCACAAATGTCAGACGATGCAATAATTTTGAAAATGTCCTTTTACGGCTCAAGTGTCCACTGAAATTAGTGAAAAAGTTACTCCAATACTCCAACATACACACCTATGAACAGATATTCACTCATGCACTCATACATGCACACACACACATACATGCATGCATGCATGCATGCATGCATGCATGTACATATCTCCCCTTATAAAAGGAATTTTATGCTAGATCAGCACACCAAGATATGCACTTGTCAAGCAACTGCTAAATGAGTTCAAAAGAATTTAGTTTTATGCTCAACTTTTCACACTCCCTTTCCCCCTTCTTGCCTTCTACATCCATCCGCTTATGCAACTGTTTCCCCCCCACTCCACCATGAAGGTAGCCGCATTCTGACTTCGGGGATATATGCAGGGTATGTTCATGTTTCTGTAATCCACTGCACGCTGACATGAATTACAGGATCTTTCACATGCATGACTTATCTTCTGCATGTATATAAAATTACACTGGAAGGGAATTAAGGCACTGGCAGGTCAGCAAGTTGACCTGGGAGATCATAAAAATCCCCATCCTTGATTTACCAGACACTGCCGAGATTCAAACCAGCAACTTCATGGACCCACGGATTGAAGTTGAACGGTCTTAGCCACTCGGCTACAGCGTCCGTCATGTAACATTATGAATTATATTTGTGCTACCTGTAGGAAACACTATCCTGAAAACCTTAAACTTACTCCATGTCCACCAGCAGTCTGAGGATGGGTAATCTTGAACTTGTCGTGCTCAGGGTGGATTCCTTTCTGCTCGCAAGCAGAGCACAGGTCATAGTCGTGGCAAATGACACACTTGTAGCGTGGTCCATAGATGCTGCCTTCACAGCTGTCGCACACGACTCCTGGATGGTGGATTTTCTCTTCTGGTGCTCCTTTCTCTGCACCTAATGATCAGAAGATATTTCCAGGCTTTTTTCCTATTTGTTTCTGTTTTTCTTTTTTTTTTTTGGCACATCAATGAAGAATGACCTAGCCCAATTCTGACATTTCACAAAAACAGCGACAAACAATTTGATCTTTATTGTCCAGAAAAGTCTTTGAGATCGATCTCATCAGTTACCAGCTCTTATCATAAAAACTTTTCAACCAGCAAGAATTAGACAGCGAAAGTGAAGCAAACAAAAATCTTTGACTATGATGATGACGAAAGTGTTACGCTTTTCGAAACTTTTCGAAACTTTTTGTTTTTTTAATTTTAAAATATGATTCTTCTTCATTGAACACTCAGAAAAATATGACTGATGTTCAGCTTTAAGTTTTCCATAAAAAGCTTGGAAAAGGACCACACCAAGTAATAGTACTGTTCTTCCTGGCCAACACAGCAGAGAACCCTCTACAAACATGTCAGCACTGTGAAAAGTTGGGGGGGTTTTCATGAAGGAGAAGATCTCTTTCTTATATAAACAAAATCTAACCAAATACTTAACAAAAGCAAATCATCCCTGTGATCACAACATCTATACTTATCACAACAGAGCAACATTTGACAATACCTTTGTCTCCCTCTGTCTTTTTCTTGTCCTGAGCAGCTGCCCGTCTGACGAAGATTCGCAACACTCCATCCACAGAGTGGTGCACAGCTTCCTTCAGCTCAGCAGTTGAAGAAAATGTCACAAAATCACCATCAGTATCTGAAATGTACATGAGCACAGATAAAGCTACAAGCATTGGTATTCTTTCATTATATAATCTGTAATGCTAACAGTGCACATTGTACTCTAGCTCAGTATTTGAAAAAATAAATAAATAATGCGCAGACAGTGAGACACTCTTTTACAATAACCTTTATCAATATGCAGTGTGTATGGTGCATTATAGTACTAGTACTAGAAAGACCTATTTGTTTTTTTCAAGTCAGGGTGTATTTTTTCTGGGAGTGCCTTCTATAACCTAGAATTCCAGAACAGTTTTGAAAAATAAACAAAAGGCACTTACATGAAATCAGTTTATTCTAAACAAGAATTTTACGAATTTAGCAGATGTGTGGAAATAAAACTTGATAACTTTGATATGTGCTTGACAAGTGCATATGAATAAACAAAAGATTTTTAAAGTGTCAATTTTTGTGAATGGTATAATGTTACAAACAGATTCAGATTTCCTAGTACAGAGATTTCTACTTTCTAGGATTGTTAAGAATGGCATTCTTCACTTAATGATGCATACACTGGTGATTGAATATTAGTTTTGTTAAGAAATGTCATTTGATGATTTACTCATTACCTCTTGCTTGCATGTATGTTTGTTTGTGAAGTTTCCAGAATGTTTAACAGTAAATTCTAAGAACTTCTAGATGTTTCCGAAATGCTGTACTGTATACTAAGTTTCTGTAGTTTCTGTAATATTCTGGGTGTTCCTTAAATTTCTGAAATCTTCCAGTCTTTACCAATACCTATGTGCTAGTACTAGTACAGTAGTAGAAGAGGACTGGTACTAATTTAAATATTATAAGGGGTTATTATCGCAGTAGCAGGGAGATGAGGAAAAGACAGGAGGAAAACAAGAAAGACAGAGAGTGAGCAGAGGAGAAAAGTGGATGGTACAAGTACTACAATAGATTAGAGGCCAGAAGGAGAACCATGAGGACTGTAAAACAAAAGTGATTAACTGACTGAGCTCGAATAAATTTAGAAGTGCAGTCACAGACTGACAGAGTTTTGGTTGTTGATCCACAGTGTTTGTTGGAAGGATTTAAATGTTTCTTTTTGTTTTGAAACTTTTGTACTGATTCAGTGGAGTAAAGGAAACCCAACCTGACTCCTGAGTCAACTGTGCTCTGTCTGGATGTGATTCACTAGAAATAGGAACCAACTCTTGGCATTTCAGTCAGTTTCCATATCCACTGGATTGTTTTTAAAATAAGTTTGTTCAACAAACAACAACATAGTATACAGTCGCTTCCAAATTTACCTCCTTTTGCTCCCACTATAGTATCTCAGGAACAATTGGTACAATGAGTATTGAACAAATGTCAACTTATATCACACTCTACTATTTGTACCAATCAGTAAGTCGTTAAATGTGATTGCAGATTGGACAAAGGGACCAGCTATGTTGGGCCCACTTAGAATAATCCTTGACTAAATCAATGAGTACAAT